>OZ023255.1:14831420-15220353 GCA_964007305.1 Netelia melanura | reverse complement strand
TCGGTTAATTGCATAGAATCTTCATTCATTTCATCGTCACTTACAACTAGTTTAAGATCCTTGGCATTCGCACAATTGACGCCGTTACATTGACTACAAAGGATTTTGCATTTCAAACCAAGTTTCCGACACCCGCAATTTGATGTGCATTTACTCATACCGCAACCGCACGATATCATATCTAACAAACGAAAAAGGTCCGAAATTGGTTTAATTATAAAATTTAATACAGTTTTGTAATCAAATTTTAGTTAATAGTTTTGTAAATAATACACTGTAATAAATGAGATTTCGCAAAAAATACTTTCGTCATATATTTGGCCCCATTACATGTACTATTTTATTTGGCACGATAATATAACAATGCAAAATGTTGAATATTACGATGCGTGAAATATTGCAATTAAAATTACGATGCAAAAATTATTATCAGCCACTTTTAATCGAGACGTGCAACAATACTGAAGATCTTTCATTTTCAATAGCATATTCGAGTTGAGGGGAAAAAATACATTGGTTTAAAAAAAAAAAATTATTCTACGTCAATTTTTAAGGAAGTTATATAAATTGTTGAGTAAGCGCTCGAGAAGAGGCACGGGGCCAGGAGCGCGACCCCCACCACGCCGCCCGACCGCGTCGACGACGGCGGGTGCAGATCCGCGCGCGGCCGATTAAAATGACTCGTCCACTGCAACAAAATTAACGCTCGGGAGAGTTTGCATCCAATTGGATATTGTGTAGAAAAGCGCGTAGAAAGCTGTAAGACTTGAATTTTGCAAAAATGTTGTTTAGAATAATGTTAAATTGACTAAACGTAAACATATCCATATCTTTGTTTTTAATTGAGATATTGAGACTTTTTTTTTTTTCTAATTGCGCGTCTCGCAAATATGCATACGATCCCTGAACAATTTTCTACTTACGTCAACAGATTAAGGAGTTATTCCTATTTGTTTATAAGTGAAAATTTTAAATCGTCCGAAAACGAACATTTTTATTAACGATTTTTTTCTAGTCGATCGATTCCTCAAAATACTTGGTGAATCGAACCACCTGAATTTTTTTCTCCGCCGTGCGCCTTCAGGCAAAGGCGGCAAAGGCAAACCCTTTTTTTTCGTAGGTCGAGAATTGTTGCTAAAGTTTGCGACGCACGTCGATAAACTTTACGTGACTCTCTTGGGAGTGGCATCATCCACATGATAAACTGCTTTAAAAATCGAAATGTGTATTATAATATGGTGAATTGTTGCAAACGTGAAACCGAAAGAATTGCAATTTACTGTTAAACTAACAATCTTACGTAATTTTTCCATAGAACTTATTTTGTAGAAGGCATGGTAACGCACAACTTTGATACTAAAATTTTTTTAAAAAAACCGGTTCCAACCAAGAAAACTCGAAAAAACCGATTTTTATTTGTTTAAACAACTTTCCTGGCTGCAAAACACGGGTTCTGTCGGGGACAAATTAAGGGCATATTCGTGGGGGTCCATACTACCTAGGAAAAAATTGGCTCAGCGCTGGGCTCTTAGAATGAATCGAATGTCTATTCCGACTGGACTAATGTGAGGGATTCCACGCCAGATCAAACAACATTTTGCCTTACCATCTGCGATTTTTTTGAAAATTTTTTATCGTCTAGTATTTGTTGAAAGAGGCCTCCATGATTTTTTTGAATTTTTTTTGTCGAACCGTTTTCAAGATATCGATTTTTCAAAAATTACGTTACTCTTTTTTTGAACGTCCATAACTTTGCGAAAAATGGGCCAAAGTGGACGTTTTTTTTTTGAAATGTTTCTTTTTGAACGCACTTTTCATAAAAAAATATCGAATAAAATTTTCAAACCGTATTTCTATAAGATTTTCAAGTTTCAAGTCTCAATTGTTGATTTGCAAAAAACACGTACTGATCGATTTTCTTGAATTTTTTTTATAAAAAACTGTCAGTTATTCCACACCTTTTAAGACTAGTTGGATAATGGGATAACGATGGGATCTATTTTTTTTCGATTTTTCAATTTTCCGATTTTAGTTATTCGTGCTGAAAATAAGTATTAATCGGTTCTTCAGGCTCACCAACAACGGTCATTGTTATTTATGCAATAAAATAGATATATCTTTATCATTAAATGAACGATGGCCGATAATTTTTGTTGTAATAATATCGGATTGCTTATCTCATGATGCCGTTGCTATTCATGAATTTACAAGAATGACTACTAGTTTTATCAAAGAAGTATCCAATGATGCTGCAAAAGTTCTTTACTTTTCCGATGGAACGCCTCAACAATTTAAAAATTATAAAAATTTTGTAAATCTCAATTATCATGAGCAAGACTTTGGATTAAAAGCTGAATGGCATTATTTTGCAACAGCTCACGGCAAAGGGCCTTTGATGGAGTAGGGGAAGCCGTGAAAAGAATAGCAGCACGAGCAAGTCTTCAACTTCCAAGTCACAAACAAATTTCAACTCCTCGGCAATTATATGACTGGGCAATAAAATCGTATTATTTGCCGAATATTCACGCCCAATTCTTCTCTAACGACGATTATAATCTAGCCAAAGAATCATTAGAAAACAGATATATAAGAGCAAAGACAATAACAGGGGCGCAAAAGTATTATTGTGTAATTCCGGACGGAGAAGACACTTTGAGATTTAACCCTTTGAGCCCTAAGGACGCATATATGCATCAGCCTATGCGTCTGCGGACCACATAAGCTCGAAAGTACTCAGGTCTCAAAGGGTTAAAGAATTTTCCTCATCTGTTGAATCTCGAACTTGTAAAATATTTAAACGAGTAAGAAAATAACTGCTCTTCGGCGATTCGCCTGTATCTGTTTCATGAAAGTAATCTGTAAAATAATTAATAATTCCTATGTGTCCAATAGTTATTAAGTTCATGTGCATAGTATTTTTTTCAGATATTTTTCAATACGGATAACTAAAATCGGAAAATTGAAAAATCGAAAAAAAATAGATCCCATCGTTATCCCATTATCCAACTAATCTTAAAAGGTGTGGAATAACTGACAGTTGTTTACAAAAAAAATTCAAGAAAATCGATCAGTACGTGTTTTTTGTAAATGAACAATTTAGACTTGAAATTTGAAAATCTTATAGAAATACGGTTTGAAAATTTTATTCGATATTTTTTTATAAAAAGTGTGTTCAAAAAGAAAAATTTCAAAAAAAAAACGTCCAGTTTGGCCCATTTTTCGCAAAGTTATGGACGTTCAAAAAAAAAGTAACGTAATTTTTGAAAAATCGATATCTTGAAAACGGTTCGAGAAAAGAAATTGAAAAAAAATCATGGAGGCCTCTTTCAACCAATACTAGAGCATAAACAATTTTCAAAAAAATCGGAGATGGTAAGGCAAAATGTTGTTTGATCTGGCGTGGAATCCCTCATGTATATATTAAGACTTAAAGATAAATATTTTTTGGTTTTCTAAAAGACGAATTACTATGATATGGAATTCCTTTGCAAGAAACTTTATATATATATACAGTAGAACTTGGATAACTCGAAGTTTTTCGTTAGTTCCCTTGAGGTTCGAGTTATCCAAGTTCGACTATATATACATATAAAGTCTTTTCGTTTCCTTTTTTTATATCGTTTCCTTTTAATATATATATATATATATATATATATATTGTAACGTTGTACAATTTCCCTCCCGCCGGTGGCCCCCCAAAAGGCAACCGTTCCACGTAAAAGGTGAGCAAGTACGTTATAAATTATTATTTAATCCCCTAATTCCCGTCCCTCCCAATTATTGTAAACTGTGCAACACTTATCGACGCCCCGAAGAAACAGGAATGAAGAAAGAAGATCGCCACCATCAAGGACATCCTGAGGACACCCCGACTGGACCAACGTATCACCATCGGAGGTATCAGGACGTCCAGGAAAAAGCCCACCAGATCCACAGTCACTCTCTCCGCACCGAAGGAAAACCCGCCAAAAATCAAATAGATCGTCCCGTTCATCGTCCACCGGTCATCGATCGACGCGGGGACACAGGAATGAACGAGATGGCAGCAGCGCGCAACGAGAATTATCGATCCTAATTACCCTAAATCCCGATACCTATGAGAGCGACCCTACCATACCGACCGCCTGACCTAATTACACCCATCTCCCGCTAGATCTCCCCCACTATCATTCCCACTTATTGATTCCCCATCGACCCGTTATCATTTGACCCGTGCCGCTGCTGCCCAATCACAATTAAGGACGTCCCGGCCACGAGGCCGAGGAAAATTTGGAGCTTCCGCCCGAGGAGATGACTCTGACTTTTGCGGATAGCCACCGGCGAGTACGGACGAATTTGCGAAACACATTTTGAGTTGGAGAAAAAAGAAAAGAATTAGAGGAAATAGTTTGGAGAAGAAATTTAGAGCAAAGAGTGAGAGTGAGAGAGTGATAGAAGTGCGGAGCGTTAGAGTGAGAGAAGAGCGAGTGAAGACTGTGAAGGACGAAAAATTTATAGAATTGGAAAGAGAGTGAACGAGGAAAAGGACAGTGAAGAGAAAAGAGAAAGAGGAGACATCGCCACGCCACACCAACGAATTGTAAGTGTTGCACAGTTCCTTTTTCGAGAATATTTGGCATATCCCCTTTTTGATATTTACCCTTTTTTTTTCTTGCAAGATATAGCTTGTATTTTAGAGTATCCCCTCCCGATTCCCTAGTGCGTTTTTGAGGTCTTTCCCAAATAATATTCAGAGAAATATAAATTTTGTGTTATTCAAAGAACGTGGAACGGTTGTGCGCGAATAGCCGTTAAGATTAGAGTAACCCCCTCTCCCTTCATTCCCCTTCCCTGAGCCACCAGTTTCCAACCGTCCCACCTTCTAGAACATCCCGAATTTCAAATCCATAACAATACGTCAGTGGTAATCAGTAAGAGGCCACATAGAGTCGGAGAACCCCCTTCCCTGAGATACCCCTCCCCTCCCCTTAGAGCCGTTATTTATAGTTGTATTATTTGCGTATTATTTTTGTTTTGATTTTCTATTATTTTGTTAATTTTTAATTATAAATTAACTGGCGCCCAAACCCCCCAATATTGTATAAACACCTCCCCAGAGATCGTCCGCCGATAGAAATATTTAATTTGGTTTTTTTTATTGTGAGTTATACCTTTTTTCTAGTTGTTAAATATTCCGTATAATAAAATATTTGTCATTTTTGTTCTCGTAAACCCTTGCCCAGATTATTAATTTGGTTTACCCCGTCCCGTGATATCCCCCCTCCCATCGGCGTGACAATATATATATATGTTTATAAAAAGGCACTTCCCGGTACCATAATCGAACCCGAATGGTACATACGGGGACATTTGTTACATATGGGGTCGGACCCCGTATTTTTTTAGATAAATCGGATGATACGGGGGCCGGTCCCGATTTTGTTTATCGATCATTATGAGGTCCGCTTAACGGCGACTGAAAGGAGGTTACGAGGACCTCTGCTATGTAAATAGTACAGAGGCTGAAAAAGACGAAAAGCATAACCTCTTGGTAAAAATATCTGTGAATATTGACAGAAATAAAGGTTAGCTGGTATGAAAATTACAAAGTGAATTAAGCTATCTAAGAACTCAATACAGTAATGAGTTTGAATCATTTTTTTTCTATTGACCAGGGGAAAGTTTTGCACCTTCCGTATCGAAATCATTATAATTTTACTATTTCTATCCAATGATTCGGTAAGTATAATTTAAGCATTATCAATCTAAAGAAAGACTCATGGAAGGAATGTCGGTGTCATTGACGATTCGTAAAGGGTAATACAGAAACCGAACGAGGTACATTGATAGGTTACGTCTGTATAGAATGGTATATTTTGACATCCGTTTGTATTTCACGTTGATGATACGTGAACCTAATGCATTTTTACGGGAAAGATTAGTTTCGATGTACTCATCTATGCGTAATGGTACAAAAGAGTGGTAGAAAAGGGACACCTATTCATGTGTTGTATCGGTCGAAATCAGGACATGGAGTTCTATTTAAATGGGTGGTTACGACTTGTACCAATACAAAAAGATGTATACATTAAAACTATATTTCATTAAAAAGGTACATGTTGGGTCCGCAGATTTCATGAATATATGCGCGGTCCCTATATTATCCATTACACAACTTTAGCGGTACCAATATATACCATTATACATGCGAGTGTACGTAGTAGACACGTTTTCCCTAAACGTATGCCTCAGAATCATAACTGAGTCAATCGTGAAGTGAGCTTTGATTAAAAACTTAAGGCAGGAAGCCCATTTACCAATTTACGAAATACGATTTTTTCTCTTTCCATAAATTTTAACTTCTTAAGAATATTGTGTCCAATTTACATAGCGGATTTCGAAGAATTGTTGGAGTTTTCGCAAAAAGATGCTAAGAACGTTCGTGCCGAGTAAACAGAGCTGTGTGACTTTGGGTGCGTTTTATGTGTCGTATGGTACAAAAGAGTACCTGTTCATGTGTCGTATCGGTCAAAACCAGGATATGGAGGACTACTTGAATGGCCGGTTACGCTATGTACCAGTACAAAAAGATGTATACATCAGAATTATATTTCATTAAAAAGGTACATGTTGGGTCCGCAGATTTCATGAATATATGCACGGTCCCTATATTATCCATTACACAACTTTAGCGGTACCAATATATACCATTATACATGCGAGTGTACGTAGTAGACACGTTTTCCCTAAACGCATGCCTCAGAATCATAACTGAGTCAATCGTGAAGTGAGCTTTGATTAAAAACTTAAGGCTCCAAAAAAAGGTACATGACCAAATTTTAGATAAGTTTCCGTAACCTGGCTCCTCTTTTCTGACCGTGCCGAAATGTTACTTTCACCTTTCTTTCAATGTTCTTAGAGAACCGCTAAAAGGATTCTTGGCAACTCGGGCATTTTTGAATATTCAATTTAGATATTTTTGAATATCCAATTTAGATATAGAACGTTACTTATTTTACTGACCTTCTACTACACTAAAGAAATCTAAAAAAGCCAAAGTCTAATAAACCCATTGAACAAGGCGAGCGATCTACGTGCACGAGCAACCATAATTCGACAAAACGGGAGGAATACTATATATTTCGAAAACTATTGCTATTCGCCAAAAATGTTTTTACATAATCTGTTATAATGTTAAAGGAAGGTATCGGCTCGATCGGAGAGGGAGGTGCATGGGAACCTCATTCGTAGCATCCGTAGTGGTGATGGTCCTGCTATGTACCTCTAAGGAAGATGTGTACATCCGTGTAGTACGGTACACAACATACTAGACACAGTTGTGTTGTGACCTTTGATGTTACCATGCGCCACCACACGCAATTGTACGCATCTAATATATATAGTGACAAGTGTTCATTCTTTGTTCCTGTTTCATGGGTGGGACGGTTATTGTGGGGACCTCGAAGCTATAGTTCTTTTTATTGCGGCTTAGCATTAAGTTTTGGTCGTAGAAACCGCAGTTTGATGCCGGTTGGAACAACGTTCGGTTCGGTCGAGAACATGTTCGCATTAGTGCGGTTTGACGATGATTTTTTACATGTTTGTACAATCTCGCATGTGAACAGCAAAGCCAAAGAGTGTACTGTAAGATATAAGGGAGGACGTTTTCTCGCTGAAGTTTTAGCGACTAATGGTAAGTACTATATACATTTAGAAAAAGCAAATCGATACACATTAACGTTTTTACCAGTCTATCATTGGCTAATGGGGTTCCAATCGAATTATTTAGAATGTTTTAAATTACGAAAGTGCATTCCTTCAATTCCCTAGAAGTATAGCATTTTCATTTCGTTTATGTATATATTTTTAGTCAAAAAGAAAGTGCTGGAGGCTATGAAAGCCAAATTAACAAGCGAGAAATTCGTGGAGCTGAATGCCGGTGACAGTACGTGTATCATATATTCGTGCAACTTCTTCATATTCCATTTTTTATTCAACATTTATTGTCATAATATACCGCGATTTTTACGATGTTATTTTTAATCTTAGACCAAGATATTTCGAAAATTGGAAACACAAATGGACAAGCTGAAGAAAAAGATTCGCTGCTATCTGTTAATGGACCCATATCAGAAGGGAAACTCTCCCTTACAGGTGATTGCTCGCAGGCTACCGATGCGAACAGAAACAAATTCATTTCGGAAAAAGATAATTCAGGTAAACTTTAATATGAATTTAAATATTAATTTTGAATGGGCACAGAGCGTAATGCAATATATTAGGGCTGCCAACATTTTGTTCGGAATAATATAAGGACCGCGTACATATGCACGTTATAATTATTTATAATTTTGATGTAGATATTTACATAAACTATTAGGGTGCAAAATAGAAAATTAGAAAAATAACAGGAAGGTGTGTGCAAAATTTTACTTCTGATTTAATCAAATTGCACTCTCATTGATGTTGTTACATTGTACTTTTATATGTATACAATCTGCAATCGCGATATTACGTTTATAATGAAACACAGTTTTGATGTATACGCATGTCTGTACTGGTAGAATCGGTTAAGTTTTCTTGTCTCGTGTTTTGCTTTATTTTTTGCGTGTGAGATTTTACGGTATCGCGGCAATGAGTGAGAATTTTAAAAGTATCTGAAAGAAATTTTGATTTGTAAAATTAATCTGAAAGTAAGAGTCGTGGGTTCGATCGACGAGCTGTCTCGGCCTCGAGCGAGCGTCCTTTTTTTCCTGGCTTTGTCCAGCCGTGCGGACCTCACCGCTACTTGGCAGATTGTTGCTCTAGCTCGGAATATCAAAGCGATCGCGGCAAAACCGCCTCGATGCTACGATACCATAAAATCTCACACGAAAAAAAATAAAGCAAAATACGAGACAAGAAAACTTAACTCTGGCAGAGAGAGCGTTTACGCGATTTTCGGCTCAGTGGAAAATCTGCCACGTTACAATGTATACCTCGAAGCGAATATTATTCGTAAAGCTTTATACCCGAACCTCATTAGTTCTATTATTTCCATTTTTCAAAGTTAATTATCAGGAATCATCTCAAATGAAAAATAGAAATAATAGACCTAATGAGATTCTGGTATACATCTTTATGAAAGATATTAGCTTCGAGGTATACACCTACATGTATTGGTACAAAACGGTCCCTAGTTGTGTGTCGTATCGGTCAAAATCAGGACATAGAAGTCTACTTAAATGACTGGTGATGCTTTCTACCAGTACGAGTAGGTGTATACATCAAAACTGTGTTTCATTATAAAGGTACATATTGTGCTCGCAGATTTTGTAGAATTAAGAGTATGTATAATGTAGAAACATCAATAAGAGTGCAATTTGATAATATTAAATCAGAAATGAAAGTTTGCACACACCTTCCTGTTATTTTTCTAAGAGAACTCCTAATAGTATATGTATTTATTTACATCAAAAGTATATATCATTGTAATGGGGCATATGTACGCGGTCCTAATTAATACTATAATATAATTACTCGTAACTACTATCTAAAATAGAGGATCATACAATTCCAAAAAAAAAAATTATCACTCATATTCTCCTCGTATTTAGTGCAAGATATCTTGCTTGTTCCGAATGAAAATATAGAACTTCAAGAAAAAGCTTTGCTGGCATCCAATAGTGAGCCTATATTAGA
The DNA here is from genome assembly GCA_964007305.1 of Netelia melanura. Classification (NCBI taxonomy): domain Eukaryota; kingdom Metazoa; phylum Arthropoda; class Insecta; order Hymenoptera; family Ichneumonidae; genus Netelia; species Netelia melanura. Next base: position 15,210,693 of record OZ023255.1, on the reverse strand, counting down.
AGAGAAACTCTTTGCTACTGTCGATTGCTCGGAGGCTCATGTTATCAATGAAAACACATTGATCAAATCCAACACGAACCCAGGTAATATGAATCTTAATATGAATCATAATAGTGACTTTGGTTGACCACGGGTATGTGTGTCGCTTTTGTATTTGAATTCACATAATTACCAAGAATTAACTATCTTAACTATATAATACGATAATATAATCGTGGGTAAAATTAACAATACAGTTTTATGAATATATATCAGTTACACGTATTCAAATCGGCTTCAGAACAAGATATCCCGGACATTGCGAACCAAAATCAGGATAATAAACTGGAGGGAAAGATTGGTCTGGGCCCAATAATGATCTCACATCAGAAATAAAACTCTCCTTTACTGTCGCGTGCTCGGAGGCTTATGATCTAAACAACGTATTGTTCACATCCAACGCAAATTTAGGTACACTTTACAAAAAAAAATAATAGTTATGTTCACCGATCGCAGGTATTTTTATTATTTTCATTTTTGAGCTAAGATAGTTGTGAATAATTAACTACATAATAAAATAATTTGATCGAAATATTTTGTCAACCGGTATCTTACTGTTTTTATTCGATTCATTCCAATAGTCGAAGACAGTGGTAAAGTCGAAGGGCGAAAAAAGCCCGTTATTATTGAAGATAGACATGTTAGCATTCTGAAAGAAAACGGTTTCTCAGAAATGTGGGACCTCAACGTCGCCGAAATGAACACTTCGGAACGTTTGGAAAATGTGCATACATTATCATCAATCCAATTTTTGCCGGAAGGTGGGTTAAATTGACACTGCCAATTATCAAACTGTTAATTGCTAGTAATTCTTCATTACTAGCAATTAACAGTCATAAACATAGACAACTATCAACAATAGTTGAGCCCTATGATGTATATGTTCAAAGACACAAAAAAAATATATGTAGACGAAAGTATGTAAAAAATAATATAATAATAACAAAAAATGTATGTAAAATCAATAAAGATTTTACGTGTGATATAAATAATATAAAATATTTATACGAACGTGCATTTCAGAAATCAATTCGTCTCTGACGGATACCGCAAATCTTCTTTGTCCGTCAATAATTCGATTTGGAGCAACGAAATTCCGAGTTATGCAATCAGAAGTGGCCAAGAAGTTTTAGAATCACTGGAGTTGCGACCTACTAATGAAGGGAACAGCATTGCAGCCATTGAAGAAAATAATAAATACGAACATGAGACGCACGTTGAAGGGTATGCTGAACATCTATAGCTTTTTCTATGAGAGAGAGAGCGGCAAAATAATATTTTGAACTCCCAGTAATCTGGTAAATTCTATTTTGTCAATTAGGAATCCTTTACCGGAATACAATGCATCCGTAGATCGCGTACATAGGTACCCTTCTATTCATAACGTGATTAAAGAAGGTACGATATGGACTATACAGACTATGTACTATATAGACTGTTATTAATTCATATACCAGTTCGCGTATATACGAATTTATTTTTATTCGGTTTAAGATAAGGGCCCATCCATAATGCCCATACGATATGAAGAGGCAAAATCTTCCGATGAATCCGAATATATGCCAGAGTCCTCTGAATCTGATGAAAGCGATGAGGATGCAGCTACTGCATTGAGATCTCAGAAAATCATAATGCAAAATACGATCGATAATTCTACTTCATCCATCAATTTGGCAGAAAACGTCAATTCGCTGCGTGGCATTAATACTGTTGGCCATAGTGCTCCAGATGACGAGAACATGCATGTTGTGACGGCTGAATCTGGATCAAAAAAAGATTATTGCGCGTACTGTAACACCGAGCAAGTCAAACTTAGTCGTCATGTTGTACGTCGGCACAAGACTGAGGAAGAAGTTGCAGAATATTTGAGTTACCCTAAGGGTTCCGATGAACGGAGAAAATTATGGCGAAAATTCGCAGGAAGGGACACTTCGCTTTTAATACAAATCGAGCTCTTAATACAGGGGAGCGCAAAGTTATACGCCGACCAAATGCTCGGTACGGTAAAAAGGCAATTGATTTTGCTACGTGTCCTTCGTGCTTCGGTGATTACGCAAAAACATCTCTACGCCATCATGTACGGCGCTGCGCGAAACGATCGAAAGGTAAAGCAAGCAGAGATATCGTGCTAAATTCAAAAAGAGTGACAGGTCGTATTCATCACGAAGCGAGCAATATTCTTCGACAACGCGTTTTTCCCTCTATGCACGAGGATGACGTAGTTAAAACTATTCGATATGATGAGCTTGCTATATTATTTGGCAACAAACTGTGTCGAAAATATCAGGATCCACATTTTTACGATATGATTCGCCAAAAGTTGCGCCAACTGGGCCGATTTCTCATCGAAATGCGTAAACAGACTGATCGCGTTCACGACTTTTTTAGTCTCTTCTACCCTATCAACTACGACGCTACCATACGGAGTATTCAGTCCCTCGCCGGTCTCAACGAAAGTGAAACTGGATTTGCAGTGCCATCTCTCGCAACATCTATCGGAACATTGATTAAGCAGACGGGAAAGCTTTGTATATCTGAGTGGATCAAACGGCAAGATAAACAAAAACAAACTTACGTGGAAGATTTTTTAAAACTTCTCACAGAAGATTATTCATCGAGCATTGCTCATACAGCACTTGAAACTTGCACCCAGCGAAAACGACAAAAAAGGATAATATTGCCGTCGACCAATGATATCCAGAAATTGCAGGTTTTTCTTCGAAAGGAAATCCAAAAGAATTACGATGCGTTGATGACAAAATTCTTGCAGACTACGTGGATGGATTTGGCATCATCGACTTTGGTGGCACTTCAACTTTTCAATCGACGGCGTCCGGGAGAAATGGAACGGATTTTAATAAATGATTTTAAAAATTCTGAGATTATTAATGCAAGCAACATTGGCGACGCATACAAAAATTTCACACCGGAACAAACCCAAGCGGCTGAAAATTACGTTCGCTTTGAGATTAGAGGAAAACTTAATCGTACCGTACCCGTCCTAGTACACAAAAAGATCCTCAAGTCTATCGAGCTTATATTAGCCCTCCGAAGTCAAGCAAAAGTCGATGCGAAGAATCCATACGTATTTGGGATCAGAGGAAACGTCAAAGGTGACCACAAATACCTCCGCGCTTGTCAATTGATGAGGCGATACGCAGTAGAATGTGGTGCTTCGAAACCAGAAGCGCTACGAGGAACGACGTTAAGGAAACACGTTGCAACGATGTGCGTGAACTTTAACCTCACCAATGAGGAGGTGTCAAATTTAGCGGACTTTATGGGCCATGCAGAACGCATTCATAAGGATCATTATCGGCAGCCAATTATCACCCGTGACATAATCCAAATGTCGAAGTTAATGGAAATCGTTCAAGGGCAAGGAAATGACGATTCCAGCAACGAAACGGATAGCGAAGAAGATTCCCCTTCTGAAAATCGAAAAAATGCGACAGCAGTTGAAGGAAATGGAGATGAGACGGTCGTTCCATTGCACGACCCTCTAGCAGAAGCTTCAACCAATAGATGGTCCGAAAACGGTAAAAAACCTCGAAGAACTCGCTCAAGTAAGAAAATGTTTTTACAGATCACTATATTCTTCGAGGAAAAGAGAAACAATTCACACTACAGTCTTGCTAACAAGTATAAGGCCACCTCCAAAAATTGTATAATATATCTTGGCGAAAAACAGGTCCTATACCAATTTACCAAACAAACAATTTAATACTTTTCGGCAAGACTGTACATTCAATTGATGAGAGTTCAACGTAATGGAGGATTTGGTAACTAATGCAGGCAATATGAAAATATAAATAAAAAAAATTATTTCTAGCGACATGCCTTTCCAAAGTGCAGTTTCATTAAAGACGCCATTACGTTGGAATTGTGTTGATTAAAATTTTTATACAGCCGAAGGTTTGTCACTCATGATTATTTTTATGCAGCTTCCCCTTACGGGACGTGCAAACGTGTGCGTTGGACACACGAGGAAAAAACGATCGTTCTACGAGAATTTAAAGATTTCCTCGAGCAGAAAAAGCTACCGTCTTTCAAGCTTATACAAGACGTTATAAATCGAAATAGCTGTATGGCCGCCCGCAGTGTTGCCTCAATAAAAACCTGGGTCAACAACCAAATAAAAAAAAAGTAGCCGGCCGCAATTCTATAGAATCTGTGTATTCAATTTCGTGTTTTGTGTGTTCTATTAGTCATAATTTTGTAAAACCTGCCTGTTCAAATTTGCTTTTTAAAATTTATAACAATAAAAGTGAATAAATCTTTATATTTGTCCATGCATCTATTTATTTTAGTATTAATGCACCGCAATGTTATATGATTGGGCCTATTAAGTGGCAGTCCTACTATTAACCGTTTTGCCTAAAAATTGAAAAATCGTTTATACTATTTATATTTACATATACATCATAATTTTAATACGTATGTACACTTATAAATGTTATTGTAAAGCTACGTATACGTTCGATACCCGATGTACATTCGGTCCCGACATGTGCCTTTTTATAAACATATATATATATATATTGTGACGAGGCATTATAGGCCTCGCAGCCACGTCGAGGGCAAACAGCAGCGTCGCGCCGTCTCGCACCCGTGGTGGAAGTAGAGTACCGTAGAACGGGCACTGTCGTCGAAATGTTCGTGCGTTACAGAGAGACGACGAACGACGGCGGCAGCGAACGACGGAGAGAGACGACGGCCGACGGCAGAGTGAGAGAGATGGCTGTGCCGAACGAGCGATCGTCGATCGTCGGACGGACCCTGCCTCGACCACGTGACCGAGAGAGCGACGACGCCGGCCGGCGACAAGGATTAGCGATTAAGAGTAGTCAGTAAGAATTTAGCGATTGAGCGAGAGTGACGAATGAGTCGGAAAGTCGGGAAGTATTGAGAAGTGAGATTGTGGAAGAGAAAAGAGTCGGGGCAGAAAGTAGTGAGGATAGTAGAGAAGTAAATCGAGAGTGTATGTGAACAGAAGTTGTGTGACTGTGAACAGAAAGCAAATAAAGAGTGAGAATTAGGAAGAAAGCGAAGTGAGAAACGTTGAACGAGTGACGGCAGGGCGAGAGTGAGAGAACGAGCGCGAGAGAGAGAGAGCGAGGACGACGAGCCAGGCTGCGCCAGCGACGGACGAGGAGAGAGAGAGAGAGAGGACGCTGCGCACTTGGACAAAGGAAGAAAAAAGGTAGGCGCACGTGGTGCATCTTATTCAATTGTAACGCGACGCGGTAGAGAGCGTCTTATTCTCGTCCCCTCGCCCCGCGAATCAACAGGCTGTGCCCTCCGGCGTCTCCGGGGGTCGGCCGGAAAAATAGAATCCGGTATGAGAATGTGTGTGTGAGAGAGAGAGCGACTGACAATTTGTAGAGCGTGACAAAAATAAAAGAGTATTGTTCTTTGATTTCGCATATCCGGTGCTCACCCGTTATTTCCAATAGATTTGAAAAATTAAGAGAACGTGCCCCCGAACACCCCCTTCCTTCCCTGGGTCTAGCCGAGGCGAGTCGGAAGAATCGTAAAACGCCCTTGGTATTTCGGGCGAAAGAAATACCTGGCGCCCAATACGGCGATTTAGGGAGAAAAGGCGCGGGCGTCATAAGTGATTTTGGACGGGCAGCTCGCGACTCGTTTTTAAGAAATTTTCAGTGTCGCGAGCGCGTCACAATATATATATATATATATATATATATATATATATATATATAAAGGAAACGAAAGGAAACGAAAAGGAAACGAAAGGACAAGCATTAAATAAGAAATGAATTCTACTTTCAAGAATCGCAATGTTTAACAACAAAATAACGGTTACTCATGAAAAAATGTTAGTTATATAAAAATTGTTTATGTAACAAATTTCATTGTGATAACCAGAACTTGAACTATCATAATGAAATTCGTCAAATAAACAATTTTTATGTAACTAACATTTTTTCATGGGTAACCGTTACTTTGTTGTTAAACATTGCGATTCTTGAACGAAGAATTAATTTCTTCTTTAATGCTTGTTCTTTCGTTCTTATATTACGTGTCATTAATAAGGCAATTTCAATTACATATTGTGAAAAAATATTTTTTTTTACAGACGGAGGATCAAAGGCTGGAGGCATAAGAAATGCCATATTATACATGATCGCAAAAGATAATATGCCTTTTAATATTGTTGAAAAAGAAAGCTTCAAATATCTCATGGCGACAACAGATCCTTTGTATAATGTTCCGAGCAGAAAATCGATCACTACATATATGGAACAGAAATATGAGTACCTATCATCGATTGCAAAAGAGAAGCTGAAAACCGTCCGACATGTCTCGCTCACGTGTGATATCTGGACCGATATAATGAACACCGTTAGTTATTTGGGAATGACAGCTCATTACGAGTTCGAAGAAGAACTGCAATCTACAACGATAGGTGTTACTAAACTAACGGAACGACACACATCTGAGGTCTTGGGGAGGGGGATTCAAAATATAATGCAGGAATGGCAGATTGATAAAAACAAAGTTGTCGTGATGGTGACAGATAATGGAGCGAACATCGTGAAGGCAGTTCACGATGGGTTGGGTTCTGAAAAACACCTTCCGTGCTTTGCCCACACCTTAAATTTGGTCGCTACCCATACGATGGATTTCGACGCTGAAAAAGGCTTGGTTACAAAGATAAAAACGATTGTAACCTTTTTCAAACAATCAACAACTGCTGCTTCTGAGCTACAGAAGGTTAGCGACCTGAAGTTAGTGCAGTATATTGATACGCGTTGGAACTCAACGTATTTTATGTTGGAACGCTTCATTCTGTTGGCGGAAACTGTTGGGTCAATTTTATTGAAAATCCCGAGTTCACCGTCGATGTTGACAGCAGATGATCTGTTACTGGCAAAGGAAACAATTGAAGTATTGCGACCAATCGATCAAGTGACGAAAGAGCTGTGTGCAGAAAAATATGTCACAATAAGCAAAATGATTCCGATGATCTATTGCCTCAAAAAAAAAATTGAAGCACTTCGAACGCGCTTGTACACGCTAATCGCGCAAACGTTAATGGATCGCCTCGAATTTCAAATATCAAAAAGATTTGGAAGCCGATGACCTCTGGGTGTATCATGAAAATCTTGTGAGAGAACAAGTCACAACTGTAGAAAGGCGAATCGAAAACGAAATGCCATCCAATTTGAGGCATTATTTAGATCAACCATTATTGAAGTTGAAAGAAAATCCTCTCTACTACTGGTCCAATCAATACAAAACCATTTATCCGATACTTAGCAAAATCGCTCGCAAATTCTTGATCGTGGTCGCAACGTCGGTACCTTCCGAGAGATTATTTTCCCGAGCTGGAAATATTTTAACGGAGGACAGAAACCGACTCTCTCCAGATCATTTGCAACAATTACTATTTTTAAACTCGTTGACACTCAAGGAATGGCAGATAAACGATTAATTCGTTCGTAAAATTATTGACGGAAACAAAGAAAAATGGGTTGTACGAACAAATTGCGCAATACGCGATCGTCTCAGTACAATTTGAACATTGATGAAAGTTTAAATGACCAAGCCACGAGCTTCGAATGCCATACTTTTCATAAATTCTGACAAACTATACGTTTTTCTCAACAACAACAAAAGCCTATAACAACAAAAGCTTCATATTTGCTGTTCTTGTAACTACAGTACAAATGAAACGAATAACGGAAGAAAGAAATTGGTAAATATTCGCACGTTGATCGAAAATTAAAATTGTTACGCGTAGGAAAGTCCGCCTAGAAACGGAATACTAAATAAACCGTCGATGTTAATATTTTTCATTCGGACAACGATGGAATAAAACTATATTACTATGTAACAACTGAATGAACCAATTAGTGGTTCACGAATGCATTTGGAAAACGTTACACTGCCTCTTAATATTGTGTAATGAACGTTCGCCGAGCGAAAATTATTTTGTTCTTGATTTCAATTTCGTTTTTCTTACGACAAGTTTAACGACACTCTGCTGTCGTTACTATTTTTAAATTTATTGACGCTTTTTTATATAACATTATAAAAAATGGAAGAATCCTAAAAAATTGTTTCATATTTGTAAAAACGTTAAATAAAACAATGTTTTAGACAATTTTGTGTTTATCATTATGAGTTTAAAAAATATAGGCCAAAATATAATTATAAAAAAAACCTCTCAGAAATTGTTTTTGTTATCATTTTTTACGATTTTTTCGATCGATTCTTGCTAGATCGATTCATTGCAGTCGATTTTTAAGTGAATCGATTCTCGAGACGCCGATTCAAGATCGATCCAAGAATCGATTCTTTTGAAAGAATCGCCCATCCCTAGCGTAAATATAGTAGTAGTAGTACCGCTCACGCCCGACAGGTGGCGCATGGCCATTTTGTTTCTCACAAACGAATCATGCGTCCGCTGGCATTATAAATGCGCAAACTGTGCAAAAAAGTATTAAGTTTCCTCTGGAACGTGCTGTAAAGAATTACCTGACACTTCAATAATTATGGTATACAATTCTTGGATCGTACTAGTGATGGCGATATTGGGTGAATGTATCGATATTTGGTATCGATACGTATCGGTGATCAGAGTATCGATACAGGTGTAATATCGATAATGCTGTATCGATATCACCGATATCGATGCTTAAATAAAAATGCAAACAATTTTTTGTTAATAATTATTTATTTTTACGAATAGAAAAAAAACATATATTGTACATTACGAACAATAATATAAATTAACGAAAATAGTATTATAGTACGTCAAGGGGGCCACTAGCAGCTTATAACTGCAGCAAATTAAAAAAAATGTAGTGGTCACAGTTAAATATTTTAATCTAAATGCCAATCTTCGATCGACAATGATTCCAAAAACAATAATTGTTGTAAATGCTCACCACTGAGGCGATTTCGAGCTTCGGTTAAAATTCTGCCAGTTTTTTAAAATAGCCGTTCAAACGGAACGGACGTTGCAATTACAGCCGAATATTTTTTGGCTAGTTTGCTCAAAGGTGAGTCATGAGCCAAGTACCAAAATTTCATCGCCGAATCCTCCATTTTTATTGGCGGCTGGCTCAAATAATATCGGAAATCCTCTGGCATTTCACTTGAATTTTGGTGAGTTTCTTTTGACTTGCTCAAATTTACGAGATTTTCGTGAAATGACCAAAAATCATTTTTGTGTACAGAAACAGTTTCGACATTGGGCGTTGCATCCGCAACGTTGTTCAAAACTGTAGAGTTCAAATGGCGAATTATTTTATTTATAGCATGAGCACAGGCTACTTTATCAGAAAAATGAATCCGTTTGAATCTCGGATCCAAAATTGTAGCTAATGATAAAACAGAAACTTGTTCGATACAATCGAATCGTTGGTGGAATTGTTCTAATAATAGTTGCTGCATGCGTTCTCCGATTTTCGTCTCCGGTTTTGTCGATCGCAAAGTCATTCGTAAAGTATTTACAATTGGTATGACTTTGCTACCTGTGAGATACGTTTCTCCAGATATTATTTTTGTTGCGTGTTCAAATGGTTGCAGCAGCGCCACAAACTCTTTGGCGGTTTGGAGCTCTGATGCAGTCAACATCGGTGGAGCCGTCGTAGATTTTAAAAGTATCGAACCTATATGATCCGACAATAGTAAAAATCTTGCCAGCATGTCGTGTGCAGAGTTCCAACGGGTGTCTACACATTGAATGAGTTTGAGATCCGAAACTGTTCGTAATGTATCCGCGGCAGCTACAGATTTCTTGAAATACGTGACAATTGTTTTTACTTTTTTGCATATTATGCTTATGTTCTCGTCAGATTCTATGATCTTCGAAGGGACCAAGTTTAGAGTATGCGCGAAACATGATAAATGCTTGTCAGCACCGAATCCATCTCTGACAGCCTTTTTAATATTGGCTGCACTGTCCGAAACGACCACTATAATGCTTTCTTTTCTTATTTGCCAATCGTCAACCATCTTCAGGAGCCACTTTGTAAGATAATCAGAAGTGTGTCGCTCATCCAGCTCAGTAACACCGATCATAATGGATTTGTGTCGCTCATTCACAATAAAATGACTAGTTATACCCAAGAAACTTTTTGCGTTTAAGGGGTCAGTCCAAACGTCCGTCGTAAGAGATAAGTGCTTCGTGGTTGAAAGCCGTGTTTTGATTATACTGGATAGTACCTCATATTTGTCTTCCATTAATCGCGTCACTGTTTTCCTACTAGGAAGTTTGAACAGGGGGCACATGCCCTTTGTATAAGTTTTAAACCCCTCATTTTCCACTATGTGAAATGGCATATTGTCCTTGGCTATCATAAACAAAAGTCTGTTTGTGAGGTCAGCAGCTCTAAATCCCCCGTCTGAGAAGTCATTGGGATCCGATTTTTAGATTAGAATTATACATTTTTATTGCAATGATTGAAAAATAATGGCAAACAAAAATTAGCCAACGGTAAATTTCGAAAATAGATGGATAAATATTTTTTTCCAGAAACAGGTACGTTAAATTCCTTGTAAAAATCATTGTTTATTTTATTAACATACTTTTCATAATGATTTGTATGCTCTCATAAGTTTTAAAAACTAAAAACATTGAACAATGCAGAACAATGGGCAACGGATTGGAAAAATTATGACAAAAACAAGATTATTAAAAAATATACCGGAAAAATAATGAACTAATGATTTTTCCAAATAATTTCACTATTCAAATATTACATACCTTGAAACGATTTTTGGTTGAGAAACGCCACGTCTAGTCTGGGCTGCTTGTTGAAAGTTGTATTTGATCCCACTGATGATGTCGATGCTACAGAAGTTGCTGATATAGTTGACAATGGTGGAGATAAACATGGCTCGACCAAGTCTTCTACATCGTCTTCATCCTCAAGAGAAAACTATTGTTGGAATGACGATCAGGTGTTAGTGAAATGTTATTGACATTAAAAAAAACAAATAACTGTATCTAACCGTCTGCTTCCGTTTAAGACATTGCGTCGAATTTTTCTCAGTGGAACACGTTCCCATTTCCACTTCCGGGTGTGAGCGTGTAATATGGAATTTTTAATTTGTTGTATTACCACATCATTTTACGTCTTGTTGACATAACTTGCATTTGCCTCCTGAGCTTGTTTTTATAATGTACTTCCAGACCACGCGTTTTGGCGGCACTATAAAATAATATTAAAGGTTAGTAAACTAGTTAAATAAATTTGTGAGATGTTCCAAAAATACAGAAAAACTTTGAGGACTATGATTATAAGAAGGTAATATGGCTATGTCGTAGAAAATTAGAATGCGTACTACTTCTGGTCTCGTGGAATTGGATATACGACGGAGAATTTTCAGGTTAGGGATCAAATGCTTGATGTAAAGATAACTTTACCAAACCCTTAACTGCTATAAAAACAAGCAAAAACTGTTCATCACCATTCAATTAATAAACGACGAACATGCATGCATCTCGAAGATTGGTACGCTGATAAACAATTCATAATTACCTGATATAATGATGAACGTAACGTGTAAAAACAGAAATTTGGCGTGTCTTTATTCTCAGAAGATGCGGAACCGGAAGGCAAATAATGGTCACGGTTATCATTTATCACAGTGCTAAAAGATGGTGGTTATAGCTTATAGCTTCTGTACACGCTGGACACTGTATCCGATGAGCGACGAGCGATAGCCAATGAGAGCTCTGCTTTGCGGCGCAGTATCGATACTGCGGGCCGCAGTATCGATACTTGCAAATATCGGTACTCCAAGAATCGATACAAAATATCGATAATGGTTAATATGATGTCGGCTATTTCGGTCCAAGGTTCCAAATGTAGGACAAAAGAAACTGTCGTGGATAACGTTTCGATCCTGATTCGGATCCTCTTCAGAAATTTATTCAGCTAAAATGTGTACAATGTGCTGTATAAATTTTGTATGCAAGGTTTTGTTTCCATGTTTTCCATGTTTAAAAAGAATAACCAAACTTAAAAGAATAGGAATTAATCTATTGTATCGTGTATTACCAATTACGAGTATCTTAAGACATATGCTTTTAGGTTATCTATACAATAAAGAGAACTAACCTTTGTAATTATTGGGTTTTGGCGTTGAAAACCAACTCTGAAGCTTTCTGTTTCCATCAGAAGAAATTTGATGAAATAATTAATTCTAGTCGAGGGAGGCAAACAACCAGAGCAAATATATAAAGATTTGTGAATATTCAATTCAGCTGAAGTCTCTATGATAATGCAGATCGCCTTGCTCATGGTGTAACGATTAAACTATATGAGCCGGTTGGCCATGGTTATAAGATTATAGCTTCTGTAAAACCAAGTCTGCTAATAGCTCAGGATAATTGGAGATCATTGGCTTAGTAACCATTAGTGTAGCTTATACATAGGGCAGACAAAAAGATACTTAAAAACTAGAATAAACGAACATAAGAATAGCCTAAGACATACAAACAATCCTCATACAGCTCTAGCCCAACACAGCATTCAACTAGGACACGAATTCAAATTCGACAATGTTAGGATCCTAAATAGGGAAGAGTGGTTAAAAAAAAGATTCAAATAAAAGCACACCCGCATGCAATAAATTTCAAAACTGATATAGAAAAATTAAGCTGCATCTACAATTCGATCATTGTTCAAACATAAGTGAATCCATATGGGCCCACAAAATCACAAACTCATATATCTGTTGATACGGCGCTGTCCGAAATTCGTAACCGTTCTCTGCGCCTTCTTGATCACTGACAACGCAATAGATCGCGAACACGAAAGCATCGCTACTGCTGGAAAATTTCAAAGAAACAGTTGTAGATCGAAAACGCGATTGAAAATCGTGATATTGATTTCGAGATTTTTACGGTTTAAAAACATTAGGAGAGGTCAGTCAACTTAGTCCTGATGAGTTACTTTTCACCAAAAGTTGGTTTTCAACGCCAAAACCCAATAGTTATAAAGGTTAGTTCTCTTTATTGTATAGATAACCTAAAAGCATGTGTCTTAAGATACTCGTAATTGGTAATACACGATACAATAGATTAATTCCTATTCTTTTAAGTTTGGTTATTCTTTTTAAACATGGAAAACATGGAAACAAAACCTTGCATACAAAATTTATACAGCACATTGTACACATTTTAGCTGAATAAATTTCTGAAGAGGATCCGAATCAGGATCGAAACGTTATCCACGACAGTTTCTTTTGTCCTACATTTGGAACCTTGGACCGAAATAGCCGACATCATATTAACCATTAATTCTGACACGGTCGCACATCTAATTCATCAAACAAAATATCGATATTTTGGTCGAAAAGTATCGATATTCCAAATATCGATACAATATCGCCATCACTAGATCGTACAATTAAGGCGTCTTCTCACTTTGGAAATTTAAAAAAATCGATTTTTTTTTTTTTTTTTATTTTGAAAGTACATATCTTCAAAAATGTCATCTCGAAATTTCATAAAGATCGGACGAGTCTAACTACATTTTTTGGCGACCGTTAGGTGACTACCTGAGAGTACCCGGCGATCCCTTTCACGCCGCTCGGACGGTCCCTGTATATCTGACTCTATACAATTGAATAGCCGTGTTCTTTTGTTAATGTAGTACCCCTTACTTAGGTATATTCTGTTTTCGGGTCTATACTCATGTAATAAGACCTTAACACGTGCATTTTTCAAAAGAAAATCACTCGGCAACGATGCTAAACTGTTATTTCATCAGTCTAATTTGAAACTTCGTAACGGCAACATCTCTGCGCTCAGGATTGTTATAATGGATAAAAAGACTTCGCAACAAAGTGCCACGTGGCGACGTCCAAGTTCGAAATCTAAAAAAAGAAAATTTCGTGGAGTGCTTCCACACCAGTCTGAAGCAGATACGAGTCATGCTAGTGCGAGTGCAGCAAAATTAAAAAAATCGGACGATACAAGTTTCGATGTACACATCGATCCAACGGCTGGATATAGTATTATTCAGTTTTTTCTTGTTTTTTCTACATTACAACAATATGTGTAAAGTTGTGTAAAGTTTGTAACAAAGATGTTTCTTTTACAAAGTACGGTCAGCGAGGACTCGGTTTCAAAATTTGTGTGACTTGTGATTGCGGAGAAAAATATATTAACTCATGCCCATTAATCTCAACTGGGTACGAAATCAATCGTCGTTTAGTGTACGTTATGCGTTTGATTGGTGTTGGATTGAGTGGTATCAATACGTTTTGTGGGCTCATGGAACTGGGACATGGAATCAATTCCACCGTTTATTATCAAATACTCAATTCGATCGCCATCGCAGTGCAAAGTGTGTTCGATATAGTGACGAGCAAGTCTGTCAAAGAAGAAAAACTGTTGAACGCTCAACACGGAGAACCCGAAGACGTTTTAACCGTTTCAGGTGACGGTTCCTGGCAGAAAAGAGGATTTTCTTCCTCTTATTGGAATCGTGTCATTAATATATAAACACAGTAAAAAAATTGCAGACGTCGTTGTGAAGTCGAGTCACTGCAAAAGCTGTGAATCGAAAAAAGGTATGAAAGACACGATCGAATATGCACAGTGGTATGAAAAGCACAAACTAGTTTGTAGTGCTAATCATTCAGGTAGTTCTGGAAAAATGGAGGTTGACGGTATATGTGAGATGTTTTTGCGATCACTCGAAAAATTTGCTGTGCGCTACGGTTTTTACATCGGTGATGGCGACACTAAAACTTTTAAAATATTGTTCGATACAGCACCGTATGGTGAAGACTTTGTGGTTAAGAAGTTGGAGTGCGTATTACACGTTGCGAAAAGAATTTTCAAGCGTGCTAAGGACGCTAAGAAAATTCTTACACAAAAGAGAAAAGCTGCAAAGAAAGACGCTGGAAAACCTTCACCAAAGAAAAAAGCAGCCAAGAAAGTTGTAGTAAAAAAAAAAAAAGTTGTTATAAAAAAAGTTCCTGTCGTAAAAACCCAAGATTTAAAAATAAAATTGATGACAGAATTATCAACAAATTACTCATTGGCAATTCGAAGAAACCTGAATTCTGTCGAAGATATGCGCAGGGAGATCTGGGCAGGATACTATCATAAAATTTCAACCGACAGCAACCCACAGCATACGTATTGTTCAGACTCATGGTGCAAGTACAAGAAAGCAGTGAAAAACAATCAGATAGAAACTTTTAAACATCCTCCTGCTCTAGCTGATGATGTTCAAGAGGTTTTGAAACCGATCTATGAAGAACTGACGAAGGACGAGTTACTGGAACGATGCCTCGGAGGAAATACCCAAAATAACAACGAGTGTTTCAACAGCTGTGTCTGGGCAATGGCGCCGAAACACGTTTTTACGGGAAGAAAAACCGTGGAAATTGCTTGCCAAACAGCGGCATGCATTTATAACGAAGGGCTACAACCTGTTTTAAAAATTTTGGAGGTGATGGGTGTCAAACTAGGCCCTATCGCCGTTCAATACGCCGAGAAACGCGACAGTGATCGCGTACGCGTAGGGAACCGCCGCAGCTCTAACGCTTCAAAAGAGACTAGGTCGAGACGAAGGGAAGCTATTTTGGACGAACACACCTTCTACGAAGAATCGGAAGGTCCATTGTATGGAGCAGGCATCGCTGATTAACCCGAGGTAAGGTTTTTTCATGATTTTTCTGCAACCAAAACTTTAAACGCAGTTATCTCAAAACAAGGTTTTTCGGTGCTTTGTTGATGAAATTTCGGAAACTATCCGGCCGATTGTCATGAAATTTGAATGACATATGCTTCATAGTTATGGCTATAGCGCATATCATCAGATTTTTGAAATTTTGATTTTAAGAATTTTTTTTTTACAAAAAACTGCAAAAAAATCGTGGTTTTTTTTTACTTTTTCGAAAAACGTGCGCCATTTTGTTATTTTCGCGAATATCAAAAATCTGATGATATGCGCTATAGCCACTGACATACTGAATCTAAAACAGTTTTATTTTTTTGTTTCAGACGACCCGTCTCGGAGATACCATCAACAAGCCACGACCATAACATTTTTACACGGGTTGATGTATTATAATAATTGTTTAAAAAAATTTAAAAACAATTTTTTCATGTACTTGAAAGATGTGTTTATTACATAGGATCCGTTTTATCCCATAATTTTAAGCAAAAATCCTCGAAAAAAAATCGCAAAAACAGCCTATTTTTGAGGCGCTTAAAGTGAGAAGATGCCTTAAGCTCGCTGCACACGATGCTTGTTTTGCTGCTAGAATGTCTGCTGGGCGCTAGGTTGGCTACCTTGCGGGCTGCGAAGATGGAAAGTGACGCCACTGCTGGCTTCGTAGTATGGACGCTTGCTGGATTTCGATGATAGAACGCGTGCTATTTTCGGTGACGGATTCCGCGCCATAGAGACGTTTTCTATATCTATATATATACTTTTGATAAGGAATTTCGCGCTATAATTGTTTCAATTCAAAATGACTCAAAAGTGGTATACGGCGCAAATTGGTGTTTTAATAGACGCATATAAAGAGGAGAGTCGTGTTTGTATGCAACAAATTCGCCAAATTATCTTAATAAAAATCTGCGAGCCGAAGCTGTCAATAGGGTAGCCAACGCTCTTATGAGGTTAAGGCCAACAGTGACACCAAAAGAGAGAGTTAACAACAGCTTTCGCATAATCGTCCATGGGCTCCATATTTGTTCTGTCACTTTACACGCACTCTAGTTATCCTAGCTACAAGCATGGTGTGAAGCCAATACAGCTGGGGAGCCATCACAATTCCCAGCGCCACAGCTCACTTGCGTCCGAGTAGAGAAATCTAGCAGAGAATGTAGCAACGAAACAAGCATCGTGTGCAGCGAGCTTTACATACACTTTTTTTATATATATATAGTTATTATTTTCTCGGTAATGTAAGAAATTTTACTGGATAGGGAGAAGGAAATTTTAATAAATCAGTAACAAAATTTTTGTGTCGCACAACGATTTTCACTGTGCTAGCATCGGCATTTTTGTGTAGAGGAGGGAGACATTTCACTATATCGGTACCGAAATTTTACTGTGCTGGCATGGGAATTTTTGTGGGGCTGCGACTGAGAATTTTTCCTCGTGTATAAGACAATTTTTCTGTAGTTGGTCAAATGCACACAGATTATAGGACAGCATGGTAATTTTTCCTAGAATTTCATAACAAAAATTCTAAGACTTTTTCTCTCCGTGCGGGAGGTGTCGCAATCTACCATAAACAGATGGTAATTATGTAAACGATGATTTATGTAAACGAAATAAATTTTAATACAGACCATTTAGAAGCTGTTCAGGGAATGAGAGTTTGTTTGCGCTAGGGCCATTGCGATCTCCGTTATTAGCCGCGCTCGCCCAACTCGCGTGAACAGAGAAGCAAATCTCTTGTGAACGGGTAGGCGAGCGGGCAATCGACATGTTGTGGAGTAGTTGAACGCAGGGGTCGATCGAGTGACGATCGTCGGTGAAAAGATCATAATACATACGGCTCTCAGGAGTAAGACATACGACTCCACGGAGTAAATCGACTCGCAAGGCGAGAGGCCCCTGAGCCCTCTCACATACGACTCTCACGAGAAACGCATTTCGATAGTCCCAGCAGTCGGGTGAACGGCCATACGGTCCTAGATTCTCCGACTCTGGACTAGAACCTTGTGACGAAAAAGGGTAAATACAAGGCACGCGAGAGATCGCAATGACACGGACCAACAGATTCTCTGCCTTCTTAAATATGCAAATACAAAATTGTAAATCATCGTTCGTTTTTTGCCGCAAGGCTTTTCCCACAAGAGCCAATAAACCACAAGAATTTCGATGGCTCAAACTTGAGTATTTTATTTACGAAGAACCCCCAACCTCCATACTTCATACAATAAATGATATATCCAAAATTACGAGGCAACTTCGCAGTGAAGGAGCTTCGACAATACAGACGCTATTGGGCTTAAGCTCGAATAAGGACCCACCCTCGTGGCAGCCTGTTCAAGCCCTCATGAGCTCATAAACATAAAAGATATTAAAAAGATAATTAAAGGTTCGTACAAAATTCTCCTATCAGGGGATTTAAATGCAAAACACCAACTGTGGAACTGCCAGACTAGTAATAGAAATGAAAATGTTCTCCTTAAATATATTGGTGAAAAAGATGCAAATTTAATAGCCCCTAAGGACCACACACTATACCCATATCATACATACTTGTGTACCGAGCACAGTTGACATGCAATATACAAAAATATTAGCGGAATTAACAACATAATGGTAATAGATGAATTAAACTCAAATCATCGTCCTGTTACAATCGAAATAGATACAGATGTTGCAACCTATCACCAAAAAAGAAGAAATTATGCCAAGGCTAACTGGACAGAATTTAGAAAAATAGTTAAAAATAATATCACAGTGCAAGAAAGACTCCAAAACGAAAGAGAAATAGATAACTCAATCAACAAACCCACCAATACAATAAATATGGCCATCCATATGACTATTCCAGAAACAAATACTGCAACAATAAATACCCTCCCTCCTGAAATTAAAAATATGACAAAAATTGGAAACCAAATTCGTAGATTATACCAAAAAATGAAAAACTAAGGAATTAAACAACTATGGAATAGACACTCATTAGCCGTCAAAAATTATATAAATAACAAATGGAACACAAAACTACAAAAACTTAACACGAAGAACAAAACTTTATGGCAGATGGCCAGGGCCTTAACAAAACCCAGATCTTTTAGCATACCTCCGCTAAAAACAGAATCATCAAATGTCAACCTAAATACTACAATCTTCACTCACGAACACAGCTTGAATCTCCTAGCCGAGCATTTCGAAACTATACATTCCCAGACTCAAAATACGGGCAATACAAATAGCATAAAAATGGTCGACAAAACATACAAAGAAATAAATGACAGCACAATAACTAAAAATAATATAAACCTACAAATCCTAGAGAATTAAAGAATATTATTAAAAAATTAAAACCTTATAAAGCCCCAGGAGAGGACAATATACAACACATTACAATTAAAAACTTACCTAACACTGCATTGCTTCAGCTATCTTATATCATAAACAACTGCATTCTCATAAGTTACTTCCCAGCAAAATGGAAACATGCAATAATTCTTCCAATAGTTAAATCTAAAAAAGACAAATACAACCCAAAGAGCTATCGACTCATTAGCCTTCTATCCACATTCAGTAACATTTTCGAAAAAGCACCAACCAATAGAATACTGAAATTCGAATATGAACACCACATTCTTATACATGAACAATTTGGCTTTAGAGCAGGACGAACTACTACGCACCAATTAGCCAGACTAACAAACTACATATCTACAAACTTCAACATACACAAATCAACAATAGCAGCACTGCTAGATATAGACAAAGCTTTCGACACGGTGTGGCAAGAAGCCCTCTTACACAAATTAAAAACCCAAGACCTACCATTGTATCGACTTAAAATTCTCTCAAGCTACTTAAATAACAGAACGTTCCATGTAACAAATGATACAAAAAATTCCAATATCAAACAAATCAAGGCTGGTGTATCACAGGGTTCCATCTTAGGCCCCATATTATTTCTATACTATATAAATGATATGCCCAAAAGTGAAAAAGCTAATATGGCCATATATGCGGACGATACAGTGGTTTATTCGAGCTCGTGGCAACTAAATCTAGCTTAAAAGCATGTCAAAGAGCACGTCGAGCAAATTATAGAATAGTTTCAATCTTGGAAAATCAAAATAAATAAGGAAAAAACTGAAATCGTACACTTCATCAGAAGGAAAAAACAAAGGCGCATTCCCCCCTTCGTATTAAATGGCATACATATAATGCTAACAACCAACGTTAAATACTTAGGAACCATTTTAGACAGTAAACTTCTATTTACTCCAAACATTAATTATTTAAGAATTAAAGGAATAATTGCAAAAACTGCATTATATCCACTACTATGCCAAAGCAGTCATCTAAACTTGAAAAATAAACTAACAATTTTCAAAATGATAATTCTACCTACTATTCTATATGCAGCTCCTATATGGAGCAACACCTCCAAAACAAATTATAAAAGACTGCAAGGTTTTTATAACAAAACATTAAAAATGATTACTGTTGAGGCTCACGTTGTCTCAACAGAATGGAATTGAGGATTGAGGATGAAGTAGAAAAATTAACTCGAGTTATGATGCAAAACAAGATATTATGATATTTATTATAAAGTAGGAGTTAACGAAAAATAAATCGTTCTTAAGAATACTCTTGCACAAGTGTGATCTCGCGTCGACTCTTCACCAACGTCTGACTAAAAAACCGCTCGCGCTCGGCAGCGAGCGTTACTAACGCGACGCCTCGTTCGGCTGTTTTCGTCGTTGCTCGGACGCTCGCGGTGCGCGCGCATCAAACATGATGACTCGCCTCAACAATTACTCCCCATTCCTTAAAAATAAATAACGAACAAATTAGATATGCAACGCAAATGAAAGATTTCGCAACTATTGTCTGGGAAATTACTAACAACTTTTATAACACAAATGCAAACGAATTAGAAATCCTAGGTAGGACAAATTATAGAAAAATCAATGAACTCCCTTTCAAACTAAGGTACAGACTACCGCAGCAGCTTTTACTAAAATAAAAAAGACTTAATTGAAACATGTGATATTAATATTATAGCTATAAGATATTAAACCTACCTTATCTAGATAAATCTATATAAGCGCATACACTTATGTATATTGAGACGTTTTCCCGCCCAGGCCAAGTGCCGCCACCTGTCACCGCACCTGAAAATGAAATTAGAATTAGAAAAGGACAGAATAAAGATTAATTCACGGAAAATGAGATAGAGGGGGAAGAGTTTCTCCAAGGTAGAAGGAGAGAAAGGAAAATATATAAGCGAGGAAAAATAAGGAGAAGATACCGAAAATTCACAGACTTTGAAAGCAAGAAAGTCTTGAGAAAGCTGGTACATTGCTCTCCGAAAGGAGAGCGAGGGTGGCTAACTCGAGACTGACTCGCTGGAGAGGAAAAAGGGAATAGACGGGTTACAGCATAGAATTTTTGGAGCACAATTGTACCGACATCCATTAACTTCAAAGTGAGAAATTCGTGAGAAGGCTGGGACATTACTCTCCAAAAGGAGAGCGAGGGTGGCTGACTCTGGAACGACTGGCGGGTAAAGAAAAGGAAAGACCATATTGAATTTTGGGAATAACATTATATCACGGAGCGAAGAAGCAGTAAGGAGATTCAAAATCATTAAGAGGAGATCAGATTGCGCAAAGGCTCAACAGCGGAGAATCTCAAAGAGTTCTAATAGTAAGAAATAATCAAGTGCGCAAAGGCACCGCGGTAGGGAAACTCATATCGACAAACAAGGAACACATTAGATAAAGAATAGAGAGTAAAGAATAAAATAACATTCACAACTACGAAAAGGAAAGGGAGGAAAATATAAAAAAAAAAGAAATTACTCACCAAAGTTTTGGGAAGGACACAACGTGTCGTACTGCACAAAATCGGTCTGACCCACAAACGGCAGCCACATTAAAGGATTCTGCCTCAAAGGCAAGCCCTGCGACAAAATAAAAGACAACAATAAGGCAGGAGCAACGAACAAAATATCTTAACACGGCGCATACTCACTGAGACTGAAAGACGTCCCATACCAGCGCAAAACTGAAAAAAAAGAACACCCGGCGGACCTAAAATAAAACCAACGCAAGAGCAAAAGGCACACCAAGCTTAATTTCCTTGAAAAAGGACTTACCGTCTCGGATTAATCCATAAATACGGCACACAACACAGGAAACACGTTCTCGATTCACTCCGGCGCCGCCATCTTAACTGTCAACCAGCAAGAATCGATTCCCATCGATTAAGACGCAGCTAATCAGACCGGGCAGGACGAAATTATCACTACGGAACGCGCCAATCACCACGCAGCAACGGCCGGTGATACGCGCCAATCAAAGTCAAAGAACGAGAGTGGACAACTAGGATAAGGAACTGTGTGAACTTAGCAGTATAAAGATAAAATAAAGAATAATTAAAATTTTTTTTTACGTCTACCCCTTAATTTTCTTCGAGTACATACAGAACGTTTCATTTGGCGCCCGAACAGGGACTCGAAGAATTTGAGGCTGTAAAAAAAAAAAAAAAAAAAAAACTATGGAGCCAAACGCCGCAACTCCGGAAAGACCGGAAGAAGGACAATCAAACGAAAGCCCAATAGGAGAAGGGACCGTTTTGTCCGAGGAAATGCAAGTCGAATTAGAGGAATCAATTCATTTATTAATGAGAGAACTCAAAGAAGTAAAAAACGAACAAAACAGGGAGAGGATTCTCCGAAATGAAAACTTCAAGGAACAAGATGCAAAATGCGTACTACGATGCAAACAAACACAGGAGTTTGCAAGACTCGAGTTTCAAGAAGAACTCGACAGAGTGGTCGCACAAACTGACCGAAAAATCACCATCGCCCAAGACACCGTAGCAGCAAGCATCGATGAAGTCGATAGGGAGAGAAGAGCCGACTTCGACGCTTTGGAAAAGAAACTCCAGAGGACGATGACAAATATGAACCAAGTACACGAAAACATGAAAACAACAGCAACAATGGCCAAAGAAAATCGTGACAAACTCGGACATTGGGAAGAAGAATTCCGAGCCAGGATGTCACAAACAATGAATCTAACAGGAGGAGGCATGAACGTCAGTCAGCTGTACGTAGCCAAACAACCACCTCCAACTTTCTCCGGCGACGGAAAAGAGAGACCGATCAGATACTTAAGAGACCTCCAACAGTTCTGGAGGGTAACGGGGAACACAGACCTCCACTATTTGATCGGCACGTCATTAAAAGGACCAGCCAAGGATTGGTGGAGAGTGGTGGAGGACGATATCCACACCATCGAGGAATTCGCCGAAAAATTTAAATCAAGATACTGGAATCGAGAGATACAAGCCAAGGTAAGCCGAAACCTAGAATTTGCGGCATATGAACTCGACGAACATAAAGCTACTCGAGCAGAATATGCAACCAGAATTTTGGTAACGCAAAAGATCTAGGCAAAAGCCTATCAAACGAGGAAATTATCAGGCATCTCGGAAATCATTTTGATGAAACCGTAAGGGCAGCGGTCCAAATAGGAACGGTAAAAACCGTCGACGAGTTCCTCATGCTCCTCGAAGGAATGGACGGGGCAGGATTGCTGAACGCCCAGAAACGTCGCAACCGAACAAACACAGGAACCGACGAAAACCACTAAAAGGAGAGGCAAGAGAACAGATGGCAACGACAACGGGGTTACCAGAACCCACCACCACCTCGATGGTCCCAAAGCCCAGGACAAGAGAGGTACCAAAGACAACAAAACTGGGGAGAGAGATCATGGACAAGGAATCAAGTCCCTGAACAAAAAAATTGGCAACCACAAAGACAGGAAGAGAGTCAAGAGGCCCATAAGAAGGACACCCCAGCCGTTTCTGAAACGAAGGACCAGGGAAACGAGTAGACGTTGCACCCGTAAGCATGACTCTAGAAACACCACATGAGTGAGGTGCAACGGACGAAGACGAACAATGGGAAGAGTTAGAAGAAGTAAGAAAAAGACAGAAACGAAACGAGAAAACCAGAGAACGAAGAAGACGAAATAAACAACAAAACAAAGACATAATAACAGGTATTCTGACAATTAAGAAAACACCAACAATAGAAGATACGTTGGAGAATCCCGGAGAATATCTAGCCGAGGAAGGACCGACACTAGTGCAAGAATTAGACAGCAACCCACCATGTCCAGTCGTAATCGCCAATATTGGGGAAAAAGAAATCCCCATGCTGATCGACAGTGGCAGTGAAGTCACCTGCATATCGGAAGAATGCTACGAAGGACTCACAAACGAACGAGAGGGATGCCCGGTCCTACCGGTCGTCGGAGGGGAAGTCCAAGGAGCATTTGGCGGCAACAAAAGTAAGATCAAGAAGCAGATCCTCGTGGAGACAAAGATCAATCACGTAGCAACGAATCTGCCAATCATGATCGTACCCAGGCTAAGAAGACAAGCATTGCTCGGAATAGACGGGATGCAGAAATTCAAAATAAACCTCGATCTCCAAACGGGAACAGTAAGACTCGATGAGACACCCATCATGTATCTAGAAGGAAATAGATGGAAAACAGTAAGAACACAGCCAACTACAACAATGGAAATCGAACATCATGAACCAGAAAAGAACGACTTAACAGAACAACAAGTGGATCAAAAACTAGACGAAGCAGGGGCACTACCGAAACACATAAAAGAAGCCTTCAAGACGGTCCTATCGGAACAAAGGAAATTATTTTCAAGAAAACCAGGAAGAATGACGGCATACGTCCACAAATTGGTCCTGAAGGATCCCACGCCATATCTCCACCGATCATACCCGATCCCGCTGCAATACAGGGAGAAGGTGGCAGAAGAAATCACGAAGATGGTGGAATATGGAGTAATAGAAAGAACAACCAGCCAATACATTAACCCAATGGTGACGGTCATCAAAAAGAACGGATCAGTTCGCTTGTGTTTAGACGCGAGACAACTAAATAAATATCTAGTAGAAGACCATGATTACGCACCACCGACGGACGACATACTAAGAAGATGTGGCAACGCACGGGTCATGTCAAGCCTGGATATGACCAGTAGTTTCTGGCAAATCCCATTAAGCGTGGAGTCCCGGCAGTATACAGCGTTTCTGCACGAAGGAAAATGCTATCAATTTACGGTAACCCCATTTGGATTAAAAACAAGCATGGCAAACCTAATAAAAGCCCTGGACATAGCGCTTACTGGCTTGGAAGGCTTTGTCTTAAACTTCGTGGATGACATCTTGTGTATATCAGCCACGTATGAAGAACACATAGAACACATGGAAATACTTTTCCAGAGGCTCAGGCAATACGGCCTGACACTGAACTTTTCAAAATCATCATTTTTTAAGGAACAAGTGGAGTTCCTCGGTCACATCCTTACAACCACCGGCATAAAACCCCAACCAGAAAAGATACAGGCAATTCGGGAATTCCCACAACCGCAAAACCTCAAACAGCTTCGGGGTTTCTTGGGACTCATAAACTTCTACACAAAGTTTACCAGCCAACACGCTGCAGCAACGGTACCCCTCATTGAACTCCTGAGAAAGGGAGAAAGATGGAATTGGGACTCACGAAGACAAGAGGCATTCAACAACACGAAGAAACTATTCATAGAAGACATCATCCTAAGATACCCAGATCCCAAAAGAGGGTACATCCTGACCACGGATGCGAGCGGATACGCCTTAGGGGCAGTCCTCGGACAAAAGGACGAAAAAGGAGAAATAGGTGTGATAGCATTCGCAAGCCGGACATTAAAAGGAGCCGAGCTACGATATACGACGACCGAAAAAGAATTGCTAGCAATAGTCTGGAGCCTCCAAAAGTTTAGATCGTACCTAAGAGGAGCAAAAATCCAGATCATCACGGACCACAAGGCCTTGACATTCCTCAAAACTTGCCGATTCGGGGGGGACAGGCTACTACGATGGGCCCTCCTAATCCAGGAATACGATTTAGAAGTAAAGCATTGCGCCGGCCGCGAGAACCCGGTAGCAGACTGGCTAAGTCGACCAGAAATCAACGAGAAAAACGAAAAAAAATGCCTCATTATCGCAACAGTATTAGCACATGAAATCAAAACAGAAATAGAAGAATACTTCCGCACCTTCGGAAAAGAGCAGAAAAAGGACCCCACGTTAGCAGCCATATGGGAGGAAATCCTGACGAAACAAGGAAGAAAGGGATACAGAATCAAAGAAGAATGCCTCCAGAAGACGGACAAGAAAGGTGCTTGGAAGGCGGTAATTCCAAAACACCTACTGGAACAGATTGTTAAGGAATGTCACACTCTCTATGGACATGTCGGGGCTAAGAAAACATACCATGTCCTCGATGAAGACTTCACACACCCACATATGGCGGAACGAGTCCGAAAAATCCTGGCAGGATGTGATACGTGCCAGAGGAATAAAGTACCAAATCAAACAAGCTATGCAAAAATGCAAACAATCCTGCCGAAAGGGCCAGGCGATCTATTATCAATTGATTTTTTTGGACCACTACCAACAGCCAGCGGCGGTGTAAAACACATACTCGTAACAATAGATGCCTTCTCAAAACTAGTAAAACTATATCCACTCAGACGAGCAAACGCAGAAGCCACAATAAGAAAAGTATTCTAGGACTACATCCCAACGTATGGAAAACCAAAAAGAATACAATTCGACCATGGGACACAATTTACTTCGAAAACCTGGCTCGAGAAACTAGAAAAAGGAGGAATAAAGGGTATCTTTTCATCAATCCGACACCCGCAAGGGAACATAGTTGAACGAGTAAATCGGGAATTGGCAAGGTTTTTCAGGACGTTCCTAGAAGAAAACCACGTCGCATGGGTGCGATGGTTACCGGTTATCGAAACATGCATAAATGATACCCATCACGAAACTACGGAAATAACACCAACGGAATTACACACAAAAAAGAAACCGTTTCGGATCTGGAAGAAGTGGATATTAGCACTCAACGAGGAGGAGGTGAACCAATTAACTCAAGAAGAAAAAATCGCGCTCGTCAAAGAAAGAATCCGGAAAAAGGGAAAAAAACGAGCAGAAAGATTCAACGAGAAACATGTAACAACCACCTTTGAAAAGGGAGAAAGGGTGTTAGTACGAGCCCTGAACGTCTCAGATCCGAGTAAGAAGAAGACCGCAAAATTCATGCCACTATACGAGGGCCCGTATGAGATAACCAAATGCGTAGGTATCGCAACGTATATCCTTCGGGATCCCGCAACAGGTCGGGAAAGAAGAAAATTCCACGGATGCCTATTAAAAAAATACAAAAAAAAACTCCCCAAGAAGATGAGGAAGAAAAATAAAAAGAAAAAATGCTACAAGAACAAGCGAGAAGAAGATAAAAGAAAGATAAAAGATAGCCAAAACCACCGCAACTAACATCACAACGGTGAAACGATCGAAAAGATAAATCGATCAAATCAATAGAGGGCAGATAAGCCAAAAGAAGGTGAAATTTGAAAGTAGATCGAAACCCTTAAAGCCAAAAATAATCAAGGGCTAACGGAAACGAGGGAAAAAGAACACAACCCCAAAGTCAGTTCAAAACAAAAAGTGAACAAAGAAGGATGGAAAGTGAGAAAGAAACAAAAAAAACTTCCGAAACAAAAATTTATAAAAAAAAGAAGAAGGCAAAGAGGCGACAAAAACAACGCAAAGCAAAGGAAGAAAAAAGATTGACAACAATAGAGTGTGTCAACGATTTCGAATTATTTACAGTCACGGACGAGAATATTCGGGCCTGGTACCCAGGAATATCATTGGAAGATCATTCAACCGGTAACAGTGAGAGAAGCAACAACCATGGCAAAGACATATAGAAATTGCCCTATTGAGGGAGTGAGAGGAGAATATCTCGACGTAGAAGTAATAGGCGTGATATCACCAGAACAGCTATTCAGCTACATACCCCGGGGGGGATACGAAATCCCCGAAATATGAAAAAAAATACAAGATATAAAAAATGCCGATCCCAGCTTAGAAGAGGAAATATATAAAGGAAGAGGCATCCTCGTCGAAGACGGCACCACATTTTCAAGAGCCATTGTGATTGAAATAGACAACGAAGAGGACGAGATAAAAGTTTGGTTGGGGGACTACGGACGCGAACTATATTACGAGAAAGAAAACTGCTACGAACCGCCAACATGGACGTACGGGTACCCCTGGTTGGCGATCCCATGTGCGATCAGTGGACTAAAACCTACCGGAGGCAAACTGTGCGATTGGGAATCGACAGATATTTTAAGGGAAGAGGTGAGAAAAACAACATGGAACATTATTGTAGAAAAACGACTCACGGGAACCGAGGCAATCTATGCCCAATTAAAGAATACAAGAGACGACGAGAGCTACGTTAACATGGCCATCAAGTTACATGCGGCAACCACAACAAAAAATTACCCAATGTTCCACTGGCATAGCGAGGGACCGAATCTCTCGTCAAGAATCGACGAGCTACGAGTGTGGCAAAAGTACGCCGGTAGGCCCCTGACGAGGGACGAAATACAAGGAAGGGCAGGGATAACGTACCCACCAAGGCCACACCCAAGAATACGAAGTGACAACGACGAGGACAGCGAGTACGACGAAGACGCATCAACGTATATCCCGAGCGACGAGGAGGAGGAAGAGCTGCAACACGATTGGAGCATGATATGGCCTCAATACCAAGCAGAAGTCCAACCGTCAGATGAAGAACAATCCGACACAGCCTCGGTTACATCGATCTAAAATAAAATTTGGTTATTTCAACACACGACTTTTAATTTCCTTACCCTTCCTAAATAGCAAATAAAAGCAAAGAAAGGAAAGGAAACTTACCTAATAAAACAAGCAAAAAAGCAAGGAAATAAAAACAAACTTTAATAAAACAACCAAAGCAAAAGAATTTGTAAACAGAGTAAAGAAACAAATAAGAAAATTTTAAATAAAAAGAAAATAGAACAGATTAGAAATAAAGGAAACGAAGCAGAAGATGAAAATATATGATTTTTCCCTCGCTGCGCACACTTAAGCTGCGAAAGAAAGTAGACCATCCGCAGCTCAGCATGACTCCGCGTGGAAAAATCAGGGGGGACAATGAGACGTTTTCCCGCCTAGGCCAAGTGCCGCCACCTGTCACCGCACCTGAAAATGAAATTAGAATTAGAAAAGGACACAATAAAGATTAATTCACGAAAAATGAGATAGAGGGAAGAGTTTCTCCAAGGTAGAAGGAGAGAAAGGAAAATATATAAGCGAGGAAAAATAAGGAGAAGATACCGAAAATTCACAGACTTTGAAAGCAAGAAAGTCTTGAGAAAGCTGGTACATTGCTCTTCGAAAGGAGAGCGAGGGTGGCTAACTCGAGACCGACTCGCTGGAGAGGAAAAAGGGAATAGACGGGTTACAGTATAGAATTTTTGGAGCAAAATTGAACCGGCATCCATTAACTTCAAAGTGAGAAATTCGTGAGAAGGCTGGGACATTACTCTCCAAAAGGAGAGCGAGGGTGGCTGACTCTAGAACGACTCGCGGGTAAAGAAAAGGAAAGACCATATTGAATTTTGGGAATAACATTATATCACGGAGCGGAGAAGCAGTAAGGAGATTCAAAATCATTAAGAGGAGATCAGATTGCGCAAAGGCTCAACAGCGGAGAATCTCAAAGAGTTCTAATAGTAAGAAATAATCAAGTGCGCAAAGGCACCGCGGTAGGGAAGCTCATATCGACAAACAAGGAACACATTAGATAAAGAATAGAGAGTAAAGAATAAAATAACATTCACAACTACGAAAAGGAAAGGGAGGAAAATATAAAAAAAAAAGAAATTACTCACCAAAGTTTTGGGAAGAACACAACGTGTCGTACTGCACAAAATCTGTCTGACCCACAAACGGCAGCCACATTAAAGGATTCTGCCTCAAAGGCAAGCCCTGCGACAAAATAAAAGACAACAATAAGGCAGGAGCAACAAACAAAATATCTTAACACGGCGCATACTCACTGAGACTGAAAGACGTCCCATACCAGCGCAAAACTGAAAAAAAAGAACACCCGGCGGACCTAAAATAAAACCAACGCAAGAGCAAAAGGCACACCAAGCTTAATTTACTTGAAAAAGGACTTACCGTCTCGTATTAATCCATAAATACGGCACACAACACAGGAAACACGTTCTCGATTCACTCCGGCGCCGCCATCTTAACTGTCAACCAGCAAGAATCGATTCCCATCGATTAAGACGCAGCTAATCAGACCGGGCAGGACGAAATTATCACTACGGAACGCGCCAATCACCACGCAGCAACGGCCGGTGATACGCGCCAATCAAAGTCAAAGAACGAGAGTGGACAACTAGGATAAGGAACTGTGTGAACTTAGCAGTATAAAGATAAAATAAAAAATAATTAAAATTTTTTTTACGGCTACCCCTCAATTTTCTTCGAGTACATACAGAACGTTTCAATATATATGTAGGGGTCATGTGATTTTAAGGCGAGGCTCATGTTTACTTTTTGACGAACGGGACGCTCGCGACGTCGTGAGAAGTCGCTAGGGCCTTTGTTCGGGCGACCCGCGAGGTGGGGATATAAAAATCGCCTAAGCTAAGTCAGTCGATTGCAAGACGGCATCGAGGCAAGACGTTTGTACACCAGTTTATATTTCTATTCAATAAATACTTTCAACCATTTGTTGTACGCCGCTTCTCGGCACACACCGTTTCCGTCGAATATTTTATCCCCAACCTTTTCTGTACCACAACAATACTTACAACCGCCGCGCCAATCAGCGCTCGCGGCCGTCGCCTCCCCATAGCGTATCTAGGCCGTGTAGTCGACCGCGCTCGAGCGCGGTCGACTACACGGCGTATATATCTATACCACGCTCAACGGTCGAGTCACGCGCTGATTGGCGCGCCGCTTGCGCTCCGACGGGTATTTAAGCGGCTCAGCCTCGAGCACTAGCACCAGTCGTCTGGACGAGCGCGCCGAACCAGGTGCCTCTCCCGCTACCTCCGACTTTACTGAAAAGCACGCTGTATAGTTTATTTCAAAATAAATTCTATCAAAGAGTAACACTACTTCGCCGTCTCGACACACCACTCAATTTTACGACCCACCTCCTCATCCCCGATGCCAAGGAAGCGACGCCGGACCTCCTCGTATTATAGATGCTTGGACCATCGCGCCGAGGCTCGACTGACGGAAAAAAAACCCAACGGACCTTCTCAGGTCCCTCACAACGTGATTAACTTCTCTCGCCCCGCTCTCACCAAGGGCACGACCGAGGCCCCTCGGCCGACACCCCGCCGCGCTATCCCGCCCCCGGTGGACCGCCCACGCGCCGCCGTCATAACCCACGAGGTCGTATCACAAGCCCTGGAGCGGAGGGCCACCAGACCCGCTAGGCCGGCGGTCGTCACAGCGGGGGTTGCTGCTAAGGAGGCGTTCCGGCTCTCCCCGAAAAAGCCCCTCCGCCCCACCGAGAGGGCAGACCCGCGGGCTCTACAGGAGGTGGTAAACCGGATCGGGAAGCCTGCGGACCCGCGTCCCCGAATTTGCCTCCTCGAAGGACCGCTTCCCCGGAGCCATCGGTCATAGGCGCTCCCCGGATCCCGGCGGGCTTCGTCGTCTTGAACCCGCTCTTGTCAGAGCGACCAGATCAGCCTAACCCTCCACTCCCCCCCCCCCCCATCTCCCTGTCCTTCCGACTCTGGAAGAGGGGCTGATAGGGCGTTGGACGTAGGAACCTGCAAAGGCCACCCAACACCCACCCCTCGGGACCGAGCTCCCTCCTACCCTGCCTCTCCGACCCTTGGGGTTACCAGGGGATCAGAAGTCGGAACCTAAAAAGGCCACCTTATTCCCCCCCCCCCCCCCCCCCCCCCCCCCGACGGTCCGAGGTCCACCCCTAACCCTACACCCCCTGACATTGTAGTAATAAACGGCTACCCGCCATCTCGATTACTTAACACATTATTGGAAATTCCCGAGTGTCCTAGAGTTTGAATTTATACCAACCACCTGAAAAGGGAACCACATATATATATATGTATAAATCAAAATTATTTACTTCAATAATACCAATACAAATATAAAGTTGGGCTTTTTAACTAATTGTTTACCCAACAAAGAGAAAAATACAGGCTGTTAAACACAAATAATACTAATCATAACTAGGCTAGTAAGGGTTTTGTAAACCCAGGAATCGCCCTAGCTCAAAAAAGAGCATAAGATTCAATAATGTAAATAATGTACATACATAAACATGAATAAAAATATTATTAAACCTGTAAACGAGCAGGCACTGCCGTAGGAACGAACTGTCTTTCCGCAAATTCGCTAATAGCCAGTTATCAAATCCTAATAAAATTCACACACGGTGATAAGAAGTTAGTGCAATAAAAAATCACAAGTACATCAATCGTACAAGTGAATACCACCAAAAACTAGTGCTACAAACTAAATCAAAACACTAATAAAATAAAGTGCATTCAAAAACAAATCAAAGTGTTTAAAACACACACTATAAGAAATGTAGTCGGCCAAAGAGCAAACCTGCTTAAAAGGCCAAGCAAAAACAAGAAAACCAGGGACTACGGCATCCCAAAAGATCAACAAACATAAAAACTAAAAAAACAACTAAACAAGATCCTACAAATTCCATAAATAGATTCGACGCACTATCCGTCGAAACAGAATGCCATGAAACACCAACTATGGAACAAGACCCAGAAATAAACAACACACTAAATCAAACTGAAAATCTAAATAACGACAACATAGAAAACACACTCAAAACTAAAACACCGCCTATGGTGATAAATAGCGATTTATTAACCGAAGAACATAAAAAACTAATTTACACCGAAATTAGGAAAAGCTATAAAGGACCTACACTCCCGTACTCCAATAAAGCAATAACCATAAAACCACATGATCAAGAGGCGCATGAAAACCTCAACAATTTCTAATAATCAATAAATGTAACGTTCACACGTATGCCATCCAAGAAGAACGAACCAAAAAATTCGGTCTTAAAACACTACCGGATATTGAAACAAGTGAAATCAAAACCGAACTAGAATAAATTCCCAATACCTGTAATACGCAAACATGGTCATCTTAGCGTGGCTGCTGTAGTGTGGCGCTAGTAGTACTGCGCGTTTCCCCCGTTGCCCCTCACCGCGTCTTCGACTGTCGTAACCGTTCTGAACGTGTCTACAAGGTATGTCACAGTCGTCACAGTCAGCGAATTGCATGAATACGAGCCTCGCGCAGTACTACTAGCGCCTCTAACGGACGGCGACTTTAAGGGACACAACAGGAAAGCTTAGTGCCAGGGACCTGCTTATGGGTAACGAAACGAACGTTAATTGGTCGAAGGGCAACGTGCATCGATTGGTCGAAGGTGATTTCAGCGGGTGATTTTGAATTTCAGTTTTTTCTTTTTCATTGTATTTTAGGCGATTGCTTGTTTACATATAATTAAACCGTCCCATTATTCGCGAGGCATATAATAAGAATGTCCGAGCTTGTGTCGTACACTATTCTAGTCATCGTCGCAGGTCGCCCGCACTCGGCAGCGTTCATGTGCGGCCTCGAAGCATAACCCTCGACCAGCATTTACAACAAGTATGTTCCGTTTTTTATCTAAATTGATATTCGCACTTCGATTCCAAATGGTTCATACGGATTGCACGATAATATTAGATTTGAATAATTTTACAAACTAAATTGTCGATGAGTTTACTCTAATTATGTCATGAATTATTCATAGATACTGAAACAAGGCCACGTCAACGTTATTTCGAACGGGATAAACATGTTTGCACTCATCACGTTTCTACTCGCTATTTTATATATGGTAATATTTATCGCGACGGGAAGATTGACACTACAAGTCCGATCTACTATAAACGTACGTGTTTAGCGAATAAGTAAATTTTGCACTGTTTTGTTACTGATGAAACAAATTGTAACCGTTTGTAGAGGCGAGTCCTTGATATGTATATCAATACATTATTTCTATCGTAGATTTGAAGAGATGCATATGTTGATTTATAAACCTCTTCCGATCGACGGCATCGACTTTTGATGCTGGCGATGATGCAATGATATCAATAAAGGTTTAGAAAAAAAACAACGTTCCAAGTCTCCATAACCAATTTTATTCAAATTGAAGGAAGAACAAATATATTATAATAATGCAGTTAGGGAGGAAGTTTTGTTTGCCGACCTCTGGATAAGTGGATTGGAAAAATATCCCCTAAGGAGTATATAGAATAACTTCCAGTTAAGTTATACGGAGATAAAGAAAGTGTCCATTAGAATGTTAGGTGTGAACGCGACAATATCGTAGTATTAGTATGGGGTCGGTGGTGCCTCTCGATGTTCCACTTCACCCCAATTTCTTTCAAAAATCGGTAAATTCCAGAAACCTGTGGCCGTTTCTGAGCCCGATAGTCCCAACATGCGATCATTATTTTATAGATATATGGTGGGCAATGGTTCGGCATTTTTAACTTTATGCCACGGGTGATTAACTGTATTACCTGGAACATATAAAGTTAAACATAAGTTAGATAAGAATAGAACTTGACCGAAGGACAAGGGATGTGATATGTGAACTCAACTTTTGAAAATGTGATTACATAATCTAAAAATTTTTACTGCAAACACACTAAATGGGTGAAGAAGTTGTCTAACCTCCGAGTCGCTGTACTCAAAGTACGGTCTTTTGCCGTATGTATACATTTCCCAGAGCACGATTCCGAAGCTCCACATGTCAGTTTTCAGCGTAAATTCTCCACGGATGAGAGTTTCAGGTGCCATCCAGCGTATTGGCCACCATTCCCCTTTATCCTAGCAGGAACACAGATTTTTAATCATTTTCATTGGATCAAGTGGTATAACTATTTACATAAGACATTTTGTCTTTTTATTAACTTTTTGTCTGACCTTATAATCACAGACGGTGTACATATTTCTGGCCATGCCAAAGTCGGCGATTTTTATTAGTAAGTCTGCACCCACGAGACAATTCCGGCAGGCCAGGTCACGATGGACGATCATTTGTTTTGAAATATATTGCAGACCCCTAGTGATTTGTAGCGCGATCCAGTATAGAGAATCCTGTGCATAAGCATTGGTGTATAAGCATTAACACACAATCTTTTTTTGTTGTTGAAGGTGTAACACCACTGCAGCGGCCTAAAAAACCGGGCTTTTTCGACAATTTTTTTTCGGCAAACGGAAAGGTGATAGTGTAATAATATTTGGGGTAGTTATTGAGCATATATTTAACTACATTACAAACAAAATTTGTAGGAATATCTTACGAAATGGCCGCACTGCATCAATTCTCTCGAGGCATGTGATGAATTTGCGGCACGCACTATAACTTGTTCTAATTTGAATCTGGAAAAAAGAAAAAAATCTATGGCATGGAAGCATGGACGTATGAATATTATACGTCCATGCACTAGCTAGACTCATGTAGATTACACAGATTTAAATTAGCACCTGTTCTAGTGCGTGTCGCAAATTCATCGCGCCTCGGGAGAATTGCTGCAGTGCCGCAATTTCCTAATATTTTCCTACAAATTTTTTTTTAAAAATACTTCAATATTTGGTCAATAAATACCCCCAGTACTATTTCCATATCACTTTTCTTTCTGCTAAAAAAAAATTGTCAAAAAAGCGCAAAAAAAGAGCCTGTACATGGTATGACTACCTTCAAAATGAAATCTAACGTACGTTTGTGAGACAACCCAAGCCTCGCACTGATGACCCATTTGTTTTCAGAATCGTGGTAAGATTGCCATAAAGCATGGCTTCCATAACAATCCATGGGCCACTTTCCGCACTGTCATCAAATACCATTCCAATTAAGGCAATAACATTTTTGTGATGCAGTGTTCCCATGAGTTCGGCCTCGTGGATAAACATTGTTTCCATCTGTGGCGTTACGTTTTTCATTACCTTGATGACGATTGATCTCATTATTTTATTCTGGGAGATATAACCTGAAAAAAGAATAATTATATCAAATGTTTGAAGGTAATTAAGCCTGCTTCACACGCTACGATATAGTGTTGCGTGTGTAGCAGGCGTTACATTTTCCTTTGTCTGATATTTCCTTCTTAAATGTTGTATTTACCTGTAAAGATATTGCTAAAATGGCCTTCACCTATTAATTGAAGATTCATTATCATGTTTTTCTGGAAAACAGGTACGTTACAAAATCCTTTAGATACGTAGTTCGGGTTGTTTTCCAATATAAATTCTTCATCCACCTGAAAATTTATGTATGATATATAAATATTAATAGCGAACCTTCAATTCTCACCAACATGAAAGTAATCTGCA
This sequence comes from Netelia melanura, assembly GCA_964007305.1. Taxonomy (NCBI): domain Eukaryota; kingdom Metazoa; phylum Arthropoda; class Insecta; order Hymenoptera; family Ichneumonidae; genus Netelia; species Netelia melanura. The sequence goes on along the minus strand of OZ023255.1, from coordinate 15,174,582 downwards.
ATAAAACAACCAAAATCCTTCACTTTGTAAATATGTACGTGGTCAGTGGCATAACTTTTTTTAATATATTTTCGAATCCAAATATTCTTATTAATATAATAAAATAAGAATTATTCGAATCAAATATTACCGTACAATTTTTGAGAAATCCCGCTCAAAATTTCATTTTCATGTAAAGTTAGAGAAAATTAGGCATAACCTGTACGATTTATATAATTATCAATTATGTTTTCATGCTCATATATTCATTTCCATGCGAATATTTTCATGCGTCACGAACTTGTATGTTCATGTTCTGTATTATGTTTTAGATATCTCTGGACCAACTAGATTCTCCATTAAGCATCCAAGTTGATTGATTTTTCTGGTTGAAGCATAGAGCTATAACAATACTGTTGTTATTGCTGCCTGTACACTCAATCTTTATCTTACCTTCTTGGCAACCTTGTTTTATGTAATCAGTTATATTTCGTGCTCTGCCAAATAGTTGAGGCTTTCCACCGAGTCCCAAAACTGTCCGACATACAATCGTAGATTTATCTGTACCATTTGGTCCTAGTGCTTTAAGGTTTTGCACAGTAAGTCCACAAGTACAAATCATGTAAACACGACCAACGCATGCTCAACAAAAAAGGATATCTGTACCGACAGCGCCTCCAGTGACCAGAAATGAAACTAGTTCAGAACCGAATTTCGCGCGTAAAACTTATCCTCTCTATAGTCTCTAACGCGCCGATCACACAATCATACTTGCGCGTTTCCATGAGCTAGCGACGCTCGGCCATCTTTGGATTCCGACCGTGCCTTCGGCAACAACCAATGCCAGCACGCTGTGGATGAGCGGAGCGTCGCTCGCTCATGGAAACGCGCTAATATGATTGTGGATTGGCGCGTAGGAGACTAGAGAGGGGGCAAGTTTTACGCGCGAAATTCGGTTCTGAACTAGTTTCATTTCTGGTCACTGGAGGCGCTGTCGGTACAGATATGCTTTTTTGTTGAGCATGCGTTGGTCGTGTTTACATGCTTTGTAGTTGCCATTGCTTGCACAAGTTAACGGCCGGGAAGTGCGCGTATGCAAGGTCACGAGGAACAATAACAAGTATTCGCGCGCGTCTAATCTGCGCATCGATAAGAAGAAGAAAGAAAACTAGGAACATGACCTCCAACACAGCATTGGAACATTCTTTGACGAGAAGGGTTCAATTGCGCGTATCTATCCTGAAAAATTCGTGTAAGTTTAGAATTTTTGTATTTTCGAAATTGGTATCACATTACATTTTGGCCATACATTGTTTCTCACAATTTGTAAATCATGCGGTACTTATGATAAAGTCAAGATACCCTCGGATCGTCACTAAAACCTTGCGGACTTACTGTGCAAAACCTTAAAGCACTAGGACCAAATGGTACAGAACAATCTACGATTGTATTTCGGACAGTTTTGGGACTCGGTGGAAAGCCTGAACTATTTGGCAGAGCACGAAATATAACTGATTACATAAAACAAGGTTGCCAAGAAGGTAAGATAAAGATTGAGTGTACAGGCGGCAATAACAACAGTATTGTTATAGCTCTATGTTTCAACCAGGTCCCTGGCACTAACAATAAGCTTTCCTGTTGTGTCCCTTAAAGTCGCCGTCCGTTAGAGGCGCTAGTAGTACTGCGCGAGGCTCGCATTGGGAATTTAGGTCCAGTGTCAGGGACCTGCCTACAACACTAGCGTACATGAAGGAACGAGAATGACTCCATACGAATGCCTTTTAGGAAAATTAGGCCGAGTACCATCCGAATACTCATATCTAGACGAAATCCTAACCTACGAGGATCCCGCGAAAAACGTCAAAAAGCAAATAGAGGATGCCCAAAATTTAGCAAGACAAAATTTGGAAGCCGCAAAAGAAAAGTCCAAAATCCGATACGATAAAAAAATAAATCCAGTTAATTTCAAAGTAGATGAAAGGATATATCTAGTAAAAAACCAGAAAACCGGTAAATTGGACGATAACTACAAAGGTCCCTATATCATTACTGCAGTAATTCACGATAAACCCGACATCGAGATTGAATTCGAGAATGGGAAGCGCAAAATCGTTCACTGCAACCGTGCTAAAATCGCACACTAACACAAACAAAGTACATATATATTGAAACGTAATTCGTCTCAATATTATTTTTATTTTGTGTCGCATGAGACTCAAACTATTTGTGAAGGTTGTGGGGGGAGGTGGGGTTGAATAACAACATTGATTTTCTCGCACAAAAAAATATTTATTGTATACTTTTTTAGGAATGTGGCTCTAGGGCCTTTATTTGGTGAGATCTTATTCGTACTGTTATAAGACGGAATCAAAATTTTATTTTAATCGCAAGGTCTGAAAAGACCAGTTCAAATCTCCCGCCGTTGTCGGGCTCTCTTGTGTGAAGTGTGGTGCGCGACAATCGATCTCCGGTCAGCGGTCGCTCGATCGTGCTTCCCCTTCCCTTCAGAGCGTAGTTGACGGCGAGACGAGATGCTCGTCCGCGATCGTGCTCGTATCTCTCCCGTCCCCGTCGCCGTAGTGACGGCTAAATATTTGTTTTATTTCTCAGATTTAGTCATCGAAAGAATTTCTTCACCGGAGTTCTTATTCAGAACCCCGTATGAAATATTTGACTCTTCTTCAGAGTTCACTGGATTTTCCCGGTGGTAACTCTTATTCAGAGTGAACTACCAGGTGAGTCCAATAAATGTACTGATTTCTCGTACGATTTCTCGTCCTTTTATACTCTGTTGTCCCCAGGTTGCCGGTGTTCGTTGGTTTTGCGCCGTTGCCACGCCGTCTCGGCGGATTTCAGTTGGGCCAATCGGGAAAGTCCAGTGTGGCGGGACATTTCGGATGGAGTATGAGACGAATTCCGTCTCAATATGTATTTCAGGTACCCATGGAGCTCACGAACATGAGGTTACTCCTGATCACCCTGCTCTCTTTCTTACCAACGCACAGTGGGCCAGAACACCCTAAAAACTGGCCAAAAGTCAATATCACATTTAAAATAAAAAGAAGGTTTTTCCACAATATATACACTTACACGTACCTACTATAAAAATTGTATACACGTTTGATAATCCTTTGAACTTTTAAAGCCATTTAAATGTGAAAGGTTTCTTCATTTCCATTAATTTTTGTTTCGCTGACACTTTCCTACGATATGTTTACAACGTCACGAAGTGAACCGTAAACTTTTTTTTCACTTATTAAATCAAGTATATTTCAATGTCAAATGTAAAAAATAGTTGATAATTGTTATTGTCTTGAATGGTGTTTGTTTATATATGCAATTTTTTTCGATTCACCTAATATGGCAGTCTTTAAATCTATAGTTCCCCGAAGTTCCCCTCAGTATTTGAAATTTATCGTTGACCTTGCTATCAGTATTAGATGAACTATAATATTATTTGCCACCAGCTGCCACCATTAAAATTTAATGATGATATTCAAATAAATTCGAACACGCCGAAGTTTACACATGTCCACGCCAACCCATAAATCTTAGTTAGACCTAAAAATTATTTTATCCTTAAGCATGATAGATTTTTTGTACAATTACTGTACGGTCACAACAATTTTAATCACATAGTTTCAAAGTTATTTATTCCTGGATTAACCCTTACTTGATTCCCGTGATGAGGCTCAGAGGCCCAAAAAGTGTGTTTAATACTTTGCAGATACTAATACATTCGATTCTCAATAAATAATGTTTTTCTTCTTTGTTGGATGTTTAAAATGCAAATTAATAAACAATAAATATCTAAATAAACATACACAAAATATGCATTTAAATCTGTTGGTTTCTAAGAAATTTATATAAGCGGTTTCTGAGACCCATCAATGACGGTTTAATAAAAAGAAACTCAGTCATTAGAGGGTTAAGAATTTCGGGGCGTGGAGGCTTATCAAGCAGTAATTCGGCGGCTCCACCACGAGATGGCCGCTTTTCTCAAATTAAATAATGCTTAACGGAATTATGTAAGGACGTTCGTAGATGAGCTAGCAACAATTGTTCCAGCTAACGAAGCTCCTGGAGGTTATTGGATATTTATGTTGGCGATACTGTACGGATAAAATAATAATAATAATAATTTATTTCTTTTATTTTCTTCTTTTTCAATATGTAATACTACGAACATGTTCACAAAACGTGAAATTATTGAGCTCTTCAATGAAGCTAAATCCAATGATATAAGAGACGCGGTTTATTACATTTTCCAAAAATTAAATCTAAAAGTCCAAGATGTGACGGACACTAAGAAATATGTTCAATTGAGAACTGCAGTAAAAACTTTAAAAAGTAAATTCATATTAAAATGGAAAGCTTCTAATAGAACTTTAATTCGATTTCAGAAAAAAAATGCTGTGCTTGAATCGGAGTTTCAAATACCAAATTTTTCATGTTCGGAAATCTTTAGCAAAAAAGTCTCGACACCAAAACTAGGAAGACCAATTGCTGCATTCGATGAAAAATGTAAGAGATCACAGAGACGAGATGCTGCAGCAATCAGTAATCAAAATGAAAATAATTCCCAAAAAATTTTAATGGCATGTCGGTATGCTGGAAGATTATCAGGAGAAAAAGATTTATATGCGGTTCTTAAAAAGATTGAAGATACTCCAGAAAGAGCTTGTAAAGTTAGGAAATTACTAGAACATCCACAATCAAGCAGCGTTGTTAAGCTAAAGCCAGACAAAGCACTTGCTTTCTTACTGGATCGATCTCTGTCAAAAGAAGACTACATTAGTATGCGTTTGCTAGTTAAGGGACAAGGAGCGGATATTTTTCCTCCATATAATATTGTTGCAGAAGCCAAATGTCTATGTAGACCACCCGACGTAGATATGTCAATTACAGACGACAAAGCTAAGGTTTCTCTGCAAGCACTACTAGATCATACCGGAAAACGAATGTTTAAAATGCAAGAAGAAGTCCTGCTTCAATATATACAACAGGTTCTAGATCCATCAGAAAAAGAATTACAAACGGTCTTCATCTGTTCATATGGTTTCGACGGAAGCAGTGGTCATTCCTCATACAAACAGAAATATCAGAATAAAAGTCTTAATGCAAACATCGACGAAAATTTATTTGCTACTTCACTTATACCTTTGCGTTGGTCAACGAAAGATAATGTTATTTTGTGGAACAACCGGGCCTCACAGTCAACTAGATTTTGCCGTCCAATCTGTTTGCAATATGTGAAAGAGTCAGCTGACATTATTGCCGCACAAAAAAGTAGCATTGAAGCTGAGATTGATGAGCTGCAAGCTCTTAAAATAGATTTAAATAATATTGCTGTGCACATTAATTTTTCTTTGTTTTTGACTTTGATTGACGGCAAAGTGTTGAACGTAATTACGAATACGAAATCTACACAGGCTTGTCCTATCTGCCATGCCACTCCAAAGCAGTTTAATGATCTTTCAAATAGATCAAGATCCACTTTCATGCCAAATCCAAAATCATTGCAGTATGAATTGAGTCCACTTCATGCGTGGATTCGATTCTTTGAATGTTGCTTGCATATCTCGTACAGATTGGACACAAAAACGTGGCAGATGAGAACAAGCGAGCAAAAAATCAAATATTCGCAAAAAAAATTATTAGTACAAGAAATTCTTCGCAAAAAGTTAAGACTAAATGTCGATAAACTGAAATCGGGAGGTAGTGGTAATACTAATGATGGTAACACAGCTCGCAGAGCTTTCGAAGATATTTACGTGCTAGCTGAATGCTTGGGACTTAAGAGGCAGTGTTACTGGCGACGTACGCTTCGAAATTTCGATCAGTAGTCCTGCGAGCACTAAACAATCAATCAGCTTTAAAATTGGCAGGTACACGGAGAATTATGGCAAAATTGGGCTCTTGGTATTTTTTTATCGAAATATTTAAAAAAAATTTGCAGTTTTGTATTATCACGGGAGTAATCACAGATTTACGTATGATGCACGGATCGGATCGCAATTTCAAGAGCAAGAGCCACTCCGCAATTAAAAAACACACATTTCGGGCTTTATTTCATTAGATTTTATGCAAAATTGAATGAATAAAGGCTGATCGAAATTTTTGACAAGAAGATATCGACAATTTGACCGACATACGAAAAAAATAGTGTTGCGAAATTCGAAGAGAAGGCGCTGGCGAAATTTTCTCAAGAAACTCGTATGGTAAGCGGTGAAAGCGGAGACAAATGACGGAAAGCTTTGCTGCTATATATATACTTATATATGTTTAGCCCGCAAGGCTAAACATATATAAGCCCGCCTCCTCCGTCACCGACTGTCGCCCGGCCTGACTACCACAGGGATCGCGCGTATATATATATATATATATATATACATAAAAGCTACGACAGCGCAAGCTACATATTAGGCCAACGTCAGGCGCGTATGGGTGAGACTCGCATGATACTCATTCATTTCCTCCCCGAATGCAATGAAATAAAATGCAAAATGTGCGTATTTTGATTACGCGTTAGCTGTCTATTCAAGAGCTATGACAATGTCAATACAACTATCGGAAATATTCATCGTATATTTATATATATATAAGTGTTACAGGCAACGTACGCTTCGAAATTTGGATCAGTAGTCCAGCAAGCAGTAAACAACCGATTAAAAATTTGAAAATACACAGAGCATGATAGCAAAAGTGTATGTTGGTATTTTTTCCCCAAAATTTTTGCCATAATTCTCTAGGTACTCTCAAAAGCACTCAGTGCCGAAGTAAGTGCAGCTGGGTGTTTTCGAATCGCTGGTGGCCTGCAACTGCAATGGAACTATCAGGAATATTCATCGCATATATATATATGTGTGTGTGTGTGTGTGTGTGTGTGTGTGTGTGTGTGTGTGTGTGTGTGTGTGTGTGTGTGTGTGTGTGTGTGTGTGTGTGTGTGTGTGTGTGTGTGTGTGGGTGGGTGGGTGTGTGGGTGGGTGTGTGTGTGTGTGTGTGTGTGTGTGTGTGTGTGTGTGTGTGTGTGTGTGTGTGTGTGTGTGTGTGTGTGTGTGTGTGTGTGTGTGTGTGGGTGTGTGGGTGTGTGTGTGTACAATGAATATTCACGATAGTTGCATTGACGTTGCCATTACATAGACAGCTAGCGCGCGATGCGGCTATGGGTACGCGTGTACGAATATATGCCGATTCCAACGGCCGCTCTCGTCGAGAGACGCCAAGCTATAATTCAAACAAACCTTACGTCCGCTATGAGAAACCGATCGAGCTGAAATTTTGACCCTGCATAGACAAAGGTGCCAGAGAGTGGACCTTGGTCTGTCTGAGAATTTTCGATTCTCGGTCGCGAAATTTATTGTACAACTCGGCATCACATAGATTTGTTTGTTGACGCTTATATTTGCGACTCTCGCTGACCAGAGTCGTCAGTCACCGATATCGCATTTTCGGTACAAGAGAGATGTTTGGCGAATGCAACAACCCGAGTTGAGACAGGATCGAAAATTTCCGATTGCCGCTCGCACATCTGAATCTCGTCAGCATTCGTACGTTTTTTACACATATTAGAAAGCATTGCAGCTTATAAAAAATATTCACAAAATAATAAAATTCTTCAAAGAAAGAAATTATCCCATTATACAGACTATATATGTATAGTGTATGTATGTATAGATATATATGTATAGTATATGTATGTATAGATACATACATATTTCTGTATATATATGTATATCTGAATATATTCAGATCAGAAATGATATATATATATATAGATACTGTAACGGTCCACCTGAAACAGAACAAGAAATTATTGCCACTAGAGGGCGACGTTTCGCGTCAACTAGGAAGTCGACTGGAAAGTATAAATAGACCGGTAATTATAGACTTACCACTCTAAGTCTCACTCTCGCATCCGAACCTTCGAGTTCCTCGGATCTTTGGGCGACGCAGTTCTTACCTGATAGGTGTCTTCCGACGCTCGGCGATTCCACCCCGGTGGAGCTAACGAGTATCGTTTGGCATCCAGGATGGTACAGATCTGAGAAATAAGCCCCGAACAGATTAATTTGGCGCAAGATTAGAATACTTACCTGACTCATACCTTCCGACGCTTGCGGCTCCCCACTCCAGTGGAAGCAACGAGTATCGTCTGGTAGGGAAAAGGTACAGGGTAGGGGAAAGGTACACAGTAGGGAAAGTAAAATACAGGTAAAACACTCACCTGAGAAAGAGACGACACCGAGGTCGAGACACGGCAACAGCGAGGTCCTTCCTGCGGCGAATTTGGGGCGTATCGAGCGGACAACGACCTCAGCCACAACCTGCAAAAGAGGAAATAAATTAAAAGACTATGTACGAGAAAAATAAATTGGAACAACTTACCACGACTCGAAGCACTGACGTCGCGAGGACGCACTAGACGACGTCCAAAAAGCTCCTCGGCCGAAAGAACGCTGAACCATCGACCGGCATTAAACACTAGACACACTACACACCCGAAAATCCGTATCAAAGGGTGAAAACCCAGAAAGTTCGATTATTGTTGCACCAAAAATAACGACACGCGCCCGTTTGACAGGTGGGGCCGCGGCCATCTTGATTAAAACCGAGTACGCAATAATGAGAGTGAGAGCGAACGATCACTAGCGCCAACATCGATCGCATGGATCGATGCAAATAGCACGGTACTCATTAGAGCACCGGCGTCGGTAACCAGGCCAAACTGTAATTACCCCGAAAAGATCAAATAAATTTCTTCGCCATACCAACAGGATTGTCGTATATTTATTCTACCTCGAGTCACGAATATTAACAAAAATTAATGAATCGGTCGCACCGTTTCAATATATATATATATATATATATTGTGACGAGCCCTTCTGCAGTCAAATTTCGTTTAAACACCGCGAAGAGCTACCAGCCCAAATCTATTATGACGCCCGCTTCCTTTCGCGTTCCCGAGTTTTTTCTCCGCCAATTGGGCGCCAGGTGTTTCTTTCGCCCGAAACACCAAGGGTGACGATTGGTTTTCTTTCTCCGACTCCACTTCAGGGAATGGTGGGGGTTCAGGGGGCAAATTACTCGATTATTTTCTCTTAACGAAGTAACGGTGAGCACCGATCTATTACAATTTATTTCCTCTATCGCTTTTACATTAATACATTTTCCGTCACACTCACTCTCGCATTCCTCTTACTCTCTCTCTCACACACCTACCTCCGGAGACGCCGGAGGGCACAGCCTTCAATACCCAAGGGCGAGGGGACGAGAGTAAGGCACACTCTACTGCGTCGCGATTAACGAAAAATAGTGCACCACGTGCGCCTACCTTCTCCTGTCGTCTTCGTCCGCGCAGCGTTCCTCTCTCTCTCGCTCTCCCTGGTGCCGGTGGCTCAGCCTCGCTCGCTCTCTCTCGCACACACGTCCTCGGCCTCGCGCTCGTCCTCCGGTCCGGCTCTCTCGCTCGCTCTATCCTCTATCTTTCTCCTTCTTACACCCACTCCCCGTATCCGTCCTCGCTCTCACTCTTTTATCACTCTCCACTCTGTTCACTCCTCACTCTCTCTATCCACTCGTCCTTTTTCCGATTTCGACTCTCTATCTCACAACTTTTTACCCTCGCTATCTATCCGTCCGCACTCTCGCTCTTTCAATCGCTCAACTCTAACTGACTCTCCTTAATATCTAATCCTTCTCGCCGGCCGGCTCCGTCGCTCTCTCGGTCACGTGGTAGGGGCCGGGTCCGTCCGACGATCGACGATCGCTCCTTCGGCACAGCCATCTCTCTCGCTCTGCCGTCGGCCGTCGTCTCTCTCCGTCGTTTGCCGACGTCGTCGTTCGTCGTCTCTCTGTAATTTACGAAGATTTCGACGACAGTGCCCGTTCGACCGTACCTGGTTTCCACCACGGGTGCGAGACGGCGCGACGCTGCTGTTTGTACTCGACGTGCCTGCGAGGCCTATAATGCCTCGTCACAATATATATATTCGGACAGATGTATGTATCTGTACATATATTCTGTCTCTATATATATATGGTTTCTGATCTGAATGTATTCATATATATATATATATATGTATATATACTATATTGCTGAATGGGTTTGTATGTATACCCAGATATCTTTTCCAAGAATCATATTATTTTGTGAACAGTTTTTATAAACAGCAATTCTCATAATATGCATGACCAAAGTTGCGAGATTAGTCGCGCGACTCGATTGTTTTCGCTCCGTCTCATTCCCTCCGCGGGGTGGTGCGGGGGAAACGCGGGCGGCTGGCCTTCACTACGAGGCCTCAGCGCTTGGCCCGTCTTGTCAAGTGTCATACTGGGGCTTCGTAGCATACGCGCGCCATGCCATCTAGCGGTAGGCAGCGGTAGCGCTTAGCAAAATGTTGCGAGCTCTGCACTACCGAAGCCGTCTGAAATTTCCGCTGACTAACACTGCCTCTTAATAATAAGTTGCTTAAAAACTTCAGAACGATTCTTATCGCTCTGTCTTGCCATCTACCTATAAATCCCACTTCCTTTGAAAATTTCTGTTACTGTACAGCGGAGCTATATGTCAGCCACGATGCTTGGTTTCCGATGCCGTCAACTGTCCATAAAATACTCATACACGCTGCGGATATAATGAGGAATAGTATATTGCCTATTGGAATGCTTGGGGAAGAAGCATCTGAAGCACGCAACAAAAATTATAAGCAATACAGATGCAATCATCGCAGGAAGCATAACCGCACTGCTAATTTGACTGATATTCTCAATAGAATCATGGATACCTCCGATCCAATAATTTCATCATTAAGCCTCGATTCCCGAATACAAAGAAGAAAACAATTACCGCTTCCTGAAGAAGTTCGAAATCTTTTTGCTAATCCAACGGAGAACTTGTCATCTACATCGAATACGGAACATGATGACGATGTGTACGATATAACTGGTCTTCCCCAAACATATAAAATTTTGGATGAAGTAGAATTATCCAGCGAAGAAATTTCCGATGAGGCTTAAAATATATTTCCATACTGAGAGGCAAGGGGATTCATTGAAATAAAACACCCCGATTATTGAGAGGCAAGGGGACTCACTGAAATAAAGCACCCCGAGTAGTGAGAGGCAAGGGGACTCACTGAAATAAAGCACCCCGAGTAGTGAGAGGCAAGGGGACTCACTGAAATAAAGCACCCCGAGTAGTGAGAGGCAAGGGGACTCACTGAAATAAAGTATCCTAAATTAATGATACGGTAATTAAGGGATCACACTTATAATTTCTTCGTGGTAGGCCCTGTAAATTACTAATTTAGTAAGCAAACTGTAAGTTAGTAAGCAACTGCAGTGTTTTAGTTTAAAAACCCCATCTTTTTAAACTTTATATAGTATATAGTGTTACTGCAATTTCTTCGCCAGTTTTTAGTTTAAATTGTCGATGTCGTTATCAACGACCTTCAAAAATACTCAAATATCGAGATTTATATTTTGATTTCAGTTCGGCAAAAATTAATCGATATTTGCCGCCATATTGAATCCAGCATTTCGAATTTTTTATTTTTCAGGTCAAATTCGTAATCAGAGACCTGGAAAACTTGAAAATACCAAGTTTTAGAAAAGTCCGTTGAGATATTGACTTTTGGCCACGTTTGGGGGTGTTCTGGCCCACTGTGCAACGGGAAGTTCCCTGATTACCTACGACTGTGGGGCGCCGGCAACAAACATCACCACATTATCATTGCTCGAAATCACGGAATGCGATAGTCCTATAAAGGAGCCGAAAATAGTTAACACGCGCGTACAATTACTGCAACGAGTCGAACTAAAAAATGTCAGAGTAGTACAATGTAAAATCGAAATCAAACGTTACGTAAAACACTGTGGCATGCACTCACATACTTCCGACGTCAAACACGGATATGAGGAATTCCTCCGCGCTGTCCCCGAGAACACGTGTAGAAAAATCCACGAATCCGGCTCCCTCGAACTGTACGACACTCTCTTCGACTACATAAGCATCAATTCCTCCAACAGACGTAGTTTGACTCTCGCCGGTACGATCGACATGGACGGATTGTGTACCGGAGGTCTTTATTCCGGCCCCTACGGAACGTGGAAAAACGTGATCGTCACCGGTACCATATCGATAGAAGCCTACGAGCATCTAGCTCAGGTCAATTTAGAGAAAAACGAGGTGATCCTCCATTCGGGTCTCCGTTGTAAACTCACCCAAGGCCAGTGCTTGGACCCCGTTGGGGGAAACACATACTGGGCCCCTATCCCCAAAGATCAATGTAAATTTCAAAATTACGAAGTCCTTTATGAAGGATCCGCCGAGCTCATACGTAACGGAGGAACCGACCCTACAGACACCGAAATTTACACCATAACCTCGTCGGACATTATCTTCGTACTTACCGCAAAACGACAAACAAACCTATGCGGGTACAAGCTAATTGAGACCGAACATCCCAAACTTTTCATCATGGACAAAATCCACGGCGAATTCTTTGCTAAAAACAAAATTTCCGTGATGAACATGGACCTATTCGCCTACGTAAACTCGAAATTCGTATATATGGTGAAAAACTTCGCAACACAAATCACGAACCTCTACAACGACGTTATAAAACAAGAATGCGAACTCGAAAATCAAGTCTTAAAAAATACCCTATCGTTCGCGTCGCTCTCACCCACGGATTTCGCTTATTTTTACATGAAGGGACCGGGGTACATGGCCCACGGGACGGGCGAGGTTATCCCGTATCATAAAATGCATCCCCGTCAGCGTGGAGACTCGCAGCACAAACGAATGTTACGAAGAAATCCCCGTAAAGAGAAGGAACGAATCGATGTTCATGACCCCGAAAACTCATATTTTGATAAATACGGGACACAAAATCGAGCGCAATCGGTTCCTCCCTCCAATGTACTACCTCGAAAATGAGTGGTATCAAGTCCTACCTCACCTGGCAGTGACCAAGCCCCCGGGAAAAATATCCGCCGGAACCAAACAAACATGGAAATTCACGACTCCCGCGCATCTCGCAAAGTCCGGTATTTACAGCGAAGAAGACCTAGAAAGCCTACGTACTAGAATCATGTTCCCAGTATAGAAAACCGCGATCTTAAATACCTTAGCCAGAGGGGCATCCGGGCAAAAACTCACCGACCAGGGCATAATCACTAAACATTGGGTCAATGAAAACGTCATTCAAGAGGCCGTAGAGAAAACATGGGGAAAAATGTATTCCTTCTTTAACACGGTCGGCACATTCAGCACCACCCTGTTAGGAGCTTGGGTCACAATAAGAGCTATCAAACTCATTATCGACACGCTGGTACACGGCTACGCTTTGCATACAATTTACGGGTGGAGCCTATGGTTAGTAGGAGCCATATGGGACTCAATCACGCACCTACTCATACACCTCGCGAGGGAAAAACGCCAAACAACCAACTCCACTCAAAACTCAGATACCGAAATGCAACCAACCCAGACAGACGCGCCCTCCGTAACCGACCAAGCGAATGCCGACAACACGCAAACGCTCGACCCTACAGCTCCGACAACCACAGCCGGCAACGTAGGTACAACTCAATCGGTTATCCAACCCGCCGCATTTTTCCCGCTATACCCGACGTTCGACATGGTGAAACCTCCAGCATCTGCCCCGCGCGCGTCGGCAAACAAATGAATGAACAAAACAACCTTATCGACCGCCAGGGCAGATCTTGTCCGCTTCCCCTTCCTCCTCCGGACACACGAGAAAGGAACAAATGCAAAAGAAAAGAAACCCCAAGAATATAACTATTGAGACAACAAGGAAGGAGAGGATATTCCAGCCTTAATTAAAAATAAATACAAAAACACGGAATTTATAAAATTCAAATAAAACAAATTCGTTCTTGTTTATTTTAAAAAAAGAATCTCCCCATTTACAGTAATCGCATACGATAAATTTGTTTTAAAGTAAAAAGAAAAAAAATAATATAAAAATAAAGGGGGAGAAAATATAAGAGAGGTGGAGAGGAATCCTTTTTTCTTCTCTCTCTCTCTCTTCTTATCGGACGGCCGCGCACAACTATTCGCGATCGTAAGCCGATAGGACTCCCTCGGGATGCAGCCAGGCGGGGTGATCCCAATCGCCCTCGGGATGCATGGTGCCCATCCGACCTTCGAACAGCCAGCGGATTTGAACGATATCAAATCCGCCAGCCTCGGACGTAAACGCGTCCTCAAAACACTGCAACTCGTAGGCCCTCCTCCTCCTCCTCTCCGCACGAACTTCCCTCCAAGATTCGAAGAGGGACGCCAAACACTATTAAGAAAAAAAAAAAAAAACGGGAGAAACCCCAAAATTAATAAGTGGCACACCAAAGAAAAAAAAGGGGGGGGGGGGCAAATAGTGTACTCACGATAAAATAACGTTTCACGCCAGATCGCCCACGTTTACGCAATACCGCTAATCCTGGCGAATACTGAAGCTCCATGATTTTTAGATACTCTGCTCAAACTCACGATGCGTTGGTTAGGACAGCTCGATGCTCAATGAGCTGCATAGGAATATTCAGCTAGCCTGACGCCACTTGCATTCCGAACCTCCTTACCTTTTTTTATATATCAGTCACAAAGAAAGAAAGAAACATAAAACCCGCCACTTAAACTAGCGTAAACCATCTGCACGCCGAAACGCGACCTACGCACAATTCGTACAGCGTAAAGTTATCCTATAAGACTACAAAATTCCACCTATTCCCTTGCCATATTCAATATTTTTCATATACGTGCGCTTTAGCATTAATACAAAAAGCGAGTATTAATTAATAATAGAATAAGGATTATATGTAACCACGCTTAATCACATATACTCTGTTATAAACCCTGCGTACTTACCAATGTATTAGATCTTTAAGAATAATTGTACTCATTATTATCATAGCAAATAAGAATTTCATGTACATCGACGAGAAACGGAGCACAGGTGTTTTATATCATAAATTGAGCGGGACGCTCAATCCTTGTGGTTGGGAGGTGTTACGTCCTAGCCGGTAATACCGGAATCGACACAGGTTGTTCGGCCGGTACCCCAAACTCTCGACAGTCGATAACATACCAGCACAGCCACCGTTACTCGTCGATCCTAAACTCCTAATTAATTAATAATATCATTTATTCTTAGAAAACTAAATATACTTAGGGGAAAGATCCCAACCAAAATAACCAAAGTACCACGCTCTCATTATACATGCACACACCAGAGAATTCAAAACTGTAATCAAATATAGGCACTCTATCAATTTGTTAACATCCGGTCCGGCGAACATTTTCTTTTATATTTTTTCCACGAACGTCTCATGCGACACCGCCGCTCGATAACACATTCATAAATAAACTCTATACCATTCACCGACACTAACTCAAAACCCTATTTCCTTTCCCACGAGGCGACCACCTCGAGTCACCGCCGCGTGATCGAGATAATCCCCTCCGCCGAATAAAACAAAGGCTCAAACAAATCCGACGAATCAAAAATCGACTGCCCTTCTTTGTAATCTGCCTCTGCGAGGCAGAACGGGCAACGCTCTAAAGAAACTCAGATCAGATCATACTCCGCACTCATCGAGTTCACATCTTAAAACTCTGTAAAAGAATTCACGAACAGTCACAAGACTTAGACTAAAAATCCGATAAACTGTAAACCCTTAACTCGAACGAGCAAGGTTCGTTATCAACCAACAGTTTGAATAAAGTCTACGTTGTAGGTTATTACCAGAAAATAACCGAGTGTGACAGTGTTATTCTCTCGTATAGAGAGTCTACGCAACCGTAACCAATATCTCACAGATTCAAAAGAATCTGTACCATTAAATATTCAGTTGTGTTGGGAGTCGCAGCCGATCACCAAAGAACTCGCTCGCACAGAACGTAAGTACACTCAAAGTTCGCGCTCTATCTCCGATCGCGCTGCGTCTCCGTACGGTGTCTCCCTCTCTCGGGACGTAACAGTATCACAAACGAAACATTTAATTTCGACTTTGAAGTGTCGCTTTTCAATCGTTAATCCTTCTTCGAAAAGCGTATTCATTTCCTGAATAAACTCATCTAAATACTCGTCAACATTTTTGGGTTTGCAAACCCCCAAGTACATTGCAATACAAAATGGTTGATAAATGTCTTTCATGGAGTAAATTTTACCCATGATAGGCCATAAGGCTTCATTGCCAGATACGGACACTTGCATTCCATCAATGCCGATTAAGATATCTATGATGTCATTTACTTGTTCTGCGACATTTAGGCATTTTTTAATACCCGAAGCCACGCCTAGATATACGAATCCTCCTATTCCACCATCCATATCTTCCATATGTCTGATTAGGTATTTAGCAGATGAAGTGCCCAATAAAGTTTTTGACGAAGCTGGCAATTCAGGTAACAGCCGTGCTCTTAAGATCTGAAGTAATTCGTCTACTTTATATTGCGGAACACCTGCTGCCCATGTTTTAATTTGACCGATTTCTTACGGTAAATTATCTTCTTCAATCCCATAATCGCAGAGAACAAGAGCATCGTCTGTGATTGACTCTTCTGCTGTATCGGAATCCTGTGATTCTTCTCTGTACGTCTCGTCTTCTATTATATCCAAGTCTTCTGCATCTTCTAAAAGTTCATTTTCACAATTTGCTTCGTTATCACGAGATACGTAATCGTTTTCGAAGTTATAACGATTTCCTTTAATGCTATCCTCTGCACTTGTGCACAACCAGTCTTGAACATCTACATCGTTGTTTGAACTAGACATGCTAGCACCTGTACGTGATTGAAATGATTAAAAATTGTTTCAACTGTTACGTACGGGTTTCCGTAGTAATATAATTAATTCGTTGTTGTTTATTTATAGTCGAGCGTCAGGTACTCGACTTGTGGGTTTTTGTTCGATTAAAGCGGCGTAACGCACCTCACCTGGTTTTCCTTGGTGTGTGTTGTGTCTGTTCTTCGTTGATCAGCTGCGTCGGCGAATAGCTGCGAAGGTCGGGTAAGTTAGAATGAGTTCTTCCGTCTATTCGCCGGTGTATATTTTGTTCTTTATTTTGTGTATCACTAATACTATCGTAGTGGCTTACACTGGCGTGAACGTACTCGACGCTGCCACTACGATGTGTCGATTCCGCTGTGTTGGCAAAAAGGAGCCAAGCGCGCGGAGAGCAATATGATGCGCAAGGTTACAGTTTTGTTTGTTGAGATCAAATACTCGAAATATTTAGACGCGTAATGCCGGTCTGGTAATTAACGCGGTACTAAGGTATTTCGAGGACGCGATGCGCCGGAAAAGGGTTGCAATCACGTATAGAGTTCTTAACCGATTTTTAGTCACTCGATTTCCCGAACTCGGAGGTACACTCGCGACAATCTATGCGCGCGATGGTATGCTCACCCTTAAGGTCTGAAGGACGGTTAGTCGAGGGACACGTCTGTCAAGGCGGAGTAGTTAGTTAAGACTAAAGATAATTTTGGGTTGAGGATCCTCGTTACCATGGGGCGACGGTGTTGGGGAGCCCCGTGGGGGTAACCAGGAAATATCAAAGTATCGATTGAGAAATCGATTGATCAAGAGTTGCAATTTGTTCTTAGGGTTGCCCAACTTTAGTGCTGACTAAGTAGCGCGTGGGGTCGCGTTGGAAGTTTCCATCGCGGGTCAACGTGTTTGATGGAATTTGCTGACGGGGATGCGTGTGTATCGATGGATTGTTTAGCCAGGTTGTTGCTAGGCTGAACGGTCCGTAACACAACATTCTTTTCGATAAGAACCCGGAAATAAAATTGCGTGAAAAAATTTATTAAAAATGACCTGTCAAAACTTATGCAAATAAACGCAAAATCCTACCTCTAACAGAAAATATCTTCAAAACACCATCCGCATTATTTTTTTTTAGTCGTTTCAATGCTCTACATTTTTCAGCCCATTCACGTCCTAATAATTTTCGTTTCCCTTTCCGAAACATCTCGTAAGATCTTCCAAAAAATTGCAATCTTTTAAAACTTTTGTGTAATTAATTTATGATGAATAAACAAATCTTCGCTTAATATATCATAATAAAACTTATAACTTCTACGAATTAAAAGAAATTGTTGGCTTCATATAAATTAATATCCAACAGAACATAACCTCTACATCGGAATTCACTTGAACATAGCTCCAACACCTGAGACCTTGTTGTCCCTGCTCCTCACAAATGTTAATCTCTAAACGAAGTTTAATTATCACAGTAAAATATTATATTCACTTATGTAAAACATCATTGACATATGTTTACTGTAATGCGTTTCACCAGTTATAAACTATCTGTGGTAAAATACCATCATATTGTAAGGGCATCTATGGTCCACCTTGATTGGTTGTTACTTGCGCATGCGCATTGGCTTACTCTTATTGACGCGCGAATATATGAAATATAAAAACTTTATTTACACTTTGAACAATTTTCATGTCAGTACGACTTAATAATTTTTTAGAGAACAAATTTTTTTTTCACGGGGTGTAATTTTTTTGACATTTCAGAACATGTCAATAATTTTATCATTACACATAAAAAATTTGTTTTTTTTCTGGATATTTGACATTTTTCCCTGTGAGAATTTTGTGGAAGGAAATTTTTGAGCGAACGAAAGTTCTGCTTGCCGCTGTCTCGTTTGATTTCTTTTATTGTTTATAAACCACTGAAAACAATTTTGTCTGTCTTGAAAAAATGAGGCATTTTTTGCCTCCGATTTAGTACTGATTCGGTCTTGAAACCAACCTAATGCCAGTACTGGCACAATTCCGAAAGTCAGTATTGGCTGTCAGTACTGAGTCAGTACTCTGCCAGTGGTGAACTCCGGCAAACCACCGACATTTCTACCTGGGGAACACCAAAACTTCTAAAACGTCCCGAGAGCGATAACTTAATTTATAATTCTTCGAGAGCTTATTATTTAGCGAGAGCGATCGAGAAACAGGAATTTATTTCCTCTATAGGGAGCCGGGTCTACACGGAACTCCCTATAGCCCGTACGCGAACTTACACCTCTCACCTCGGCGAGAGACGACCAACGACTCTAGAGCGAGTGCGTAGAGGGAGAGAGCGCGACGTATACACCACGCGTAAGCGAGAGCGAGACACGACTAGAGCGCGTACGTAGGGAGAGAACTCAGCATACGCACGGCGCGTATACGAGACAGAGACACCTCGCTCTCTCTACGATGCTTCGCGAGACACCTCTAATCTCGAGCGCGACACGGTAACGACTGTTTTTCAGCCAATCAAATTTCGATCAGCCGAAATGCGAAATCTATCACCGAGAGCTACTGCCCTCTCGCTCGACACAATACTTACCTCAACGAAATCGCAATTATCGACGTTACTCGAGATCTTGCGAGTACGCCGAAAATCGGATCCGCATGGTCATCGCGCATAGGGGAGCACTTACATCGGCGGCACGAGAGGTTCCCGCTCTCGCCCGCAATCCCAAAATCTCCGCTTCCCCTTATGCACGATGCACCTAACAGCGGGGCGACGGTATTGCAGCCGGACCTGCATCAATTTTCCGAGCGTACTCGCCGGCCGTTCTTCCCTGACGAGTAACTCGGTACGTCGAGCACTCATCTCCTCGTCAGGGTCGAACGCCGTGCCGTTCCTCCTTAAACTATCCCTTTGACAACACTGTCAGCTAACAAAATCCATCTATAACGGCAGTAAAAAAATCGAAAATCGGGAGCGCATACGATCGACGGTTTGTGCGGCGAGGGCAAATTCGATAACGGCCTTGGGACTGTGACTTGTTCCCTACATCGGAAAAATCACGTCACAATCTATATATAGAGATTATTTGACAGCTGTCAAAGTATGCTACCAACATGACATGCGAAATAAAAGACACGCATCTGTTTTAACGACTCGATCGACTTGATATTACACATATCGATTGCATAATTCATTTGACAGCGAATGTCAAATTAAGAAGGTTTATCTGGTATCGAGTAAGTCAAAAGAAAAATTTGTGTGACAAGCGTAGTCAATTCAGCAAGTTTGACGGTGCTGCGAATGCTTAACCTCGCAAAAATTACTATTATTTGAGACAAATTAATTTAGTATGTATCTCATGAGTACTTAATCGATTTTATGAAGCTGTACGAATGTTTCTTAAATATTGTTTTATTAATTCTGCAATTTTGGTGAAAAACTGTTTGTCAATGGTTGTGAATTTAATGTTCGTTGATGGAAAAACCACTGAAACCCATAAAGGAGGCATTTCGCATGAAGTAATCTATCCTGAAAAGTGAAAGTGGGCCAATCGTCTTGAAATTGTTATGGTCGATAGTCCTATTGATAGTAAAGCTTCAGCAAAAATTTTAAGGCTGTAGCTCAAATAGTTCCCTAGTAATAGGAGCTCAAATTTGTACCATGTTGGCCGCCGTCTTAACATTCCCAGGTTTTTATCTTCCCGAGAAATATAGCAATTTTAAAAAGTCAAGAGTGACTTTTAAAGCATTTGCTGCGTGCTTAGGAATATATTTGTTATTTTTAATAAAATTAATAAGTTCATAAAAAAATTTTAAGGTTAATGTTAAAAAATGACTTTTTCTCAAAGATCGGACTCTTCGATTTTTATAAAAAAAAATTATAAAATAGTAGGGATCTTTATGAATAAAAAAGTATAGAACGACCAAGATGGGCCGAGCTTTAGTTTTCGAGATACGGAACGATTTATCAAACGAGCGGCGGCTCCGCGCAGCGTCGCGCGGGCACCCACCCGGCTACGTTCGAGCCCCCTATTTCCGGTTCGCGTTTCTCGCAAGTGAAGTATTACCATAAAACCGCGGCATTAATAATATTCTGATACACACAATTGGAGAATGTGAGGCATGTCCTAGCGAAGAACACGTTAGAGATCATTTCAGAAGTCTCTTAACACTAGATTTACCAGAACAGTCATTTTGACTGGTCGTGCAATTTTTAATTAAAGATTCCTACTGCATGTTACATTTGTTTTCTGAAATGACGTTATGACTTCTGTAGCTGTAAGTAGAAAATATATTTAATGAACTCAATACAATGCTAACTAATGATGCAGTTAAAATTCAATCCCTACGTAGCGGTACCCAGGATGAACGACGTGGACGTGATAGGGTTCTCATCCCATCGGGGTGTTTTTTGAACGAGAGTCCCCTTGCCTCTCATGAATTGGGATTCATTGCCGCTATTTCAAAATGTAATGTTGTCCTGCTTCCATTATTTTACAAGATGATGACGAACTTATGTACAGCTTTTTCTTTTAGTTGTTTTAATTTTCGGAAAAATTTCATAATCTACAGCTGAGGAATATTGTTTTAACATAAACTTGCAGTTATCAATCGGAATTACCGCATGGTACTTTTGTGTTCCTGGTATTGTGGTAGCTTCAGCAAATATTTTTGCCAGAGTTTTTTCAGTCACTTCTTGTTCAGATTTTGAGCTGACAAAACTGTTGTCTTAGTTAAGTTTTTGTTGGCCCACTGGTACAAGGCTTCAGGAGATGAAGTATGATTTTCCGCTGATGCTTGAAGACTTGCTCGAGCAGCAAACATTTTTAGATTTCCGCCTATGCCATCGCAGGGACCCTTTCCGTGGGCAGTAGCATGGAAATGCCACTCCGCGGGGATGCCAAAATCACTTTCATGAAATAGGAGATTTCTTAAATTGTATTAATTTTTAAAGTGTTGGGCAGCACCATCTGTGTTATAAAATATTTTAGATGGCGTGAAATTTGTTTTCAAATAATTAACAATAATTATTTGATCGTGACTGAAAGAAAAAGTTTTTAAATAATCGGAGATGCAAACGTTCAAAGTTGTCTGATTTGGCGTAGAACGCCCCATATAGATCGTGATATGAAGAATATAGAAATATTAAATTCTTACTTGCGCCACCCTTTATCTGCACGTCCCACCATAGCCAACCGTCCAGAGGAGATTTGCAGTTCTTTACAAGACGCTGCAACTGCTCGCAAACTTTTACGGTGTACGGAGGTGACGGGTATTTTATCATACAAGTTTTGTTTGTTTTGTTCCACGATACCCACGATAGCGGGACAGTGTCCACATCCAGAAGTCCTGTGTTACGACCCACTAGACGCTTTGGAGTGTGAGTGTGAGGATGCGTAAGCACGGTCGACTTCTTTTTTCGGGTCAGTAGCGCAATTCTGTAACTCGTTATAAGAATAACGATTCGGAACGTTATCGTTGCGATAACGAATTTTGCTACGCGTAACGACACTCCCACAACGACGGTTCGATTCTGTACCTACCAATAGCGATGCTTTGACGTTACCGCGGTACGATTCTGCAACTACGAATAGCAAGCGACGTGATATTTGATAACTCGCTATGTTGTTGTTATGAGCTCATAATGACAAGTTTCGGTTCGTTATTTACCGAGACGCTATTATAATAACTGTCATTTTGTATACGACGTTTAGCGAAGTTTGTGGTTATCCATATCAAAATATGTCGGTAAGGTATCGCTATGGCTCGAGCGGATAGCGAGGCTTGGTAACCCCCTCGATATGCCATAACGACCATTGTGAATTATTAACTCGTAAATAACTATCTTTTAATACGCGCTAAAAAAAGTGACAAATAATTACGACGTTCGAAACAACAGGTAAATTAGTAAGTAAGTTTGATTTCGTAGTAATCAACAATCATCTTAAAAACATTGATTTTAAACCAACTTGTTAAATAAATTTTGTTATTTTCTATAAGACAGGAAGATTACTTATATGTAAGTATTGCTCCGAAGAAAAACCACAAAGTTGTTTAAATACAATAACTAATTTCTTTTTTTAAGTAGATATCATCTAACAAGGAACATCACTTAGGTGTCCCCCTCCGATTTTATTGAAACTTTGGTATGTGCTAGAGTATTGAAAACTAAGCGGCACGTATTTTTTTTATCGGCGGAAAAACGGTTTTAGGGGGACAAACAAACCCTCAAAAAATTTTTATTTTTTTTTTATTTTTCGGCAATAACTTTTTAACGGTACGAGATATTAAAAAAATTCAAATTGCAACAACCCTTATTTTTTTTATGTACTATACATTGGAGACGAGAGCCATACAAATAACAATAAATTTTATATTGTTTATTGCAAAATTAGAAATTTTTCATACGTATGAGAGTTTTCCTCCGAGAATTTTTAATCGATTAAGATGTAAATTTGTATACACGTGGAGGATAGAAAATTAGCGAATACGTATTTTTTGTTTTTCCGATATCTTTCAATTAAGGGGTTGTAACTACCCTTCGATTTTTGAGGCAAGGGCATCGTATACTCCGCTAGCATTATGTAATTCCGGGGTAAATTCTCGTCATTATTGACGTTTGTGTGCATGTTTGTAAATACCCCCGCCCTCGCCACCCCCAACAAAAAATGAAGGTGCGAACCACCCTTGTATTTATCTTTCCCCCACCCTCTATGAGAACGAGGTGGATCTAATTGAAATAAACTTGTTCTATTTTTATGGTAACAGAAAAATCTAGTTGGGGTGTTTTTGCATTTTTTCCAAATAGCAACTTTAAGGGGGTAAACTACCCTCTACCAGAACTTTCTTACCGGGGTCCTCTTTCCCATTTAACACGTCTTGGGCGATTCAAAATATTTCTAACAACTCCGAATCGACGTTTCCTCATGTTGCGAACTAAATATGATACCCTGATCGTGAGATAGTAATCAAAGCCCTCTCTATTATCCTTTTCATTGGCGATGTAAAAAGGTGCCGCGCTATTTTTATGAATATGGTTTTGGATACCTGTGGATATTTCGCATTAGTCTCTAATGGATTAATCTTTATTAATCTCTAATGGGTATTTTTCATTAATTTCAACAGAGGACGGGGAAGGGGGCCGTCGAGATCTGTCTCTTACTCCTCACCTTTCTAATGTTTATCAGAAACATGTTTTCTATACGCGCACGGATAAATACTTTTTCCACTTACTTTCTTTAATGAGATAAGTTGTTTCATTTAAATAAAAAAATTCACACATAGAGATGCATTCCCGGTGTTTATATTAGACGTTTGCGTCATTCTTGTGGAATTTGTGTGAATCCGATCGCTCAGCCATAACGTGATATGACTTAATATATATGCGCCGACCTTGTTTTATAGTTCATTGAATGCGTTTTCGCAATTGATATTGTAAGGCGGGGGATTTTTTTTTGTATTTCGATGCTTTTTATAAAAGGCCGTAAACAATCGCAGTGTACTAGTTTAGACGTATGAATCCGGACGCGAGTTTCCAATTGTGATCTGTGTTTTGCGAACTTGGTGTGTTGCACTGAAATATTACAACAACGAAAGTCAACCCGATCAACGTAATTAAACTTTTATTGGCTACGTTTGAAGCTATGAATATCACACAAATTCCTATTAATAATGCAGAAATAGAACTGAAGGAAAATTTTGAGAAGATTTTACATGACTTTATGCGAAACTAATTTGAATCGGCAAAGACGTGCTAAATGGGAAAAGACGACCCCGGTAAGAAAGTTCGGGTAGAGGGTAGTTTACTCCCTTAAGGTTGCTATTTGGAAAAAATGCGAAAACACCCCAACTAGATTTTTGTGTTACCATCAAAATAGAACAATTCGATACACCTCGTTCTCATAGAGGGTGGGGGAAAGATAAATACAAGGGTTGTTCGCTACTTAATTTTTTGTGGGGGGGGGGGGGGTGACGAGGGTGGGGGTATTTACAAACAAGCACACAAACGTCAATAATGACGTGAACTTACCCAGGAGATTACATAATGCTAGCTGAGTATACGATGCGCTTGCCTCAAAAATAGAAAGGTAGTTACAACCCCTTAATTGCGAGATATCGGAAAAACACAAAACGTGTATTCGCTAATTTTCTGTTAGAGTTTTTGGCAGGTATTGCGGCGAGCGAACAAAAGAAAAAGTATTCACAACACACGTTTATTATAAAAGACAAAAAGAAAAGGGGAAGTACAGTAATGATGCGACACACGCTTCGCTTCTAGCATTGTCTATCGTAGACGTAGAGTGAAGTTAGTCGCTGAGCGAACGCGACGCCTGCGACGGTGGCGCGCTCCCTACAGCTCAACGCTTAGACCGGACGATGTACGGGCGCGAATTTCGAATCTCCAACATTTTCCATCCTCCACGTGTATGCAAATTTACATCTCAATCGATTAAAACTTCTCGGAGGAAAAACTCTCATACGTATGAAAAAATTAGAATTTTTTAATAAACAATATGAAATTTATTGTTATGTGTATGGTCCTCGTTTCCAATGTATAGTACATAAAAAAATAAGGGTTGTTGCAATCTGAATTTTTTTAATATCTCGTACCGTTAAAAAGTTATCGCCGAAAAATGAAAAAAAAGCTCATTTTTGAGGGTGTGTTTCATCCCCTAAAATCGTTTTTCCGCCGATAAAAAAAAAATACGTGTCGCTTCATTTTCGATACCCTACCACATACCAAAGTTTCAACAAAATCGGAGGAGGACACCTAAGTGATGTTCCTTGTAAGTAGCATTTCAATTACGTCTTTTATTTATTTCGTATTTTTATAGAAGTATAGTTAGAGTTGCGCGCGAGTCCATGCGCGCCACACTCACGAGAATTAAAAAATCTACGAAGTTTTCCTCCAATTTAACATCCAATGGGATAACGAAAAGTCGCTATTAAACGTTATCGATATCGAAAGGAAGTTACGTATTGGACAAATATTTCGTACGGTGGTTACACTTACCGTAAAAACTGTAGTTTTCTACAATTTTATTCAATACTTCCTAGATTTTGAAATTCCCGCCACTCGGTGGAGCGCATGAAGAGTCGATGAACCCTCAAGTTTTCTCCATGGTAACGCGCGAAAACCAGTTTTATTTATTCGTGGTTCATTTTACGAATAAATGAAATATTGTCAAGCATAATTTTCAAATTGGGCTTTACAAATATTTTCACCATGGCCTCAATTTTGAAGTAAGTACATTCTCTAGCAGTCAAACGGTATACATAATATATGTTATGTATTATTTTTGTATGCATCATTTATGAATTAAAGGTCATTATCGTTCATGTGAATGTGAATCAAATATTTTGCTTCTAAGTTTTAATTTATTTTTTCTAGCTACAAACAAAAAAGGCAGGCGAAGGCTACGCCCGCGCAACTAGATTATATGGTCGACTATTTTATTGAAAATCCCCATGTGGCAACCGGGAAATTCAAGTCTCTGCAGGGAAGATCCGATTTAACCGCATCGTGGGAACACCTCGTAAATGAATTAAATAGGATGGGGAAAGGTGGAAGGACGAAAGATGTGAAGTCGTGGAAGTCAGTAAGTTAATAGGCATTTTTTATCTCAAAAGACAATTTGTTATATACAGATATTATATTTTAATTATTCCACCTCAAGAAAATTGTGTGATTTGTTATTATTAATATTACAACTTGGTTTGCAGACGTGGCGAGACAATAAGAGCCACGTGTCGCAAAAAGTAGCAAAAATGCGCTCAAATAGGGCAGCGACTGGAAATGATGGTGGTCCTCCAGCTAAATTGACCGATCGGGAAGAAAAAATTTTGGGCATTATTGGTTTTGAATATGTCGAAGGAGTGGAATGCCCGGATGCCTTTCCAGAAGAACAGGTAATTTTTTTGTTTGCATCGATCAATCTAAATATCAAAAGTTATTAAATCATAGCAGCACGTAATTTGTTTGGGCAACAATTATTTTAGTCAAACGCTTTCGAACTGTTGGTCGAGGGAAAGGAAGTTCCGATTGATATCAATGGCCGCAACTTGATATTGCGAGACAGTCCTGAAAGCAGTGCCATCGACGATGTTAGTAAGTAACTGTTTTTAAATATGTCAATCATTACTTATTAATTAATCGTTAATCACGTTTCATATCACTCAATTGACTTTCTTTTGAACGTACGAATATTGACAAACTTTAATGTCATAGAGGCACTCGAGGAAGGTCCTGCTCTCAACCTCGAGAGCGACCACCAAATATTAACCTCACCAGCTGCTTCATCAGAAGCTGGCCCAAGTGGTACGCTCCGGAATGCCCATAGAAGAGTACCGAGAGCCAAAAAGCCAAGTAAGTATGAGCAAATCGTTACTCCATTTGTTTCGTACATAATACAGAAGCATGTACGAAATGTTGGTTTAATCTTTCAGGTCGCGAAAGGTTTTCCTCAAGATTGGAGAATTCGCGCAACGATTTTGCAATCCTGGCTGAGCGACAAATTGCATGCATGGAGGTACTTATTATCAAAATTTCATTAAAATGTGTCTTCATCGTACACAACACACTTTTTACAATGAACTGTATGTCAAAATGAAATGAAAAAAAAAATTCCTTTACGCAGATGTTTGCAAAATCGTTTGAAAAAATGGCGGAAAACGATAGGCAGCGGAACGAGATTTTCGAAAAATTAGCAGTAGCCATAAAAGATTGTGTGGAGCATTTAAAAAAATAGAGGTATACTTTCAAATAAAAATTGTTAATGTTGCTATATATTAGCCAACCCGGCAAACCCCTCCTAGAGAAAATTGTATATAATCTCGATATTATTCTTCTTCACAGCGGGATCAACGATGTTCAGTTTTTCAATGGAAACATCAAGATTTTAGACATAATGTTAAAAGAGTTTGAAGTGAACTGAAATATAATATGAACAAAATAACACCGTCTTTTTATTTTTCAAAATTAGACCACAAGTTAATCCTCATCACTTAATCCTAAAATTCAAACGAAAATACGAGGTGACTTCGCATTGAAGAAGCTTCGACGATACAGTTTCCATAACTCTATGGAGATTTCTGTATTTTGAAAATATCGACATGCAAATATTTGTTATAAAATCAAGTAATATTTTATAAACACAGCTATAATTGTGTACATTTTATACAAATCGGTTAATTTATAACGCTCGTAGCGTTGCGCACACTCATACACAAATACATTACTTAGTCATAACGCCGTGAAACAAGACACACGACTGTACTTTATGCAACAATACTCCACGAGCACACACGCCCTAATAAATAACACTGTTCTTAACGTTTTGGCAGCGAGATTCCCGATCCGCCTAGTTCGGCGTACCCGACGCGTTTTACAACGGCCACGACCCTCGCGCCGTTATCTATATCCACGGTCTCGTACTCTTTCGTCCGTTGAGCATATCCTGTGTCGCCGTACCGCCGATCGCCCGTTCGTAATTTTGTAAGCGATGTTGTCCTAGTTTCCGATCGTTCCGTTTATACTCTCATATGCCTAATTCGTTCCAATCGCCATAGTCAGGGTTCCTTTCTATCTCTTTCTCTCTGTCCTCATATTGTACCCACACGTCCGTTGCACTTCAACTCTCGATGGTTTCTCTCGATTTCACTCTCTTCGGTCGTCCTTCGGGACGTTCAACTGATCGGTGGAGCCATTCGCAGCGCCCTCGGTTTGCGCGGGACTTCCAACCCCGACATCGCTCGCCATGATGCATAAAATTAATAATATTCTTAATTTTGTTAAGTTTGTGCCTCATGGCGAGCAATGTCGGGGTCGAAAGTCCCGCGCAAACCGAGGGCGCTGCGACAGGCTTCACCGATCGGTTGAACGTCCCGGAAGACGATCGAAGAGGGCGAAATCGAGAGTAACAACAGGAACTAAATTAACAATAGTGTTAATTTTGTTCATCTTGTGCATCACGGAAGTTGGGAAATCTTTCCCTCATTATATTTTGCTGTACTCGCTGAGCCAGAGCGCGTAGTCCTCGTTGATGCAATTCTTCATTACGGTTCATCGGATCAACATTATGATGATTATGATCAGCAGCTATCGCTGCTGGTTGTTCGTCACCTTCATTATTTAGCCGCAGTTGCACTCGTATGTTGTGCAATACTGCACACGCATTGACTATTTTTGCGGCAAATGCTGGCTCGTACAGCAAGACACGCTGGTACGATAGACACCTCCAAACACATTTAAAAACTCCAAAAAACCGCTCCACAACGTTTCTTGCTGTACACAATTGTCGTGTATATTGAAACTGCCGCGTGCCTTCGGGAAAATTGGCCAAAGGAGTTAACAGCCAAGGTTCCAACGGGTATCCAGCATCACCTAATGGAAAATGTATTGATTTTTGAAAATACACTAAATATATGATATATAAAGTTCAAACTGTACTTATGCAATTGTGCAATTGTGAAATTGTAAAAGTGAAATTCAAAACAATGCATTACTGCTGTGCCTGCGTTGGTGACAATTCCATCGCAGTTGATGATAGTGAATTTTCACCAGTTTGAACTACGCTTAGGCAATATATGCTATGTAAGCTTTGCCCTCTATGCAGAAAGAAAAATCTACTGCTTATTACTGCGCTTGGTCAAAACTATAGCGCAGTCCAAACAAGAACATTTTTTTAGTTCAACTGCACTTGGTTAAACCCCAAGCGTAGTTAAATCGGCAGCATTTTGTTTAGTTCAATTGCGGTTATCAATTATTATATATAATTACAACACAAGTCTGTAAGCAGCGTAAACGCAATTGGCAAGAAAACAAATTTATTATTAATGACTACGCTTCAGCCGATTTTAACCAAGCGCAGTCGTTAAAAATAATTTTTCCTCACTTTCAAGTGCGCTAATGCAGCATACAAATTCAGGCAAAATAAACTATAATTATTAACAGTCGTACTTGTTATTTTTCTCCATTTTATTTGTTAAATATTTATAGCTTTTGAGTAGAATCATACAGTTTTTTTACTTACTCTCTTACAGTAAATCATAACTCACCGATTAGCCAAGTTCTTCGTTCTCCTCGGTTATAATGAAATTCCATGGCTCGTCGAATAGGTGATACGCTCCAAACGTACGCATCATTTCGAGCGCCTGGATACCGTGGATTTATGTTTAATATTTTGAGATCTGGGTCAACAATCTGAAGCACAAATAGGATAATGAAAATCTTGACTATAAATATTACAATAGTAATATAGTATATACTCGATATGATTTTATAGATGATAATAGTTTTTTCAAATTAGTCAGAAGTACTTGAATTCAGTGATGTGCGAAACGACATAAAATTACAAAAAAGTTATAACAAATTTTCGTCCGAAGATGATACATTATAGGGCATTTTCTCATAATTTCGCTTGAAATTCGCGTTTTTAATTTTTCTTACCATTTTTTGTAATTCCTAATTAAATTTTAAGAAAAATGGTAAAATTATGAGAATTTATTTAAAAAAAAATGGAAATAAAAACAATTTGAAAAAATATTTCTACTAGTTATACGTACTGCTTGCACATTCAAGGAATGCCGGCCGTGATGGTTAACGAATGCCTCCTCATGTTGCGATGGGGCAATTATGTGTACATATGTACAATCAATTGCGCCCATAGCACCTTCAAATGGCTGCGGAGCATTTAAAAACTTTGCTCTTGCTCGCTGTCGATCGATGGCAGTCATCGGAAACTTCACTAATCGACGTAGCAAGCGCCGATTAATAGCTTCCGTGACTGCGTGCAGGCAACGACTTGTTGACGACTGGCTTACATTCAGTTCTTGTTGGTTACCAACACTCCGTTGATAACAACCTTGCGCATAAAACCGTATGGCGACAAGTACCTGTGAAAATCATTTCATCATTGAGAGGATCATTGTAAACAAATTTACTCAATGACACGATATCTTTAAGGATTACCCACAGTAAAATGATACTTAAACAAGGTGATTTTTATGGATTTTTTCTGAGGTCGTATTTAAATATTTTTGCGATCATACAAAATTTAATCGGAAATACAGAAAAGTCGAAGGGGTTCGCTCATATCTTGTTTGTTAATGACTATTTTTTAATACAGAAAATACTGTAATATCTCAAAATGTATACTAAATGAACAAAGAAATATTGATTTCATAATATTTAAAAATTACCTAAGAGAAAATAATTATTTAGAAACGCCTTGTTTGAGTACCATCTAACTACGGGTAGCCGGGTCAGAAAATGCAATATTTTTCAAGGTTACCTTGATTTCTGGGCTTAAAGCAATGACTCGCTCTCTCTGTAAGTCGGCCCGCAATGCATGGACGAGATTCAAGACAGCATCTTGAGGCAGGCGATAAAGGTTAATGAATTCCTCTTGTGGTAGCTCAAAAGGATTCTGAGCATCTCGCAGGCGCCTTGTTTCCACACGACGTTCGAGTCGACGTAATCTTTCTTCGCGCAAATGTAAATCCCAAGCGAGGTATTCCAGAGCCATGGTCGTCAATTGCAAACACCTATAAGTATACTTCATACAAATAGTAAAAATACAAAATAAATAAAAGATGCAATTATAATGCTACTAAGACGATAGATACGTAAAAAAAAAATTAGTGACACTATCTAAACAACTTTGTGGTTTTTATTTGAAGCAATACTAAAATATAGATTATATTCATTCCTTATAGAAAATAAAAAAAAATTATTTAACAAGTTTTTCTAAAACAAAGTTTTTAGAATAATTATTGATTACTACGAAATATAACTTACTAACATACCTGTTATTTCGGGTGGTGTAATGATTTATCACTTTTTTTACAAGGGTTATAATTTCCGTTGCGCTGTCACACTGGTCGTTATGACGTATCGAGGGGGTCGCTATATCCACTCGAGCCGTATCGACACCTTAGCGACGCATTTCGGTATCGATAACAACAAAACTCGCTAAATGCAGTGTACAAAATCGTAGTCGTCGTTATAATAGCGTCTCGGTAAATAACGAAACGAAAATTGTCGTTATGAGCTCATAACGACAGCATAACGAGTTACAGAATTGCGCTACAGGGCAATTAAGTCCTTTACTCAGGGACGGAAGCCTCGCCTAAATCTCACTACAAGAGTAGTTCGGAGGGGTTTTACGCTACCACGGCAGCATCGTTTTTGACTTCGTCCAAGGGTCAGGTTCGGTTCTTACGAGAAATTATAGGAGGATATGTTCGACTCACTCTTTCGTTGGAGCGTGTGTTGCTGATAATCCAAATAAACTCGATGCTGTGAGGTCGACATTCTTGATGATTCGGTGAAGAATAAGATGAGTATTCGTTACACAGAATTCTATTTTCACAACACAATACGCTGATTCTAACAATAAGATCACTACTATAATATATAAGTTTTGTCTCGATGATTTACAACTTTTGTACTCAGACTTATCGTACACTGAACAGTCGTGAATCTTCCGCAGATTCTTATGGCACTATTGGTAGAGCGATGTTACTGGCTAGGTTAACCCGGCGACTATCGGCGAAGTTATCTTTCAGTGGTAAACTGTTAGTTGTTCAGAGTGTAATTGTAACTGGGGTTTGTTAGAGAAGCTGGCCATTTTATATTAAAATCTCTGCATTCTTAATAAGAGAACAAAGAAATAGAGTGGCCAGGAGAGGGGGCTAGATCTCTCCCAGGAGGCATAGCAGTGAGTTAGCCATGTGCCGTCTTCGAGGGTGATGACTCAGTACCCCGAAGGTTAAGTTTTGGTGGCATGTGTGCATACTGGCTTGGTAACAAGTGTTAAAGCCCCGTCTACAATCAAGTCGGAAGACGTTTGTCGGATGTCGCTAGCCGCTTTGTCGTAGTCGCTTGTTCGACACCAATCTACAATCGAGTTGGGTGTCGTTAGTCGTTACGGTGGTTGATCAGTTCGACATAAGAGGTTTATAGGTTAATGCTTGGTTGTAATCGAAATTGTGGACATAGATATTCATAATGGATATTACTAAATTGGTTACGGTTTATAATAGTTTATTATTGGCTTGGACACAAATTCAAAGAATACGAACAATTTTAAAGAAAAAACATAAGATCTCTCGAAGATGGTGGGTAAAACCTCATCTTTCCATAGAAATGAGACACGATTTTGGAGCTTATCAGAATTTATTTAAATACTTTAAAGTAAGTGATCACGAAGAGTTATTCAAGTTCATAAGGATGTCCGTTGAACAATTTGACATGTTGCATAATTTATTGAAACTGAAGCTTGAAAAGAGGAGTCACAGAACTCCTTTGGCGACAGAACTTCGTCTCACTCTTACATTGAGGTTATACTATTAAATTTTGTAATTAATTTTTTTGTAAATAATATCAGGGCGCATTTTATTCAATAATTATTTTTAATTTTTAGTTATCTTGCTCATGGAGATAGTGCTGCAACCACAGCATGGCATTTTCGTGTAGGAAAATCAACTATGCACAGTATTATTCCTGAAGTATGTAAGGCAATATGGGATGTTTTACAACCACTGTATCTGAGATGCCCAAATGAAGAAAATGAGTGGTTGCAAATAGCGAATGACTTTAATTCTCTTTGGAATTTTCCAAATTGCATAGGGGCTATTGACGGCAAGCACATACGAATTAAAGCTCCTCCAAGATCTGGTAGCGCTTTTTATAATTATAAAGGCAGTTTCAGCATTGTATTAATGGCTATTTGTGATGCTCACTATCGTTTTACATGGTTGGATATTGGCGATTACGGTAAATTGATTAAACTATTTGAAATTAATAAAAATTATATATTTAGCTCATAATTATATACATACTTGTCCTTTAGGCTCACTGAATAATGCCGGCATCTGGTCTAACACTGAAATGAGTACCGCATTGGAGAATAATACTGTGCCTTTACCACCAGAACTTTATTTGCCACGTACTGACACTGCTGTACCCCTTGCTGTTGTTGGTGATGAAGGATTTCCTCTAAAAAAGTATTTGATGCGACCGTATGCAAGGAAAAATTTAGTTGATAATCACCAGCGTATATTTAATTATAGATTATCAAGAGCACGACGGATAATTGAAAATGCCTTTGGAATTCTTGTCGCAAGATGGCAAATTTTCCAAGGATCAATTTGTTTCAAACTAGGAACTGTTGAAGCAATTGTACAAGCCACGTGTTGTCTTCATAATTTTATTATAAGCACAAATTATTCAAACAATCGCTACATGCAAGAAGATTTTATAGATCGGGAAGGTCCTAATCGTGAACTTATCGAGGGAGATTGGCGTAATTCGATACAACATTCTGCAATTAATCGAGTAGGACGAGTTGGCGAATATTGGTTCGGGCGAATATTGGTTCGGTTGCAGCAATGAGGCAACGTGACATCTTAGCCCAATACTTTGTTTCTGATGACGGTAGTATTCCATGGCCGTGGGAAATGATATAGACAAATTACTTGGCTTACAACTTTAATCTTTTCATTGCACATATCTTTATTGCGTCTTTAAAAATTGTACATAAATCTTTAATAAAATTTATCTCTCTCCTTTAACAATCTTATTCTTTATTTCTTAACAATCACTTTCTAATTTTGTACTTTTTGTTATAAATGTTTTGTGATAAGACTTTATTTTATAATTTCTTAGTAATCTTACTCTCTAATTTCATATTTTTGAATAATCTGAAGCACCTCGATGATGCATTGGGTTCTACATTGTCTGGGCACATGTTTTAATCCTTCTTCTATTGCAAATATATACCCATCTTTTTCTTTATCTTTATTTACTGTACTGGTAATCAGTGTCGATACGGTATTCATCGCATCAGATATTACAGCACCTGCCTCTGAAAGTTGTTCGTCTAAGTGAGTACTTTTCATTTTTTTTCTCTTTGCAAAATCGTCCATTGGAGGCACAATTTTTTTTCGTGTTGGCTTCATATACGAAACTGCTTTTGAATTTGTGGGAGTTGATGAAAACGAGCTGGTACTACTGCAACTGGATAGTGGTCTTGTTACGGACTCTGGGTGGTATTGAGCATTATTATCTGAAATTAAAAAAAATAATGTCAAATAATGTTTTTTTATTTGTTTCACGAGTAACAAATTAAAAAGAAATCATTTTACCGATAATGTGTGGTTCACTGTAAGTGTGATCAATTATTGGAGAACTACACATATCCTGAGATATTTCTTCCAGAATAGCTTCATACTCTTTTGATGACTCAGGCTGGGAATAAACTTGTTGCAAGCATACTGGCTGAGAGCTCGAATCTTCTATCGGTTTTCTTATAAATGATCCCTGTGTCCTAAGAATAAAGTAAAATAGTTTATAACACACATATGATGCACAAGATATGATACGTTGGTGTATTATTTACTTTCTATGAGCAATATGCGATGATAAGAAGAGTAGTGGTCGGTACAGATACCACTCTTTACTTTCGCTATATCCTGATCCTGATGGTGGTAGTTTTTTTTTCCTCTCTTCGCGACCAAAGATGTCTCGAAGTGCTGACCATCGTTTCTCGACATTTTCAGCTTATATAAAAAGACACATGGTTTGGTATTGTTTTATTATAAATAAATAACGTATAACTAATATATTTGAGAGAACAGATTGATTTATTTTGATAATATATATTTACCTGACATATCCACTTTATAAACCTCTTTTAATTGAAAAGCAATCATTTTCCATATATCCTTTTTTTTATTACTGTATTTATAATGCACGTCCGTTTTATCATAAATACATTTATTATCTCGCACAATATTGATGATAACCTCATCAACAGTAATATTTTCTTCCGTCATCTTGGAGGTTAAAACTGATGTCGTTGTCGTAAAAGATGGGACTTGACCATCTTCCGAGCGACAACGACGCCCGACTTTCGACGACAGCCGACACGTAAAAATCACGATTGTGCGCATGCGCGCGACATCCGACTACGTCTTCCGAATGATTGTAGACGGGGCTTTAGAGGCAGTGTAACACACAGAAAACTTTCGACAGCTTCGCCTTTGCCGCGGTAATGCAGAGCTCGCAGTTGGCTACGAGCCGCTGCGCATTACCGCTAGATGTCACGGCTCGCGTTTGCTATGTGGCGGAGTCGCCAGCATTACCAGCATTACCGGCAGAACCTGGAAGGGACACACGGCGCCAACGGCGCAAACAAATACTGATCCCACGTCCCGAGTAAGGGAGTGGAAAAACTTGGTGCGACAGAGTCTATGGAGGACGCATGGGCAATAGAGGAGTTGTTTTGAACCGCCAAAAAAGCAGAGCAGAGTCGTTATTCGTAAAAAAGTACCTGTGTCATTGCAACAGTGTAATATAGATGAAGAAAAATAAAAAACGTTCGTTTGAGACAAGTCGAGACTACCCGATTGCCTAGGTTAATTACCCTATAAATGGTGACCCCGACGTGATCTAAAAAGACACATAGAATACGAGTGGTTAACCTCAAAGGCGAACGCGGGAAAAAAGGATAGCATCATGCTACACTCGCCCAGACTTCTACGGCCGGGTACGGCAGAAGAGTCGGATGGAAATTCATCGCCGGGAGACGCAGCCCAAAGCAGCGACAAAGATCCGGGAGCAGCAGCATGGCTAGATACCAGTCAAGCTCAGACTTTGCCAAATTTGAACCTCGGAGCGCCGGCAGGTTTGTCATATGCACAGTATCCGAGGTCGCATCAATGCGACATTCAGGAGGTGGCTATCATCCGTCTACCTACCTTCCTCGGAAATGTGCCGGACATCTGGTTCAACCAGGTAGAATCTATATTTAAAAATCGCCGGATCTTCAGCGATACGCGGAAATACGATCTCGTCTTCGAGGCTTTGACCCCAGATATAATGGCGCAGATCTCAGATTTTCTGAGAAAACCACCGGAACAGGACAAGTATCCGGCACTCAAGAAATTGCTGCTGCACCGCCTCTCCGATTCGAAAGAGCGTCAGATTCAGAAATTCCTGAACGAACTACAGCTCAGCGACAAACGACCAACGCAGTTGCTCCGTGAGATGCGTGAGCTAGGGGGAGAAATCGTGCATGAAGACTTCCTTCGTTCACGATTTTTACAGTGTATGCCAACGAATATTCGAACCTACCTGGTCGGCTGCACTGACTCGTCGCTGTCAAAAATTGCAGAAACAGCGGACGCGATGATTGAGAGCTGCGGGGCATCATATGTCATGGCAGCATCGCACCACCACCCAGGTCCAGAAGTTTCCGCAGTACATTCATTCGAATCGCGAGTGAATCTCATCGAGAAAAGTCTTGCCAACCTTATTGCAGCGGTCGAGTCCCTAAGAGCGGAGGTGCGGCAAACAAATAATCAGCGCAATTCCGATGGAGCATCGAATAGTCATCGCGGTCGGGATAACGACAATTATTGCAATAATGGAGGTTCCTGGAACAGACGATCTCGGCCCCGCAGCAAGTCTCGATCACACTCTGGAACATGTTTCTATCACAGGAAGTTCGGTGTCAATGCTACACGCTGTGATCTTCCATGCGACTTCGGAAAAACTCCTGCCAATCAGGGAAACTAGAGGTGCTATCCACGGAAGAGGCGGACGTAGGCAGCGCAAGTTCGGCACAGAAAGCTGAAATCCGTCTTCACGTATTTGATAGACTGACAAACATAAAATATTTAGTCGATTCAGGATCAGTCGTCACGATCTTGCCGAGGTGTCTAGTCAGAGAGAAACTGCGCACAGACGCGTTAAAGTTGTATGCTGCGAATGCAACCGAGATAGCGACGTACGGAACTAAGGTAATAACGTTGAATTTAGGCCTACGTCGTAACTACAAGTGGTCGTTCATCATAGCCGACGTAAGGTCAGCCATACTTGGCGCTGATTTTCTTGCTCATTACGGGTTATTGATTGATTTACAAAGACATCGACTTATCGACTCGCTTACGTCACTTTCCACTGCAGGTACTATATTAGAAGCCACGACACATAGTATATCGACCATCAATGTCAGGAATGAGGGTTATGCCGAACTTCTCAAACAGTACGTCGAGATTACAAGATCCAGGCAAATTGGGAACAAGAGCGGCGCAGGCGATGTTAGTCACCACATTGAGACAACCGGTGCCCCAGTTGCGCAACGCTTTCGACGACTAGTCGGAGAGAAGTTGGAGGCTTTACGAGCTGAGATAGAGATCTTACTCGATCAGGGCATGATACGTCCATCGAAAAGTGACTGGGCCAGTCCGGTGCACATGGTCAAGAAACAATCCGGCAACTGGCGCTTATGCGGGGACTTTAGAGCACTAAACGCGAAAACAACGCCCGATCGGTATCCCATCGCTCACAGTCACGATTTGTTCCAGGGATTGTTCGGAAAAACTATATTTTCGACACTAGATCTGACCAAAGCTTACCACCAAATTCCCATGGCGAAGGAAGATGTCAAAAAAACGGCGATCACAACACCACTGGGACTGTTTGAATTCTTGGTGATGCCATTTGGTTTGAGGAATGCATCGCAGACATTTCAAAGATACATGGACTCCATATTCAGAGATGTGGATTTTGTCACCGTCTACATTGACGACATATTAATCGCATCGGAAACTGCGGAAGACCATAGTAGACACCTCAAGTTAGTCTTTGAAAGACTTCGTCAAAATGGACTTTCGATCAATTTGAACAAATGTGTGTTGGGAAAACCCGAACTCACCTTCCTTGGATTTACGATAAATCAAGAAGGATACAAACCACCTGCTAGTCGAGTGCAAGCGATTATCGAGTATCCCAGGCCGACAACGATCGAAGACCTTCGAAGGTTCCTCGGCATAGTAAATTACTATCGTCGCAGTCTGCCGAACGCAGCTCGTGCGCAAGCTCCTCTAAACGAGTACTTAAAGGATTCGAAAAAAAAGGATAAACGACCCGTTCCTTGGACGCCCGAAACCGAACGAGCATTCGAAGAATGCAAGAGGAGCGTGGCTAAGGCAACATCGACGATGTTCATCGCGCCTAATGCTCCGGTGGTATTAACAACCGATGCATCGGACACAGCCATCGGCGCATGCTTAGAGCAAACCATCGATGACGCCTGCAAACCAGTGGGATTCTTCTCTCGGAAGCTCAGTCCGGCAGAAAAAAATTATAGCACGTACGACAGGGAGCTACTGGCCGTATTTGCCGCCATCAAATATTTCCTCCACATACTCGACGGTCGTCATTTCGTGATTCGGACGGATCATAAACCGTTGATCTATGCATTTAAAAGGAATTCGGACAAACTATCCCCACGACAAATTCGGCAGTTGGATTTTATAGGTCAATACTCGACCGAATTGGTCCACGTTAGCGGAGATAATAACTCGGTGGCAGACGCGGTATCCCGAATAACGAATATCAACCAAATTGAGATGCCGAGAGTGCTGTCAGCCGAGATAATTCGAGATGCACAACGGGAGGATGAGGAATTGCAGCGACTCGTACACGACGAGAGTTCGCTTCGACTTCAACGGTTGTCGGTAGAGGCAGATGTTGAGATTTACTGTAACGTGAACGCAGGTATCATACGTCCATATATTCCACGATCGCTACGTCGAGATGCATTCGACTCGGTTCACTCACTGTCGCATCCGAGTGGACGAAGCACGTGTCGCCTGTTAAAACAGAAGTATGTCTGGCCAGGCATTAAAAAGGACGCGATTGAATGGTCGCGATGTTGCGAGCCGTGTCAAAGGTCCAAAATAAACAAACACAATCGTCTTCAGCCAAATCGCATCGAAGTTCCTGACGGAAGATTTGATCACATACATCTGGATTTGATCGAGTTACCAGTGGTCAACGGTTTCAGGTATTGTCTAACAATGATAGATCGATTTTCCAGGTGGCCAGAGGCAATCCCCTTGAGGGATATTACTGCAGATACGGTGGCAACCGCATTTTATAATAATTGGATATGCCGATTTGGCCCACCGATATCAATCACAACCGATCAAGGCCGTCAATTCGAGAGTTGCCTATTCACTTCTCTCGCGAACTTGGTTGGATCAAAGCGAATAAGGACTACAGCGTACCATCCTGCGTCGAATGGATTGGTAGAGCGGTGGCACCGTACTTTGAAGGCAGCACTGATGTGTGGTAGACAAGTTCCGTGGACAGACTTGTTGCCAACGGTCCTGCTAGGACTCAGAACAGCATATAAGGAGGACTTGGGGGCATCGTGTGCAGAAATGCTGTACGGCAACGGCATTCGCCTTCCAGGAGAATTTTTTATATCTCACGACTTTGCAGTTCAACCGGAGATATTTCTGCAGAAGTTTAGAGAGCACATAAGGGGTATTCGCCCGACGCCAACCGCACACCACAACAAGGCACGAGTATTTATCCTCAAAGATATCAACAAGTGCTCACACGTATTCCTACGAAATGACGCCGTGAAACCGCCGTTGGAGCAGCCATACTCTGGGCCGTTCAGAGTCGTGAAAAGACTCGACGATCGCCGTTTCGTCATCGACGTAAACGGAGAAGAAAAGACTACGTCTGTTGAGCGTCTGAAACCGGCATATATCGCCAAAAATGACAACAGGGAAAATAGTGAGACAGCGAGTGAAGGCGAAGGACAAATCGAACCACACCATTGGGGCTCCACCATGGACGCACCAACGAGGACATATGTGAACAAGAAGAAGGTTTCGTTTCCTCCACTACCAGTGAAGGCAACTGAGGGGGGAATAGCTGTAGCGGAGTCGCCAGCATTACCAGCATTACCAGCATTACCAGCATTACCGGCAGAACCTGGAAGGGACACACGGCGCCAACGGCGCAAACAAATACTGATCCCACGTCCCGAGTAAGGGAGTGGAAAAACTTGGTGCGACAGAGTCTATGGAGGACGCATGGGCAATAGAGGAGTTGTTTTGAACCGCCAAAAAAGCAGAGCCGAGTCGTTATTCGTAAAAAAGTACCTGTGTCATTGCAACAGTGTAATATAGATGAAGAAAAATAAAAAACGTTCGTTTGAGACAAGTCGAGACTACCCGATTGCCTAGGTTAATTACCCTATAGCTACGAGGTCGCGGTATATCGAGGCCACGGTCTTACATACAGGTCTGGAAACTCCAGTGGAAGGGGTAGGTCGCTTATTGAAGCAGTTTTTAGTTCACTAGTCGCCGCTAGGTTCGTTGCGAGCCGAAAACCCGCGGTAACGGGGCCGGGGGGTTTAGACGGAGACAGCACTAGTCGGCCATGCTTTTATCTCTCTGTCTCTGTTCCACCTTCATGTTCGTTACGCGAATATTTATTATAAGCTTGAAACACTTTTAAAAGAATCAGGAAAATGCGTTAGTCCCGTCAGTTTCGATTAATGCGATCGAAAAAAAATATGATCTTATTAATCGTAATCGAACCGTAAACTTTCTAAATCAAAGCGAGCGCGATAAGCATGTACGATTCTAAGCTACAATATTCTATACAAACCTTGACGGAGTGGTTTTGTGCTCCCCTCATAATCTTGTGGTTGTTGGTTCAAAGCCATTTGTCTCCTTTTTTTCTTATGCAATTTAATAAAAGCACAAATACAAAAAATTCCGTGATATTTTTCATTTTTCTACGTGCATTTTTTCATATGAAGGTAAGCAGAATGAATTCTTTCAAATTTTGTTATGTTCCCCCTTAATGTTTTTTTTCATTGTGAATCGGTTGTCAACGGTAACATATATCTTATCAACCAGCTTCTATTCCTGAAACGTATGAAACGTATCAAGGTAAGTAAACATGAAAACAAATGTTTATTATATTATTCATCTTATCACGTTGATGTAATGATTTTTGTTTATTTTCAGGTAAGTATAAATACATGAACAGAAATGTCACGTAAACATCATGGTAAAATAAATAAATAAATGCAAAAACACTTGTTCTTTTTTTCATATTATCACGTTTATTTTCTGTTGTTTGCAGGTAAATCAGCTGATTAAATCCAGGTAAGTATGCATATATAAATGAAACTTTTGATATTTGTATCCACTAGTTTTTTATGTTAATTTTGTAAGTATTCTAATTGTTTAAATCCAGGTAAGTATAAATACGATAGAAACTTTTTCTCATTTTTTTCATCCTAATGTCACCGTTGGTTTGTTTACAGGTAATCAAGTTGTTCACAGGCAGGTAAGTATTAATATACACACAAATTCAAACATTCTTTACAGCATATTAAATTCATTTTTATTTCCTTGCAGGCATTTCAGTCAAATAACGATATATATTAATACAAATCAACGCTTGTATACATTTTACATTTTTCCCGTTTTTAAATGAATGTTATTTTCTGTATTCCTGTTATTTATACTTTAATGATTGCAGGCATCATATTTTGGGAAAGGAAGGTAGGTATGAATGGAAATAAATCCTCTCTTTTCATTATCGTTGTGCTGTACATGTGCTCAATTCGACATGAATGATTCTTGGCTGCATTTCGAAATTGTAGACAAGGTCAAAAAAATGTATTACATTGTTTTGTCGTTAACGTGAACAGCTTATCCGTTCGTAAGTTTAGACAGTTTCTTTTTAATGACAAATCTCTTCTTTAGCTTTAAATTTTCTGCGTAAGCGTTTTGCCTCATTCTCAATCTGAGGTAGTAAACTATTGCATACGACAGAATTTCTGACGCATGGTGTTCACAAGGAAACGTAAAATGGTAAGTATCGAGTACTTCATCCAGTGTCAAATCGAAGACATCAGCACGGGAGGAATATTTCGCAAACGAGGATTCTATGTGACGAATAAGATTAAAGAAGTGGATGTTTGCGTGAATTAGACCACCGCGTGATTTAATTTGGACCAATTGCGAAACCGAGGGTGCGCAGTTGGACCTTAATCTTACGGCTTCTTCACACGCCGCGCAGGATTTATATTTTTTAAGGACCTGTTTACACAGATAACCTGGAACCACAATATAGTAAGTGAAAAACAATCCTTTTCAGAAGAAGTTTCCTGTCTCAAAGTAAAAAATCATGAATGAAACGTGTAACTTCTAAATTAACTTCTAATTTAAGCTGGATAAGCAACAATAACAAGCCATGCAAGGGTTAGTATAGTATAGTAAGCGTTATGACGAGTATAAGCCAAACCTACGTTTTTGTTTCATGGAGACGGACTTTGAGAAGAAACGTTATTAAAATACAAAACCTGTCACGTAGTATATAATACAATCGAGGATAGGGGAGAGAGCATAATCATGCTCGGAGTTGTTCTCGATGATGTCATCAGCCTCCCAATCATCGTATTCCAAGCTTGCATCAAGCTTCTGTTTAATTTTCGTCAGATATTCTGCAGTTTTTCCATCTCGTTTGCTGCCGTAAATTTCTTTCAGTTCACTGATAGAGATCAGTGTCGCAGGCCTTGTATCAGTCGAAACAGTACAATTGCCATACTTCGGTGGTTTAATCACGCTGTATACGGATAACAGTTTATATAACTGTAAGAATGTCGGGCAATTCGGATGGTCGTTGCAGCCCGCGCATTGACGTATTGTGCCGAAGAATTTCTAGAATAGGTAACCAATGGTTCATTGTACACAGGTAAGCACACTTTGAATAATTTGCTTACAATACGATTAATAGGCACACTTATCAGCAAGATAAATATCATTAACCTCCAAGTTATCCTGATTCACTTTTCCGGTCAACAGGTATTCGAAATGGTGGTTCTTAATTAGATAACGGCACAGGTCCATCGTCGAATGGAGGGATAGTCGAAGTGCTCGAGATGTTTCCGTTGTGAGATATTCGTCTGCGGTAATATCTCCTTTTTCAACTTCCGATTCCCACGCATCCAACCACCGCAATGAATCTTCGAGGAACTGTGAAGAATGAAGTGATTTACAAATTGTGAAAAGTACTGAGCAAGTAATTGCAACTTAATGTTAACCTTAATCGTATAGTGCGGATTGATTTTGTACCTTAAAATCCTTAGAATGAGGCGTGAGACCTTGATTTGGTGATTTACGGTTCATTGCGTCAAACATATCATTAAAGCGTTTGCAAAATGATATAGTTTGTTCACAACCATTGACAGATTCGCATCCGTGTGACAAATAAAATCGCAGCCCATCCGCAACGGAGTTGCTGAAAATCTGTAACATCATAAGTGATATTTCACTGATTCGTACAATTTACAACGGCATGAATAAATATCCTATTTTTTGCATCACGCTAATGTACCTGAGTAGCCAATTTCACTCGC
Source organism: Netelia melanura (assembly GCA_964007305.1). Classification (NCBI taxonomy): domain Eukaryota; kingdom Metazoa; phylum Arthropoda; class Insecta; order Hymenoptera; family Ichneumonidae; genus Netelia; species Netelia melanura. The sequence goes on along the minus strand of OZ023255.1, from coordinate 15,130,574 downwards.
ATTTTGGAAGTATTGTCCAAAACAACATGTCGGCTCGTTAGTTTTGGACAGACTCGTAAATTTCCTGGATGGACCTTGTCGAGATCATACAATGATTGGAAATACTTCCAACAGACACAATGATCCGTACGTTTTACCTACGGAATCACAAAATATTTGTAGCTGTTTATTTTCTGTCAATGCGATGGATTTTTTCGCTCCCATTTCGAGGATGGCATGCACATATTTCAATGAGTTTTATTTGCAGGTGCATTGCCATTACAGGGAAGGTTATCTGTTTGTTATTAAAAACATTATACTTCCACGACTCTGATTTGTTTTCACGTTATGCAGGATTCTAGAAACGGTATGTATTTTTAAGAAATAAGTTTATTTTTCAGATTCTCTCAGCTGATATGAAAAGGTAAGTGTATAATTTTTTTTATTTTGTTTTTCAGTGGTGTGCAATTTCAAGGAAGCATGTGCATTACTTTGCAATGAAAAATGTACTATTCCCACGACTCTTTGGTATGTTAGGTATCAAGGTATGTACCTATGATAACAGATATGCCCTATCATATTTTCCTATTATCAACACCATCAATAAATCTCAGACTACAAATTGTCACGTTACTCACTCGCAGTTTCTGTTTGTTGTACAGCCGGTTTCGGACGTTCTTCATGACATGGCAGATATCAGAGAAGGCAAAAACTTTCCGCTCGCTATCCACGGGATGAGTGAACCAAGACTTGGTATTTTTCATCGTCCCTTGGACACCCAAAAGCGACCACATCTTTGTGTTCGTTGCAGCACCGTCGGCAATAACACCGTGGATCATAGCTCCGCATTGTTCCATGTAGGCTATAGCTTTGACGACAATTTTCGCGAGCTCGTCTGCTTTCACGGGATTTTTTGAAGCGAAAACTGCAATTGGCTGCGTATACGAATCAGCGAGCGGTTGAAACATCAGCACAAGACCGTGAGTTGCTTGCTCGTTAATGTCTGATGCCTGTTGTCCGTCTTCACCGAGGTCTGTTAATCCCAGGTATGTTAAATTTCTCGAACAAACTGCTACAGACTTCCTGAGGTTTATTTCGTCGAGAAGCAGTACCCCGTGACGCTGCAGTGGTGTTTTTGAGGCGAAATGTTTCTCGATGAGTTTAGCAAATTGCTCATCAAAGCCGCACTTCGCATTAATTAACGAGAAATAACTACGGATCGTCCTCATGCATGGAAGCGGAAGAATGTTATTTTTACGCAAAAATTCGTAATAGCTCGGCGACCTGATATTCATAAGCATGCATAGCATGATCCACTCCTCGGTGTAACGTCGACCTCTGTTGTCCGTGTTAGCTGCTGCTGCGATGATTTCCTTCAGCGCCAACCTTTGAGAATCGGGGACGTTCAATTCGGCACATTTGGTATCTAAAACTGCATGTTCCATGCTCGCTATTTTTTCTTTCTGCGCTTCCATACAGGTCTTGAGATGTTTCACGCGATCCTTAGCTCGATTTTTCTGATATCTTTCACGTCGAATTTTTTTCTGCATTGCGAGAAGTTTCCGTCGATCACCGGGGTTTGAAACTCGACCAATTCGCTTTATCGTTGACTGCTTCTTCAGACGTACCGCCCGTTGCTGCAGGCATCTTGACGATCTCGTGCAGAAATTGCATCTGGTCTTTTTTGAAATGAGAGAGCAATTTTTGCTTCGCCACTTCTCCATCCAATCTTGATAGGCTTCGCCAGGCGCCCCAAGATGGATATAGGAGTTACCGAGGCCACTGCAGACTCCCATCTCCTTAAATTTGTTGAGTACGTCCGGAAGCATTTCTTTTTTTTTTAAAACTCCTTCCACTTCCATCTCTGGCATCCCAACGCGACGGCCATACACAAAATATTTCAGTGTTCCATGCCCGTCGAGAGTGACACATTTTTGTACGATCGGACAAGGATCGGTGCTCCCCATCTTCGAAATCGAGTACGAGAAATACGTATAATGTCTATTTTCAGTGCTCGTTTGACCGACACTCCATGACTCCGGAACATAGGCAGCAAATTCAGCACTAGTGCTTTCTTTTCTTTCGGGAATTTCTGAAAACATAAAAGTATGCAATATTTATGGAGAGTAGTTTTTTCGTAATGATAATGCACAGGCTCTTACAACCATTTCATTCCAGAGTTTAATGTCAACGTGCTCAAAATGTCCCAATACTTGGAAAAATCATATTTAGAAAAAATGTCTGAGATGTCAGACTTTTCTTATCATTATTTTTTTTCTGTTTTTGAAAATTTTTAATTTTGTAAATGGCATGTACAGTGGTGAATTTTGGATATGTTCTCGTACAAAGGTTCTATATTATACTCACGAAGTATCCGGATAATCAAAGGAATATTTTTATAAATACAGTTTGTCAAAATTCTAATAAACATTAATTAAAAAACCATATAAAAATTCTTGAAAAATTCATATGTATTCAGATAAATCATGGAATTTCTTACATATAATCGAAAAACATTTTCACGGGAAATTACTACAACAATTTATTGTTTAAACAATGTTTGAATAGTTTTTCGGCATTGTTATTATTGAAAATCGATACTATTATCATTCAATATGGTTATTCCAATATTATATTCAGTATTATATTCAATATGGTTGATTTTTTTCAAATTTTTGAAAAGAGTATATTAAAAAGAATTTCATTAGCCAATTCGGATAATATGCGTTCATGAGTTCCGTTTTTATAAATTTTCAATTTTTGCAAAGTTACTAAAAAACCAACGTTCAAGTTGAAATTTGCAAATTGCTTCTCGTCAGAACTCCACACGACGATTAAAGCTTTCTCTATGAGGATGCCGACATTAAAAAAGATAGTTCCTCATAGAGAATTCTTTAAGCATCGTGTGGAGTTCTGAGGAAATTTGCAAATTTCAATTTTTTAACTTGGATGCCTCATTATTAATTCTATTTTCCCTGCAACAATGTAATAAGACATTGCACAACTCACGGTCACTGATGTCTTGAGAGGAGGGCACTTCGAAAATCTCGCGGTGCGGTAAAGACTCTTCTACGACGGGTTCACAACTGGTTGCGTCCATCGACGGAAACACCATTCCAACGTCCGGAGCCAATGAATCTTCACAAGTGATATCTGTAATGTAAACAGGAAAAATGTTTGTCTTTAATTCTTATCAATTCTACCTTCAACTCTTATTAGTAAATAAATAAATAAATAAAGAATAAAATAATACGAGATTACTCATATTTCATTCTGTGCACAATAAGTACGTCATAAAATGTTTCGTACAGCAAAAGCAATTGACAGTAAAATTTTTCTTCTTTTTTAGTCTACGTTAAATGTTATATTACTCACGTTCATTGCTTTTCAGCGATGACGGCACTTCCGAAGTCTTGTAACAGGCCAACGAATCAGTAAATGAAGATTTGCAACATGACACATCCTTTGGTACAAGCGACATCCCAATGTCCGCAGTTGGTGAACTAACATGGGCGATATCTGCAATGTTCATAGAAAACATTTATTCATGTTTCAATTACTCGTATTCCGTCTCATTTTTTGTCAACTGTGTAATAGAGGCTTTTATTAAAGAAACTTACCAAACACAGTGCTGATAACTTGCATCGATGGTTTCATGAAACTGGAGGACTCGCTGGAGATGTTCGACCGAGGTAAAGTGCCTAGAGAATCTCTTGAGGAATGTGTACAATTGTCATTCGCTGGAACGAGATGGCTTATCGGACATCGCTTTGAATATTCATGGAATATACCAGAATTTTCCTTTCCTACCGCAACATCCCCGAATTTCGTAGGCACAGCGAGACCCTTCAGTTTCGGACATTTGTATGTGGCCTACCATTTAAACAAAATTTTTCAGTAAGAACTCTTTTGAATCCACATGCGAATTTTTTTCTGACAACTCACCCGTGCAATTATCTGCCCATTTGCATCGCGCTTGACCCATTCTCGAGAAATATCGCTGTCTTCAAAATGTTTTTCACACACAACGTCTGTCGGTTTCAGCTTAACAATTCCCGGAATGGCTTCTTCCCACTTTTTCCACATCACTGGGTCTTTTGGAACGAGAAACATGGAGCACTTCGCTTCAGTTCTGCTGCCGGATTTACAATTCCGTACGACGCACCACTTCCCCATTTTGAAAAAATATGTTTTCAAATTATCGAAAATGTACGAAACGTAGAAAATAATTGAACAATTGCCAACGACTCCAAAATGCACGTCTTAACTGTTTACTCCGTTGGTCACCGTATTGAGGTTATGTATATCTGCGTCCCGGAACCACAGCGACAACTAGTGGCGGCTAGAAGCGAAATTTGTCTTCACTAAACGACACACATTATCGTGGCTCCCAGCATTACAGTTTCCAGACCTGTATACAAGACCGTGATCGAGGCGAATCGAAAGCCGAGGCCTCGTAGCAAGGCCAGTCGTGACCCGCACCGCTCGAAAATCTTATACTAATGCTCGGCGATGTTCATGTGTAACGTACACTCGTGTATGCCAAACATTCAAGTTTGATTTTTTTGCAATAACGGCAAACGCCGTTGGCATCTCGCTCTTTGACAGAGCGGGTTTATTAATTACGAACACATTTGTTATTAACATTTATTAACAATTCAAATTATCTCCGTTCATTTTCGCGAACGGAGATAAAAAACGACAAACGTCGTTGGCATCTCGCTCTTTGACAGAGCGGGTTTATTAATTATGAACACATTTGTTAATTAACATTTGTTCGAGCGAGGATCTGGTGGGCGGGTAGTGTAAGCGAGACGAACACAAACTAATAAAAAGAGAGATCACCAACCAAATGAGCTTTGCAAATCACCGAGATGATTTGTCGTCTTTATTCTCTCCTTGCAGAGAAGTCACACGCACACTCTTACTTCAAGAATTACCAATAGAAAAAGAGCCGGTCACTTTCTAATTACAGCGATGGTCTATAAATGAGGTAACAATTTCGTGTTGCGCGGAGCTGAGAATTCGAGATGATCAATAATTTTGTTAATATATGCGAAGGACAATAAAAATACCGATATAAGCTATTCGACACGATAGATGCGTAACGCAGGAACAATCTCGAACTAATGGCCGAGAAACCGGTTCCGGCCGGACAGGAGACGAGCCTTGAGCCTCGTAGAGGGGGGAGCGTCGCTAGCATCTAGCGACGCTCACTCCTCTAACGATTACGATTATAGTTGCGAGCGCGGGAGATTCAACTGAGGTGTTGTCGCCGAAACAACATTTATTAATGTGACATCCAGAGTGAATGTACATAAATATTTATTAATTTCCCTATTTTCTGCCTACGCCAAGCGCAATAGCACGGGATTGGGAAGAGAAGAGTATTTTGTACGGTGTTCGAGCAAGGATCTGATTGGCGAGGAAAGAGGGTGTGTAAATAAGCACGGCACAACACTCCAAAACTATGGTCACCGCGTGTTATTCCTTGTCACTTTATTAACGTATGTACAGAGATTTGGTTTCCCGAGAGCCGAACGAGATTTTCAATGGCGCTGGTCGAGCAGTTTAGTCTAGCGAGCCGTCGTGTCCCACAATCCGAGAAAGTCCAATGTTAATCGCGGTCCGTAATCCCAACTCAATTCAATCGTTTACACAGCCGAGGTCGAGATAAGAGAGCAACGAGAGATACAATTCCGGGGTCGAGCAAGGTTGTTATAAAGACTTCTATCACAGGATAATGAGCGCGTGAGTTGAAGACGAGATGGTACTATACAATGGCGATTAACCGCGACCGTTAATCGCTCGTTGTTAATCGACGAGACCAGGGAGGGGGAAGCGTCACCCGACAAGAGCGACGCTGCCATCTCGGTTGGCACGCGTTGGACATCGCCGGCGGCGTTGCCTTTGTAAGGGGCTTTTTTTTAGAATGAGAGGAGGATATTGAATAATCGTGTAATATTCGTGTAATAATATATTTCTTCGGTTACATTAATTATCGCGCGACTGAACGCTTCGGGAACGTGGTTCGAACTGCCCGATAATTCTCCTTTCGTCTCGCTCTTTGTTCACACATACATTACAATCCATCACACACACACTTACGCTACTAATACATATATTCTATGTACACACTCCTACAGACAGTCTCTATGGATGTTATACATGGGTGTTACAGTTCGGCCTTTCCTGGCATTGGTCCGTCCCGGACCACTTATACACATACGCAGTCATATACATAAAACTTTCCCGTACTTTTGCATCGGCGCTTCAATCTAGATTCGTTTTGTATTGTGAGAATTTTCATTCGCGCGCCATGGTTTCATGTTTACAGCCTCCCACACCCCAGAATACGGTCTCTGGGTTGCCTGCAAATTCTCGACGTCTTCTACCAAATAACGATCATTACGTAAGACCTTCGCGACTCTATATGGTCCTTTAAATCTAGGTATCAACTTGTGAGAAATCCCTGGTTTATTTTCAAAATTCTTAATCATCACATAATCATCAGTTTCATACTTGCGCGCTTCTTTTCGCTTCATATCGAAGTATTTTTTTTGGCTTTCTTGTGATTTTTCGATATTTTGGGCAGCCTCGGCTCTGATTGCCGGGAGATCGCACGCAAGGCTCGGAGTGACATTGCTCTCGATATACTTTTTTATCTCGTCGTGAACTTTTCCGCGTTGATTCGTGCCAAACAGAAGTTTGCAGGGCGTTTCACCTGTCGTACTACAGATAGAATTGTTTATGGCGTATTCGACGTCTCCGAGAACCTTGTACCACTATTGACCAGACGTATCATCCGTCAATTTACCTAACATCGGCCCGAGAATTCGATTGACCCGCTCGACTTGACCATTGGCTTTCGGAGAACCGGTCGCCACTTTTATGTGCTGGATATTGTTTTGCTCGAGAAAATCTTCGAATTCCTTCGAAGTAAAGCTACTGCCACGATCGGAAACTATCGCTCTTGGTCGACTATAATTGGCAAAATAGACTTGTAAGCTCTTTATTACTTCATGGGTAGCGGTCGTTTTTGTTGCATATAACTTTGTATATTTTGTAAACGAATCTACCACGACGAGGATATGTTGTTTTGCTGGGTGCTTCTTATCTATCGGCCCGTAATGATCTATGTGCAAAGTTGCAAATGGAAGGTTCCCCTTAGGAAGGGGATGAAGGAGTCCTTCGGCTTTTCCGGACACAGGATTGTATGCGATGCATTTCAAACAATCCTGAACATACGATTGAACGCGATCTTTCATCGACGGGAACCAATACGTTTCTTTGATAGCATTGCATGTTTTTTCAACCGAGAGATGACCCATCTCATCGTGGCATTTTCGTATAACGTGAGGGACCATTCCTTCAGGGACACAAAACAATAGATTTTCGTCTAATTTTCGGTACACTAGTCCATTTCGCATCTCGTAAAACCGATGTTCATTTTTCTCGAGGTTTTCTCGCACTTCTCTAATTTTAGGATCTCGATTCTGGCTGAGCGAGAGATTTAATTCGAACGAATTATCATCGACGACAAAAAGACCTGGCGCACGACTCAATGCATCGACATGCTGCATCCGATTTCCTGCCCGATGTTCCACTTCATAATCATAATGCTGCAGCTCTAATGCCCACCTAGCAATTCTCGGATTTATCTCTTTTTTGTCGAGAGTCATTTTCAATGAATTACAGTCGGTAACAATAACGAATTTGATCCCTTGGAGATAGATTCTAAACCGTCTCAACGCGTAGATAATCGACAAGGTTTCGAGCTCGAAGCTATGGTAACGACTCTCGACATCGGTGGCTCGTTTCGAGAAATAAAAAACTGGGTGGAAACTTTTATCCATTTTGCGTTGGAGCAATACAGCGCCGAACCCCAGTGAACTAGCGTTGCAATGCAATTGCGTTTCATCGTGCGGGCTATAGATGGACAAAATCGGAGCATCGACGAGTTTTGTTTTCAAGGTCTCAAATACACTTCTTTCTACGTTACCAAACCGAAATGTAGCGTCTTTTTTTACTAAGTCATACAACGGCTTAGCCAGAACCGAGAACCCCTCAACAAACTTGCGAAAGTAAGCGCACATTCCGAGAAACCGCTGCAAGGATCGAACATCCTGCGGCACAGGATATTTGACAATTGCCTCTACGCCCTGGTCAGTCGGTTGTATACCGGAACTCGAGACTCTATAACCCAAATACTCGATTTGCGTAAACAGGAATTTGCATTTATCTAATCTCAATTCGAGCTTATTGTCAACAAGAATGGAGAATACCTGTTTCAACACATGCATGTGATGATCGATGGTTTCTGTGGAAATGAGAAAATCGTCCATATAAGCGACTACGTCTCCGCGGTTAATAAATTTCGATAAAACTTCATTAAGGCATCTTCTCACTTTAAGCGCCTCAAAAATAGGCTGTTTTTGCGATTTTTTTTCGAGGATTTTTGCTTAAAATTATGGGATAAAACGGATCCTATGTAATAAACACATCTTTCAAGTACATGAAAAAATTTTTTTTTAATTTTGTTAAACAATTATTATAATACATCAGTAGCATCGAAAAACCCGTGTAAAAATGTTATGGTCGTGGCTTGTTGATGGTATCTCCGAGACGGGTCGTCTGAAACAAAAAAATAAAACTGTTTTAGATTCAGTATGTCAGTGGCTATAGCGCATATCATCAGATTTTTGATATTCGCGAAAATAACAAAATGGCGCACGTTTTTCGAAAAAGTAAAAAACAACCACGATTTTTTTGCAGTTTTTTGTAAAAAAAAAATTCTTAAAATCAAAATTTCAAAAATCTGATGATAGGCGCTATAGCCATAACTATGAAGCATATGTCATTCAAATTTCATGACAATCGGCCGGATAGTTTCCGAAATTTCATCAACAAAGCACCGAAAAACCTTGTTTTGAGATAACTGCGTTTAAAGTTTTGGTTGCAGAAAAATCATGAAAAAACCTTACCTCGGGTTAATCAGCGATGCCTGCTCCATACAATGGACCTTCCGATTCTTCGTAGAAGGTGTGTTCGTCCAAAATAGCTTCCCTTCGTCTCGACCTAGTCTCTTTTGAAGCGTTAGAGCTGCGGCGGTTCCCTACGCGTACGCGATCACTGTCGCGTTTCTCGGCGTATTGAACGGCGATAGGGCCTAGTTTGACACCCATCACCACTGTGCATATTCGATCGTGTCTTTCATACCTTTTTTCGATTCACAGCTTTTGCAGTGACTCGACTTCACAACGACGTCTGCAATTTTTTTACTGTGTTTATATATTAATGACACGATTCCAATAAGAGAAGAAAATCCTCTTTTCTGCCAGGAACCGTCACCTGAAACGGTTAAAACGTCTTCGGGTTCTCCGTGTTGAGCGTTCAACAGTTTTTCTTCTTTGACAGACTTGCTCGTCACTATATCGAACACACTTTGCACTGCGATGGCGATCGAATTGAGTATTTGATAATAAACGGTGGAATTGATTCCATGTCCCAGTTCCATGAGCCCACAAAACGTATTGATACCACTCAATCCAACACCAATCAAACGCATAACGTACACTAAACGACGATTGATTTCGTACCCAGTTGAGATTAATGAGCATGAGTTAATATATTTTTCTCCGCAATCACAAGTCACACAAATTTTGAAACCGAGTCCTCGCTGACCGTACTTTGTAAAAGAAACATCTTTGTTACAAACTTTACACTTCACATATTGTTGTAATGTAGAAAAAACAAGAAAAAACTGAATAATACTATATCCAGCCGTTGGATCGATGTGTACATCGAAACTTGTATCGTCCGATTTTTTTAATTTTGCTGCACTCGCACTAGCATGACTCGTATCTGCTTCAGACTGGTGTGGAAGCACTCCACGAAATTTTCTTTTTTTAGATTTCGAACTTGGACGTCGCCACGTGGCACTTTGTTGCGAAGTCTTTTTATCCATTATAACAATCCTGAGCGCAGAGATGTTGCCGTTACGAAGTTTCAAATTAGACTGATGAAATAACAGTTTAGCATCGTTGCCGAGTGATTTTCTTTTGAAAAATGCACGTGTTAAGGTCTTATTACATGAGTATAGACCCGAAAACAGAATATACCTAAGCAAGGGGTACTACATTAACAAAAGAACACGGCTATTCAATTGTATAGAGTCAGATATACAGGGACCGTCCGAGCGGCGTGAAAGGGATCGCCGGGTACTCTCAGGTAGTCACCTAACGGTCGCCAAAAAATGTAGTTAGACTCGTCCGATCTTTATGAAAATTCGAGATGACATTTTTGAAGATATGTACTTTCAAAATTAAAAAAAAAAAAAAAATCGATTTTTTTAAATTTCCAAAGTGAGAAGACGCCTTAATCCACCTTTGAAATCTTGTTGGCGCAGTCTTCAGCCCAAATGGCATTTTAACGTATTCGTACTGGCCCAACGGTGTAACAAACGCAGTATATTTGACGGATTTCTCGTCCATCACAATGTGGTGGAAACCATCTTTCAAGTCCAATAGACTAAAATATTTTTTCCCGTTGAGTATGTCGAGCTGGTCTTCTATAAGCGGTAACGGGTAGTTGTCGCGAACGGTGATTTTATTTAAGACTCTATAATCTATACACATTCTCGTTTCGCCGTTCTTTTTTTTGACCAGGACGATTGGCGACGCATACTCTGACTGACTCAGTCGAATAATACCCCTCTCAAGCAATCTGTCTATTATTTCTCGCACCGTTTGTTTTTCCGCGTAAGATAATCTGCGAGGTGCGAAGTGGAACGGCTCGTGATCTCGTAACGATAATGTGAGCTTCGCCTCAATATTTGCCGTGTCCGGCCGCACAGGTTGTAAATAATGCGATCGAAACAATTCCTTTAGTTCCGCCCTCTGCCCCGCGTGAATCTCTGGATTTATTACGAGTGATTCTGTCTCATCCGCGTTTATCTCTGATATATTGATATTCATTATTTCCCGAGTTTCAATATCGTACTCGTCAGAGGCAATTTGGAGACTAAAACCGATTGCTTTCAAAATATCTCGACCTAATACGACTGGGGAGACCATCGTATAGTCGGGTACAACCAAGAGCCGTATTTTTTCGAGCGACTTTCCGCCCAGCGATACATTGCAATTTACCGTCCCCAGTACTACAAGGTTACTGCTGTTAATGCCACGAAACTTGTTACCGAATTCGCCCGTTTGGTTTATTACGTTACTCGGAACGTACTTTGCCTTAATAAAACTGACTGCACTCCCAGTATCAAGCAAGGTTTCTAATCTCATACTTTGTCTATTTTCGCAAATTAGGTACGACACGTTCTTGTAGAATTCATCTTCTTCATCTCGAACTTCCTCGACGTTGTTGACGTGACTGGTGGTAGCCTTCGCCGGACAATCCTTGATCAGATGGTCAGTCTTGCCGCAGCCAAAACACGCTCCTTTCTCCTTGATTGCTTTAGGGCAGCGAGATTTGATATGACCTTCATCGCCGCAATTAAAACACTTCAACGGTCGCTCGGAACCTTTGGCAATTCCGGTCGATGAGCCTTCCGTTCCTCTATGGTACTCTCGTCGCCCGCGAGTTTTCGGTTCCTCCTTACGACGGAGTGTGATGTTTTCGAATGCTGCGAGTAACGACATTTGCGAGTCAAAATTTTGGAGTCGAGCTTGGTTTTGGAGCTGAGTATCCGGGATTCCTTCGATTACATAATCGATAATTTCAGCGTCCGAAATCGGGACGCGGTTACCGAGAGTGATCTTCTCGTGATAATATTCACTGAATACCTCGTTTGATTTCCAGGTCCGTCCTTCGAATTGTTTGCGTAACGCAACTCGACTTCGCTGATGGTCGAACATGGTCCGCATTTCGGTCAAAAGTTCATCAACGCTTAATTCCACGTGCTCTGGCTTGGAATGAAACCAGCTCAATGCTTGATCTTTTAATTTCGAGCCTGCGAGAATCCTCGCAGTGTTCTCGTCCAATCGGTATGTCGTCTTTAAAAGTTGAAGTTGCTTCTCCCATTTCCAAAACGTGTCGCGAGCGCCGGTAAAGTCACTCAACAAATCGGAAAGTGCCCTAATGTTCACGGTCGATCGCTCCTCGATGCGATTTGCTGTTGTTCTTCGTAGAAGTTCATTCTCTCTGCGAGCAAGATCTAACTCTCTCTGCATCAGTTCTCTTTCCCTAGAAAGAAACTGGATTTGTTGTCGTTCCGTCCCAGTGCAATCGGAGTATACATCGTCTTGCTGATTGACGTTTGGGGTGTTTAAGAGTGCTGCTGTCTGCTGGTTCGCCGCTGCCGTTTCAGAATCATGGAACCCTGTTGTCCCGGAGTCGCGCCTCCACTCCCCCGTCGGGTTGGCCTTATCGAGACGTATAATAAGATCACTCTTCGATCCCCCGCAAGGAAGATTACGTTCTTGAAGCTTCACTTTTAGTTCAGCTACTGTAAAATCACTTGGTTCTCTCATTTTGAAGCTGTCAACCGATAATAATTTGAAATACACTCAATATATCACACTTGCACAAAAGTCCCGAAAGTGCGACTACAACACAAGTTCGCCCGAAGTCGCGTTACTCAACCTCACCGTTTGCCTCGCAAATCCCCGCGGATTCGCGTTATTTAACCGTCGCCGTGTTTACCCGAAGATGCGTGATTACTGTTTCGATAACTTCAATACTGACGATTTAAATTGCGAGAGAACGCGTCGAATTTCACTTATAGCCGTTGCTATGTGCTAGTTTATATTCTCGGAAAGACACACGTACACAGCGTCACCATACACATACGTGCTACGGATCACGCGGCTTTCCAAATTCGTCGCGAATGTTCGAACAACAGATTCTCTCGTTCCCCCTGCGCCCCACGCACTCTTCCTTCGACGTTTCGAATATTTCTATAACCGACGTACTGCCATAAATTACGTCACGACAATTAATTCTCATTCCATCGTCCTTCCATAAAGGCCCCAACGGAATTCTGCCTGATATCTAGCCGGCTACTGATTTTCACGTGGCTATCGCACTTTCGAAGCCCACGGTTTTACTGCACTTGCATGTAACAAAATTTTCCCGATCCGATTACATTCGACCAAGAACAGTAGTCCGCCGAAAGTCTACTTTCTTCGACTCGAATTAATCGCGATACAGCGCAATTTTGCACAGCGTCTCGGCGAACACACGATAAAAGCCGTGTTTCGATCGTCTTCAACCACGAGGTCCCGGTAAAATTCGCGATATTTCAGCCGAATTCTGGAAGAGTCTGTCTCTCGAATCCCACTTCTGAAGTTGTAAGGGGCTTTTTTTTAGAATGAGAGGAGGATATTGAATAATCGTGTAATATTCGTGTAATAATATATTTCTTCGGTTACATTAATTATCGCGCGACTGAACGCTTCGGGAACGTGGTTCGAACTGCCCGATAATTCTCCTTTCGTCTCGCTCTTTGTTCACACATACATTACAATCCATCACACACACACTTACGCTACTAATACATATATTCTATGTACACACTCCTACAGACAGTCTCTATGGATGTTATACATGGGTGTTACACCTTGACAATTCCGGCGTAGCCGGAACATACGGAATTGAATTAAGAATAATTCCAAAAATTAAGTAACAAAAATATAACTACTATTTATTTAACGATATACAAAAGTTCTGTTGAAATTTAAAGTGATTTCTGTTTGACATTTCGAGCGCGGTTTAAATTAGTTGCCTTACTTGGATATGAAGTTGTTGTTGTTGTATTGTTGTTGAATCGTTGTCGGTTGGTGTCCATTGATGAAATTGTTGTCGTATTTTGTTCTGTTGTTGTATGTTGAGTTGTTGTTGAAGTGCACTGAATTTACTGACTAACTATAATAGTGTTTTACAATAAAAGAAGTTATTGATAATCAGAGTCAGAAAAAGGAATGAATACGAGAACTAGGTATGGAAATACTGATTGCTGACTCTATTAACTGGCTGGAGAAGACTGACTAAAAGTTATTCTCTATTGAAAGACAGCGATGTTCTAACAGATTTGGAAGTGCTTATAGTAGGGAGGTTCGCATTCTTATTCGTTAAAATTCTTAACATCTATGAAACGATCATTATGATTGGAGGGTTGAGTATTCGGAGGGATGCTAAGATCGTGGGTGGAAGGGATATGTTTTTCTGGGAAAGTAAATGTTATGTAAAATAAAAAGAATCGGATTACGTCGACGGTCAATAGCCATATGGTTCGTGTTCGTCTTATCCTAGAAAAGACATAAATTTACGGTCCCTTTTCTCGATGCGAAAACGGGCTTCTCGATAAACATAAGAAATCGACGGGGTACAACCATGTGGCCCCGCTAGCACTTATCTCGGAAAGCGATAAAATTACGGTCGCTTTCCTGACGGGAAAAGCAACTCTCAAAAATATATATGTGCCTAAGAATAATGAAAAGAAAAATTAAACTACATCTACGCGGATGTTACATTAACAATTCAAATTATCTCCGTTCATTTTCGCGAACGGAGATAAAAACGACAAACGTCGTTGGCATCTCGCTCTTTGACAGAGCGGGTTTATTAATTAGTGCCTGTGTCTTTGTAGCTAAGAGACACAGCGCCTTGAAGCTGAGCAGATTTTGTAGCAGGGACGTGACGGTGGCATCGGTCGGGCTGAGGTTGGGCGGGGGGCCGACGGGTCTAGTAATCAGTTCGGCGTACCTGCCCCACGGCCCGGCCGAGCACCCACCCCCGAACTAAAGGCGGTAGTGGAGCACTGCCGCAAGGAAGGGCTAGACCTGGTAGTAGGGTGCGACGCGAATTCGCACCATCTCATCTGGGGAAGCTCGGACACAAACGAGAGAGGCTCAGTCATGCTGGAATACCTCTCGACAACGAATCTGGAGATCATGAACAGGGGATCGAGACCCACCTTTGTCACCGCAAGGAGGCAGGATGTCATCGATCTCACGTTGGGCTCCCCAAAAGTGGTGCAGTGTCTGAGGGAATGGAGAGTAGAGGATGAGGACACTCTCTCGGACCTTCGCCGAGTAACATTCAGCCTAGCAGCCGAAGGGGCCCACCACGATGAGGTCACCTATCGGAACCCAAGGGTCACCGACTGGGACCTATACAAAGCGGAACTAGAGGACAGGCTCGGGGAGGCATAAGGATGGCTGAGGACTGAAGGCAGGATCGAGGGGGGCGTGAGCTCGCTCACCTCCTCCATTATCCAAGCCTATGAACCAGCGTGCCCCTTCAGAACACGTAGACAAGGAAAGAAGGTGGCATGGTGGAGCAAGGAGCTTAGCCGACTACGCTCCAGCTCCCGCCGCCTACTCAATAGAGCTTTGAGAACAAAGACTGCAACGGACTGGGCTGCATATAAAGATGAACAGCGGACCTATAAAAAGTCCATAAAGAAATCGAAATTGGAGGCCTGGGGAAAATTCTGCAAGGAAGTCGAGGCTCTGCCAACAGTGGCCAGACTTCGCAGAGTCTTCGCTAATGGTCCACAATACAGGCTTGGTGGACTCACTCTTCCCAACGGGGAAGTGGCTGAGAAACACGAAGACATAATGGAACACTTGCTGGAGGTGCACTTCCCTGACTCAAGACTGGCGGAGCGAGACCCACAAAACGGGAAATCGCTCGCCGGCACCAGACCGGGCAACTGGGGCACCGCGGCGAGGGTGGTCACTCACGACAGGATCCGATGGGCATTGAACTCCTTCGACAAGTTCAAGAGCCCAGGGGCCGACGGGATCTTTCCGGCCCTCCTTCAGGAGGGGGGGGGGGGGGGGGGAGCCTGATCAGGCACCTAAACTACATCTTCAGATCCTGTCTTGCACTAAGATATGTGCCAAAAGCTTGGAGAGAGGTCGTCATTATGTTTATCCCGAAACGGGAAAAGACCAGATACGACCTGGCCAAGGCATTTAGACCTATCAGCTTGACGTCATTCCTACTTAATTCCATGGGGGGACTCGTTGACAGATTCATAAGGGACGGGGAGCTGGTGAGAGAGCCAGTGCACCAGTCCCAACGCGCGTACCAGGCGGGCAGGTCCGTAGAGACGGCACTCCATGGCCTTGTCTGGGAGATAGAAGGCGCACTTAGCAGAAAGGAGGCTACTCTATGCGTCTTCCTGGACGTCGAAGGGGCATTCGACAATACATCTTTCGACGCGATCTGTGAAGCAGCGAGGGACTTCCGAGTTGAGGACACGGTCATCAAATGGATGGACTTCATGCTTCGATCGCGAATTGTAACGGCCAGTCTCGGCAGGGCGCACATCGGGAGAGGGTGCCCACAGGGAGGAGTAACCTCACCTCTGATGTGGCTCATGGTGGTCGACGGGCTCCTGAAAAGGCTCAAAGTCAGTAGGCTTCACCGATGATGGTTGAATCGCAATCAGCGGCAATCATCCGGGAGCAATGGCAAGCGTGATGCAGAAGGCACTCGACATTGTGGAGGATTGGTGCAGATCAAAGTCTTTGAGGGTAAATGCCGACAAGACTGAGATGGTACTATTCACTAAGAAGAGGTGCTTCAAAATGAGGCCCCCTTCGATCTTCGGGGCTGGGCTGGCGTTCTCTCCAGAGGTCGGATACCTGGAAGTGACGCTGGACCACAAGCTCCTGGGGGCTAAAACCCAGGATGGTCAAGTGGATTTACTCGGCCATCCTGGTCCCGCAACTAACGTACGCCTCCCTAATATGGTGCATTACGGCAGAGGCGGGAGCAAGAAACGCAGCCAGCCGGCTGCTTATATGCGGACAGTGGAAGGGCGCAGCTGTTGGGCACGCAACGATCCTCTCGAGAGCGGGGGACCTGGAACAGGTAACCCGACTCGGTGGCGACTGGTGCCCACGGGAACACTACTTCCAACACAACTATACGGTCCTCTATCCCGACAAACAGACGTGGGTCGAGGATCATAAGAGCATACTGTCACCTGAGGGATTAGTCTGGTACACGGACGGGGCTAAATCAGGTACAGGAGCGGGGGCAAGCGTATGGTGTGAGGGGCCACGGACGGAGGAGTCCTACATCCTGACGAGCACCGCGACTGTCCTACAAACGGAATTATTCGCCATCAAGGCATGTGCCCGCAATATCAGGGACAAAGGCTACACTTATAAGCATATATACATATGCAGCGACAGTCGCACCGCGCTCGGACTTCTACACAGCGTAGTGGTAAGGTCCGGGCTGGTGAGACACTGCATAAACCTGCTGACACTAATAGGAAGTGCCAACAGAGTTAAGGTAGTCTGGGTACCGGGTCACAGCGGCATCCGGGGCAACAACAGGGCGCACGAGCTCGCCAGGATCGGTGCTTCGCGGCCCGACATGGTGTGGCTATGCCCCATAGGTATCACCCAGGAGCTCGTGCGACGGGCGACCTCAAAGTGGGTCGCGGAACGTTTTGCGGACCTCTGGGGGCGGAGCCCAGGGATGGGGCACACTAAGGCCTTGTTCTCTGGCCCCAAGGAAAAGCTAGGCACCGAGCTGTCATGCCTCGACCGGGCTCAATTGAGACTGGTTGTGGGGGTGATTACGGGACACTGGCATACGGGAAAACACCGAACGCGTCTGGGGCTCTCAGAGGACCCGGAATGCAAGAGGTGCCATGGCGGGATGGATACACCTCTCCATCTCATAACGAGCTGCGCCGGGCTCGAGGAAGTCAGAAATGACGTCCTTGGGACCAGTGTCGCAGATGGTTTCGCGGGGGCGGCAGTACTCCTGAGCTTTGCGCGGGAGGCCGACTTGCCCTTGGGACCGACACGGTAACGGTTTGCTCTTAAGGAGCTCGGGCACAATGGTCCTAAGGACTGAGTGCCCGGTCAACACCAAACAAAAAAAACTGAGAGTAATTGATGAACAGGTTCGTGAAATAATTAATAGAAAATGGCAGAAAGCCGAAAGAAGTGCAAAGTGTATTATCGTTGAATATCTATCTGACGCTTATTTAAAATATGATACACCAGGATCTACAGCAAAATCAATTTTGCAAAAGCTTGATGCCGTTTACGAAAGAAAGAGCGCGGCCACGGAGGTATCTGTTCGGAATCGTTTGAGCAGACTAAAAATGAAAAGTGAAACTTCGCTGAAAGACCATTTCGCGATATAAGCGATGAACTGATAACGGAATTAGCAGCGGCCGGTGTGGCAGTGAATGAAAATTAAAAAGTGTCGTATTTGTTGACCTCTCTCCTTGCCGCATATGAAACAGTGTCAACAGTAATTGAAACAATTACAGAAGATCAAATCACGCTAGATTTTGTAAAAACGAGACTTCTGAATCACGAGACGAAAATCAAAACCGAAAGTGTTGACACCAGTGCAAAAATGTTGCATGCCGAGAAAGAAACACCGCGTAAAAATGATAAATATAATAATTGGAGAGGCAATCGAGGAAACCGGCGAGGCGCAAGAGGAAGAGGCAGGGGCTCTCATCTTCCATCCAGATTTAACCAAAACAGGAACTCGTCGTTTGGAAAATGCCATCAGTGTGGACGAAGCAGCCACAAAATAAAAGATTGTTGGTATTACAAGAAAAATCAAAAATATTTGGCGGAACGTAACAAGGCTGCAAACACAATACAAACTATGTCAAAGCTGAAATCTGAAAATCATAAATTTGTACTGCGATAATGGACGAGAATTTTTGTCAAACGAAATGAAAGAGTTATGCGTACAGAAAGGGATTACTTATCATGTAACTGTTCCGTACCATCCTCAGTAAAACGGCGTGGCAGAACGCATAAATAGGACAATAATTGAGAGAGCACGCGCAATGATAAACGGTGCGAGTTTGAGCAAAGATTTTTGGGGAGAGGCTGTATTAACGTCTACGTATCTCGTGAATTTAACTGCCACTAAAGCTCTGAAAATCGACAAAATACAATTTGAAGCATGGCATGGTAAAAAGCCAAAATTAAAATATTTAAGAATTTTCCGTTCAACAGTATACGTCCATGACAAAATGAGGAAAAGAAAATTTGACATAAAATCCTGGAAAGGAATTTTAGTTGGTTTTGAACCCATCGGATATAAAGTTTGGGATGACAATACAGAGAAATTTGTTATTGTCAGAGATGTGATTGCAGATGAGGTAAATTACTTAAAATCCCGGCCAGTGATGAAAGAGGTTGAATTAGAGGAAACCTCGGAAAAGAAAGCTGATATTTCTGACGAAGAGTCAAAATCAGTAGACAAGGTACGCATATCTGATATTGAGAAATCAGATAGAATTGATAGCAATAAATTCGATATTGAAAAATCGGATAAATTAAAGAAGCGTAAATCTGATAGTACAGGCAAATCAGATACACTGCATCCGATTGATGAAAAAGTAATGGAAAATCCTAAGAAAAATTAATCTGTAATTGAAACAGATAAGTATAAGTCATTACCAGATAATAATGACCAGAGTACGGATGAAATAGTCTGAGTTAGAAAAAGTGAAAGAATTAAACAACGACCTCACGTCTCATTCGACGAAACTGAGATGTCAGACGAATACCTCTTGTGCGCTCAGTCCGCTGTTTATAGTATACCAGTTTGTTTTGAAGAAATAAAAACACGCGACGATAGAGAACAATGGGAGCGTGCAATCCAAGATGAAATAAATTCTTTAACAATGAATCGAACTTGGAATTTGGTGTTGAAGCCAAAAGATAAAAACATTGTTGATTGCAAATGGGTATTCTCTATTAAAAACGATGAATTTGGAAAACCGCAAAAATATAAAGCTTGTCGAGTTGCTCGTGGTTTCAGTCAAAAATATTTAATTGACTACAATGAGACATTTGCACCAGTTGCAAGAATTTCGAGTTTTCGCTTTGTTATTGCTTTTGCAAATCAGCATGATTTATTGATTCATCACATGGATGTAAAAACCGCATTTTTGAATGGTGTTTTGAAGGAAGAAATTTACATGCGGGTTCCTGAAGGAATTAAGAGTAACACGAATCAAGTATGAAAATTAAACAAAGCCTTGTATGGATTAAAGCAAGCGGCTCGATGCTGGTTTGAGATGTTTGAAACAGCTTTATTGGAAAAAGGATGTCAAAATTCACAAAGCGATAGATGTATTTACATTCTTAATAAAGGAAAAATTTCAGAGAATATATATGTTGTACTGTATGTGGATGATCTTGTGATTGCAACTGCTAATTTTGAAACGATCCAAAGATTCAAAAATTATCTAATGAACAGATTTCACATGACAGATTTGAAAGAAATAAAATTATTCTTGGGAATCAGAGTTGAAAGAAATAATGAAAACTTAACGCTCGATCAAAGTGCGTACATAAAAAATGTTCTTGAAAAATTTAACATGAGCGATTGCAAGCCTGTCAGTACACCTGTCGCAAATAAAATTGACCATGTTGCTTTAAATTTAGACGAACAGTATGAAGCCCCTTGTCGAAATTTGATTGGTTGCTTGATATACATAATGACATGCACAAGACCAGATTTATGCACATCTGTCAATATTCTGAGTCGATATACGAACAAAAATAACAAAGAACTTTGGCAAAATTTGAAAAGAGTTCTCAGATATTTGAAAGGATCGATAAATATTAAATTAACGTACATGTTGTGAGTGAGTTCGAAGGCAGGGTGGTTGAACGCGAGCCCTGGGAACCCGACCCCACTATTCGTACGCCCCTGAGTGAGGGGCTTCTGTCGGTCTCCGGTACTTACAGTAGTGCATACGAAACAAGCAAAGTGAGAGCACGCATTTCGAGTTAAAAATTGTGAGACGTTGTATGTAAGGTTAATAAAGATTTTAAGTCTAAACTACCGAGTATCTCGATATCAAATATCTACACCCAACATTTGGTCCTTCGAGCCGGATCGCAAGGACAATCTAG
Organism: Netelia melanura; assembly: GCA_964007305.1. Taxonomy (NCBI): domain Eukaryota; kingdom Metazoa; phylum Arthropoda; class Insecta; order Hymenoptera; family Ichneumonidae; genus Netelia; species Netelia melanura. Next base: position 15,109,710 of record OZ023255.1, on the reverse strand, counting down.
TAAAATACAGTCCACAAAAAACGTGCAAAAACAACGGTTATCGAAGAGGTTAAAACATGTCAGCGATGGACATTCGTAGACAGCGAGGGGCTATCAAAGCCAAGCTAACTAGACTCAATACAAAAAGTGACAAATTACAAGAAAACGAAGACGACTTACGAGAAAAGGTCGAAGTATATTTGACAAAATTGGACGAGATAAATGACGAATACAAACGCATATATGCGCAACTCGAGGCAAGACTCAAGGGAGAACTCGAGGATCAAGACGTCAAAGACGAAGCCGAGTTCGAGGACAATTGCATCAACATACAAGTGAAATTGAAAAGGTTAGTGCGATCGGTTCCTAAAAGTCTAGACGAGGACAAGGCATGTGGAGATGACGCAATAGTACGAGTGCTCGAGCAACAAGCGGCCATGATGCAACAATTCGCACAAAGAAGTGGCGCGTCGGTGACGCCGGCCGGTGTCGGTAATGAAGTTCTCACGCGATTGATCGAGCAACAAAATGAACTAATGCGTACAATTGCCGCAGCAAACAATGGTGGTGCTCGGGGTGGCAACGCAAATCAAGAGTCACGAGTCAAACTGCCGACAGTGGAAATGCCAAAATTTGACGGCCGAATGGAGGATTGGAAACGTTTCTCGGAAACGTATCAATCTCTCATACACAATAACGACAGCATACCGAACGTACAAAAGTTCCAATACTTGCTTTCATCGCTTACAGCTGCCGCAGCAAAAATTATCGAGGCGATAGAATTGACAGGTGAAAATTATACAGTAGCATGGGAGTTGTTGAAAAAACGATTCGACGATCCTCGGGCGATAAAAAAGAAACACATTCAGTGTTTATTTGCATTGCCTCGAGTAGAAAAGGAGTCGTCGAGTGCAATACGAGGATTGAGCGATAATGCGACGAAACATTTGCGAGTTCTCAAATCGATGGGGTTACCCACGGACGAGTGGGGCGAACTTATCGTGCACATTATCGAGACAAAGCTCGATACTGTCACACTTCGTGCATGGGAACAAGATGAGAGATCGAGGGATGCCAACCTAGACGGGCTCACGGATTTCTTACAACAACGATGCCAAATATTGGAGAGAATCGAGGCTCGATCAAAAACGAGTGACATCTATCGCAAAGCCGACAATGACAAGGCGCATTCAAAAAATCGAAATCAAGGTAAATCTAGCTCAAACGAGAAAGTACCCGCATTGACAGTCACCGAGGAGGCTGGTCGATGTCACATGTGTCGAGGCAATCACTACGTCTACCAGTGCGAAAATTTTATAGCGTTGTCAATCGAAGATCGAATCAAGGAAGTACAGCGTCTCAAGCTGTGCACAAATTGTTTGAGAAATGATCATTTTGTCAAATCGTGCAAGATGGGATCTTGTCGTGTGTGTTCTAAGCGACACAACACTCTCTGTCATCGTCCGTCTGTCAACGAAGATGCATCCAAGGCTGTTCAAGAGTCAGAGGGAGGAGGCAAAGAATCTAGCAGCAAGTCCAGTAACGTGGCGGTGCATCACGCTTCGGGCGATCCAAAAAGGCGCCATGTACTCATGGCCACGGCAATCGTCAACGTAGAGCGTCGCAACGGAGACTGCGTACCTTTACGTATCCTTTTTGACAGTGGAAGCGAAGCGAACTTTATTACTAAACCATAACCGGTATAAATGAACGCGAGAGCAAATTTGTTCAAAGTTGTCAAATATCGCTGCGATCGAGACATTCTAATTTTCGAATCGATACAGTCTATTGTTTGGTCGTGCCAACGATTGCGAAACGCTTACCGTCGGTTGAACTCGATGCACACGCGTTAAAAATTCCTCTCAATGACAAACTCGCGGACGTTGAATTTTATAAACCGAGCGCGATTGATATTCTGCTGGGAGCAGAATATTTCTTTGACGTGATGCAGACGGAGAAAATAGAATTAGGCGAAAAGCAGCCGTCATTGCGAAACACTAAATTCGGATGGATAATTGCGGGAAAATTATTGATCGAGGATTCAACAAACATAAGTTGTAATCACGAGAGCGTCGTAGCGCTAACATGTTCTCTCGGGCAAGGGGAAACTCTTGACGAGAATTTAAAACGATTTTGGGAAATTGAAAATGTTGAATCAAAAATACAAACGTTCTCGGCCAGCGAGAAACAATGCGAGCAAATTTTCGAGGAGACCGTGACGCGAGAGTTAAGCGGCCGATTTATCGTCAGGTTGCCGTTTAAGGCGGATTCAAATAATCTAGGGGAATCTCGTAGCGCTGCGCTTAAGCGATTGCTTTATCTTGAGCGGCGTTTCAATAGTAATAATGGGCTGCGAGAACGGTACGCACAATTCATGAGAGAATATATCGATCTTGGGCACATGTCTTTGTTAAGTGACACTGCGGAAGACGAACAACGAAAACCTTTGTATTTACCGCATCACGGAGTCATAAAAGAGTCGAGCACAAGCACGAAACTGCGCACAGTATTCGATGCATCAATTAAAACAAGTACAGGATTGTCGCTTAACGACGTGTTGCATGTAGGGCCAACTTTGCAATCTAATTTAATCGAAAGTGTTATGAGATTTAGATGTTATAATGTCGCGTTAACAGCTGATCTAAAAAAGATGTACCGGCAGGTGCTCGTGCATCCAAATGATCGAGACTATCAGCGTATATTGTGGCGATTTTCTACTTCCGAGAAAGTGAGCGAATTTCGTCTAAATACGGTCACGTATGGCCAAGCGAGTTCGTCATATTTAGCTGTAAAATGCGTGCGAACACTAGCGGAACAGGCATCAGAAAGTCATCGTAAAGCGGCACGAGTGATACTCGATGAAATGTACGTAGATGACCTTATGACTGGAGCCGACGACATTGACAGTGCCATCGAACTTCAAGGTCAACTCACCGAGTTGCTACAAGAAGGTGGATTCGAGATTCACAAGTGGTGCACGAGTCATCCTGAAAGCTTGAAACACGTAGCCTCGGAGGATCGGGAGGAGTTGGCAAAGCGAGCGATCGATGCAAACGAGACAATCCGTACTCTTGGTCTCGAATGGGACCCGAACAGCGATCAATTTCAATTTTCTGTCAGTAAGACAAAATCAGCCACAACTAAGAGGCAAATATTGTCAGAGATCAGTAAGATCTTCGATCCGTTAGGGCTAATAGGACCAATTTTGACAACGGCGAAGGTACTTATGGAAGAAACGTGGAAACTCGAGTACCAGTGGGACGATGCGCTTCCGCTCACGTTTATGCATGAGTGGGAGAAGTTCAGGCAAAATCTAGATGGCGTTTCAACGATATCGATTCCACGACGGGTGATCTCAAGCGAAAGGCCCGCTCGTCTATATCTTCAAGGGTTTTGCGACGCTTCGGAGCGTGCTTATGGCGCGTGCGTGTACGTGCAAGTCGAGAATGCAGAAGGAACGTTCTCCTCGCGACTGTTGTGCTCAAAATCCCGCGTCGCACCCATCAGACCAATGTCAATACCTAGATTGGAGTTGAGTAGCGCACTACTCCTCGCGCGACTAATAACAAGTGCCAGGAACGGTCTAGTACATCAAGTAGACGATATTCAAGTATGGACCGACTCGAGAGTAGCCCTGTGTTGGATTCAAGGCGATCCCGCGAGATGGAAACCTTTCGTTTCTAATAGAGTGATCGAAATCACCGAGCTGGTCCCAGCTGAGCATTGGAGTCATGTTGCAGGGGAAGATAACCCCGCGGACCTCATTTCTCGGGGATCTGGTGTCAAACAACTCGAGCAATCGGATTTGTGGTGGACAGGGCCGAGTTGGCTTCAAAAAAGGGGTCCAGTTATTCATCTCGATTCGTCAAAGGAACTATCGGAGGAAATTTGTGAAACTATTGATGTCGAAAGGCGTAGCGAGAAACGCACCTACAAGGTCAACGTTCAGGGAGAACGGGTCGCTCTAGGACTCCTGGAAAAATTCTCCTCGTTGACAAAGATCGAACGAATAATGGCGTATTGTATCCGGTTCTTATCAAATGCTAAAAAGGGCGTTGCAGAGCGAAACTTTGATCGATTATCAGCTGTTGAATTGCAAGAAGCACAGATCAAGCTCATTCAATGCGAGCAGGAGGTACATTTCACCGAGGAAATATCCGCGCTGTCAAAAAACCAGAGATTATCTTCATCGAGTAATCTCGTTCGATTGCATCCCCTTTTGGACAAACGTGGACTCCTCAGGGTGGGCGGTCGCCTACAACATTCCATTTTGTCATTTGATCAGCGACATCCCATCATTCTTCCGGCAAAGAGCTCGTTCTCCAGACTATTATTTGAGCGAGAGCATCTTCGTTTGCTTCACGCGAGTCAACTCTTGTTGCTATCGACTATCCGAGAAAAATATTGGCCACTCAACGGTCGAAACATATCTCGTCAAGTTTGTCACGCGTGTGTATGGTGTACTCGTCACAAGTCTAGAGAATCGAGTCAGATCATGGGATCTCTCCCAAGTGAGAGAGTTAAACCAAGTCGACCCTTCACCTTCACCGGCGTTGATTTCGCTGGCCCGATCACAACTCTTGTCAATAAGGGACGTGGCCGAAAAACCAACAAATCGTACATAGCACTATTTGTCTGCTTCGCGACGAAGGCTATTCACCTCGAAGCAGTGAGCGAGTTGTCGACGGCTGCATTTCTGGCGTCGTTCCGGAGATTCGTTGGTCGACGCGGAAGGCCTCGCATCATGCACAGCGACAACGGAACAAACTTTGTTGGAGCTCATCGGTAACTTCGAGAAATCTACCAATTTTTGCAAAACGAGGTGGAAGGCGAAATTGGAGACATTATCTCTAACGAACGCGTCGACTGGAAATTTCTTCCGCCTGGTTCGCCTCATATGGGAGGGCTCTGGGAGGCCGGCGTGAAATCGTGCAAATATCATCTCAAGAGATACATGGGTCAATCATTGCTTACATTCGAGGAAATAACTACTGTCCTTGTACAAATTGAAGCCTGCCTAAATTCAAGACCAATTTCCGCTTTGTCAAACGATCCTAGTGATCTTCAGCCTCTTACGCCAGCGCATTTTCTCGTGGGAGAATCGCTGACCGGGCTTCCCGATTTGGACGTAACAGAGATTTCTTTAAATCGATTAAATCGTTGGCAATTGATTCAGCGTATCGCACAAGATTTTTGGAAAAGATGGTCGACTGAGTACATTTGCGCTCTGCAAGGTCGATCTAAGTGGAGCAAGGACGAACCGAATTTGAACCTGGGAGATTTGGTCATAATCAAGGACGAGAATCTCCCCCCAATTAGATGGAGAATGGGCCGGGTCGTGGAACTATACCCGGGAACGGATAAACGTATCCGTGTGGTGACTGTTCGCACTGCCAATGGACACATCAAGCGCTCGATCGCGAAATTGTGCAAGCTGCCCGTATCAACTACGATGAAAAATGACGAATCGTAGAAAATTAATCGATGTTAATTTTGGTGGGCGGAATGTTGTGAGTGAGTTCGAAGGCAGGGTGGTTGAACGCGAGCCCTGGGAACCCGACCCCACTATTCGTACGCCCCTGAGTGAGGGGCTTCTGTCGGTCTCCGGTATTTACAGTAGTGCATACGAAACAAGCAAAGTGAGAGCACGCATTTCGAGTTAAAAATTGTGAGACGTTGTATGTAAGGTTAATAAAGAGTTTAAGTCTAAACTACCGAGTATCTCGATATCAAATATCTACACCCAACAGTACACGAAAAACAAATATAACGATTTATTAAGTGGCTACGTAGATTCTGATTGGGGTGGTAGTGAAGGTACAGATCGAAAAAGTATGACAGGATATTTGTTTAAATTATGTGAAAGATGTACGATTTGTTGGAATACAAAGAAACAAACATCAGTAGCTAGTTCGTCAACAGAAGCAGAATACATAGCTTTGTATGAAGCAGTAAAAGAGGCACTCTGGCTAAAATCATTAGCAACAACATTAAATATCAATGTTTCTGATCCGATAATAATTTACGAAGACAATACTGGTTGTATAAGTATCGCAAACAATCCAAGCAGTCACAAAAGATCAAAACATAAAGATATTAAATATCATGTCTCAAGAAAGAGAGGCAGTGGCACAGGGGTTAGCGTTCTCGGCTCTCAACTCGGGGGTCCCGGGTTCGATTCCCCGCCGGCACCAATGGAATTTTTCTATGTGTTTATTCTGTGCTCTCGGTGGTTCGGAACCCACCTAACCAAAAACTGTAGGTCCACCGAAGTGGTTGATGGTGGAAATAAGGATTGCGGTGATTGTAAGAGAGGAGGAATGTAAAAACTCGCAAGGGTATACATTGAAAAAAGAAAGACACTTAACTAACTAACTACCATGTCTCAAGAGAACAAATTGAGAAAAATGTAATAAAATTACGCTTTATTCCCACAGATAGCCAATTAGCGGATGCAATGACGAAACCATTGTCAAATGTGAAATTTCTGAAGCTCACAGCCGGAATGGGGCTGGAGCGACTGAAGCACTAATTTTTCTATTTTATTTTATTTTGCGTTGCATGGTCTGATTGGGTTTTTCTGGGTTTCCCCAATCCTAAGCAACACATGTTGAACCATTTTTGTATTTCCCCAGTTAAATAATTAAATAATTAATACGAAAAAAAAGACATGAGAAAGGTCTATCACTTAATTTAACTTTTTATAAAAATGTAATGTAATTATAGTAATAAGGTTTCGATTTTACTATTACAGTTAATGCATACGAAACAATAAATTGGTCGATTAATTTTTGAGGTGGCGTATTGGATATATGATAATTATTTAGAGTAAGAAATATATTTACGTATACATAGATTAGAGTACAAAAACAAATCGACACACGAGCCCGTGTAAACATAAATATTGACCGGCGATTCAATAGTGGTCAAATACGTACAAAGAGATCAAAGGGTTTATAATTTCTTTTCTAGCTTAGCGACTGTTCCTCTAGTTCATGCGACAAGTCGTCAGTCTCGTAGAGATCTTTGTCAAGAGTAGATGGACCTTGCCTCACGGTAATAATAAAGTTAAATAGTTAATTGAACATCTTCCTTCGTTATAATTATTTCTCAACCCATTTCTAATAACATTTTTTTTAAATTGTCAACTTACCGAATAAAATACGTTCGTCTCCGTGTACATAAGTCCCGTGTAAGTCCCTTCCGTTTGTTTTTCCTATTTGCCATGCAAATCTTCTGTCGTCACTGTCACACACACACGCATCGCATTACTTTCACTCTCACTTAGTTCACTAAACACAAACGCGACTCTATCAATAAAAGAAACAACGTTATAATTCACGACGAAAAAATATTCACGTCACAGACTACCGGATTATTCAACATTCGCGTGCCCGGCAAGCTGGGCGACTAACCTTATACGTCACGTGGCTCTCTGGCACTGCGACGATTTATATATATGTATGCATATCAGGCGTCAGTCGAGAGCGTCAACTGTTTATATTTTTCTCACCCCCTCTTCTCGACGTGTCCCATCATGCCGTGGATACGTCTCATCGGATAGATGGAAATCGTCAGAGAGAAAAACCAACAAATATATAATAAAATAAATATATAATTATACTATTCCGGGACAAAAAAATTGTATGTAAAATAATGAAATGAAACTGTAATATTACATCAGTGAAAAAATATTAACGTACATAAACATGTAAAATCATAATATTATGCCAGCAAAGAAATCTTTTCAAACAAAATTTAATAAAATAATAATATTACCCGTGCGAAAATATTTCGTAGAAAATAATCACATCAGGTTATATTATTTTCCAGTCGGCAGCAGTAAAGCGCGAGCTCGACACTTATGAGCAAAGCACGAGACACGCAGTAAGTCTCACGAACATCATACTGAATTCTCGTTCTAGAGTTGAGTTGAATGTGAATAGAGTTGAGCTGAACTCTCATTCTCAATTCTCGTTCTAAAGTACTAAAGAAATATTAAAATTACAGAATATGAACATTTTACCGTTTGTGTACAAAACATTTATTAAGGTAGTCCTATCGTTACAACGTTTCCGTTCGATTTCACTGAAAATTTTCAGAAACGTTGGACATACGGTGCCGTATGTACAAGTGTGTAAAATTTCAGAGGCCTTTATCGACTAAAAAAACGATATTTATCCTTGAAAATCGTCATTTTCAGCAACCTCCAGAGCCCGTATTATATCGCGACATTATACAATGAGTACCTCGCTTATTGTGTCGATGAAACCTTTTGAAATTCTGCACACATTTTATATGAAATCAGAGAAGCTTCGACTCGTTCTTATAACAAATCTTATGGAAAAATAATTCATGATTTTGTTTATTATAAATCAAATAAACTGTACGTAGGATCAACTTGAATTTTCAATATGTTGTTCTCTAGTCGATTTGTAACAAATTTTCTGCATGAACACGCTCAGTCCCCTTGTATTGTGAGAAAAAATGGGAATAAAATGTGAATCCCTCCGCCAACGATACGACGACCTTGGGGTTCGACATATTCTCAAGCCCCTATCTGATTTTCTTTGCTTCAAATAAAGCTTTATTCAAAAGTGTTTAACATTTCTCGACGATGTTTTAAAAATTAAGTTCAGAAAGACAAAAAAGTCTGAGACAGAATTTCGAAAAAATCGCTCCATCACAATGTTTATAACACTATACACGCACAACAAAAATGGCATCAAACGTACGGTTCCCGAGAAAAGGAACTATTGTGGCCATGCGACGGCTCTCGTGAGAGCTTCGCATGGTAACAACGACGGCGCTGATCACGGAGTCACACGCTACCGCCTCCGAGGAGTCAAGTTCCGGGTCAGCGAAAACCCTGCACGCGCTGCTGACGCAGGACCAACGCGGCGAAGACTCCCTGAAATCACGCCATAGGGGAAAGTGGGGCGGCTTCATACAGTTTTTATATTTCGTCTTGTGGAATGCTCGGGAGTATTAATATCTATTTCGTTTTATTAAAAATCTATAGTCTAACTATCCCCCTTTATAATAAAAACATAAAATATTCGAAAATTCACATGCACAGGTTTTTATAACACTTTAAAAAAAAAATGGAAAATGCATGAATGTACCCCATATACGGGGCACCTTCATACAGGCCATGGGGCACATTCATACATGAAGGGGTAAATTCATACAGTATAATAAAAAATACATGTAATACTCCAAATATTTATTTTATGGTACTCTATGTTTAAAACAAATACTTTTTCGAGTTTTTAACTTTCATAAACATAATAATAAGAGAATAACATAAACATAGTTTTTTTTATAGGAAGTTACCAATCGAAGGCACTTAAGTTGTTTCTTAACAGTCTTTTTGATCACATTACTATCATACTAAATAATACTTCATATAATTGTTACTTTCAATAATTGTCAGTTTAGAAAACATATCACAAACAACATGAGTAATCATAAACATTAAAAACAGATTAACTTGAAGAGAAATGTCATTACAGCTCAGACTTATGTCTGTTTCACTGTCATTACAAATTATTCTTCTCTTATTTATTTCTTTGGTTTTACTTTTCTTATGTTTTTTGGTTTTGTTGAATCTTCATTTATTAAACTCAAAGCACGCTTTATCTCCCTTGCTCTACTTTTTCGTTCTTTTTCTTGTCTTTTTATCACTCTGTTTTTTTCTATTTCTTCAAGTCTATTTTTTTCAGGCGAGTCCGTGCAAATTCTAGATTTTCCCAATGATCGGAACTTTTTTATTTGTGTGCATCTGTAAACTTTGGGCAGAGGCCGTACCATTTCTGGTGTCTTCAATACTTTGGAAGTTGGCAGTGTACAATTATAAAGATCAACCAATACTGATGCAAGATTCTGTGGAACCAATGAAGGCGAGACATTGATGGACAAATGCGGTTGTATTAGAGAAGAAACCGCAGCAAGCTCATCACCACCTGTGTTTTCATTAGAATTTGGTACAGGGTTCGAATGATACACCTGAACCGGTGCAAAATCATCATCACTGAAAACCAATTTATTAAAGGGCCATATGTCGGTTTTTTCAAAAGCACTGATTATATTTCTACCATTGAACGATTCCAAATAAGGTATCTTTGTAAGTTTAGCAATGTTATAAATATTTAGGGTTTTTGCTGGATTTCAAACATGCCAATCATTAAACGCTGTTTTTAATTTCGACTTTAATGGATCAAATACGACCTATGTGAACTTGGCAGCCAACTTTCGAATTTTTTTTTTTTAAATACTAGTCGATTGTACTCCGTTTGTACCCGTTTGTACCACTTTCATTTTCGTTTGTACCTCAAACCAAAAAAAATTACAGCATTTTCAAAATTCGAGCTGCACCCGACTTTCGAAATTCGAAATTTTTCCAACGGCATTCGATTCGTGGTCGTTAGTACCCGTTTGTACCACTTTCATTTTCAATTTTACTCAAACCCAAAAAAAGTTACGAAATTTTCAAAATTTTTAAAATGTATTTTTTTCAATTTTCAAAATTTCGAAATTCCGACAACGGAAGTCGAAGTGCAATCGTTTGTACCCCCAGGAATCACTATTATTTTCGTTGGTACCTCGAACGGAAAAAAGTTATGGGAAATTGAAAATTTCAAAAATGTAACTTGTGCAATTCGGAATTCTGACAACGGGGATCGAAGCGCAATCGTTAGTACCCCCAAAACCCACTTTTATTTTCGTTAGTACCTCGAACGGAAAAAAGTGATGGGAAATTGAAAATTTCAAAAATGTAACTTTTGCAATTTGGAAAATTTCGGAATTCTGACAACGGGGATCGAAGCGCAATCGTTAGTACCCTCAGAAACCACTTTTATTTTCGTTAGTACCTCGAACGGAAAGAAGTGATGGGAAATTGAAAATTTCAAAAATGTAACTTTTGCAATTTTGAAAATTTCGAAATTCTGACAACGGGGGTCGAAGCGCAATCGTTAGTACCCCCATAAACCACTTTTATTTTCGTTAGTACCTTGAACGGAGAAAAGTGATGGGAAATTGAAAATTTCAAAAAAGTAACTTTTGCAATTTTGAAAATTTCGGAATTCTGACAACGGGGATCGAAGCGCAATCGTTAGTACCCCCAGAAACCACTTTTATTTTCGTTAGTACCTCGAACAGAAAAAAGATATAAGGTTTCCAAAATCTCAATAACGTAACTTCTGCATTTTTCAAAATTTCGAAATTCCGGCAACGGGAGTCGAAGTGCAATCGTTTGTACCCACAGGAATTACTTTTATTTTCGTTTGTACCCCAAACAGAAAAAAGTTATGAGGTTATGAAAATTTCGAAAATGTAACTTTTTCAATTTTCAAAATTTCTTAATTCTGGCAACGGGAATCGACGTGCAATCGTTTGTACCCCCAGGAATCACTTTTATTTTCATTTGTACCTCAAACAGAAAAAAGTTGTGAAGTTCTAAAAATTTCGAAAATGTAACTTTTTCAATTTTCAAAATTTCTAAATTCTGGTAACGGGAGTCGATGTGCAATCGTTTGTACCCCTAGGAATCACTTTTATTTTCGTATGTACCTTAAACAGAAAAAAGTTATGAGGTTATAAAAATTTCGAAAATGTAACTTTTTTAATTTTCAAAATTTCTAAATTCTGGTAACGGGAATCGATGTGCAATCGTTTGTACCACCAGGAATCACTTTTATTTTCGTTTCTACCTCAAACAGAATGAAGATAGAAGGTTTACAAAATTTCAAAAATTTAACTGTTTCAATTTTTTCAATTTCTAGAAATACCTTAACTTCTACAATTTTCACAATTTCTTAGTAGTTGGCAGATACCAAGCATGCACCACGTTATTGAGGTTACCCGGTATGGCATCCCATATCAATTTCTAACGTTTTTTTTTTTTTTTTTTTTTTTTTTTTTAACGTGAGGGGAATGCATTTACGCACCGACACCCCCGCCCTGAGTGCAATGGACGGGGGTAGTGTGGGACTAACCGCCGGTGTTCGGTGTAAGACCGGGGGACTACTCACTAAACCCCTCACGATTTTGACGTCTCGCCGTCTTGTCAGTAAAGTTACGGGGAGGCTTGTACTTCCGCAACTTTGTGAGCGGAACCTGACAACCTAATATTTCTCCAGCCAATGCTAAAATAATAGAGCAATGTTAAAAATCTCAGATTTCAAAAAGGCCTTTATCGTCATAATTTTCATATCCTCAGCATGGCGGGGTTGGAAAGGGCTTCGTCCTAGACCTGGAGCAGGTCCAGGTCCACGATGAAGCCCTCTCCAACCCCGCCATTCTGAAAATATAAAAACACACCGTCGTGCGTCGCACGTAGGAAAATATGTTATTACTTTTCTATATTATTACTTTTCTTTTACGTAGTATAACATATATATTCTTTGCTTTTGAAGCAGTTTTCGTTGTGACGCCAAAAGGGGTTTCTTATTTGAGCTTAAGTCATCATGGATTTCCCATTTTCCAGTTATCCTACGGATGAACGGGAAATAATGGCCTATGCCGCTTCCGTTTTTGTTTGTTCCACCGCTATAGATAAACGCAGCTACTAGCTTGTAATCTACGTTGGAAACTGTTAATTCGGTTGGAAGTTCACTTATAGTGAACTCCATATTTTTCGGCGAAAATCCTAATCTCGTTGCCAATTCAGGGCTCTCGAGAGACTCGATATCTATAAAGATATGGTGTCCGCCAACTGAATTAATAACGAGATCGCCCTTGCAGCGCTTGCATGTTCGATGTTGCAATTCGCAGAACTCGTCTACCGCGTTTTGAAGCCCTCGCATGCCGTTGGTATAGAATGGCAACGAGCTTACGAGGGTGGGGTGAAAAATTTCTGGCCTGACCAAGAAAAACGACGTTTTAAAAATTTTTTTTTGCTTTATTTTTTAACATAATCTCCATCAACACTGATACATTTCTCATAACGGTGTTCTAATTTAGTTATTCCAGTTTTAAACGTGGACTCATGAAGCTCCTCAAAATACTGATTTACAGCTTCGATAACTTCTTCGTTGCTCTTAAATCTTTTACCGCCAAGCCATTTTTTGAGGTTAGGAAACAGGTAATAGTCGCTGGGGGCTAAGTCTGGAGAGTAGGGAGGATGCGGCATCAATTCAAACTTCAATTCGTGGATTTTGGACATGGCAATAATCGACGAATGCGCTGGTGCGTTATCGTGATGAAACGAAATTTTTTTCTTCGCCAAATGAGGTCGTTTAATTTGCACCTCGTGCTTCAAACGTTGCAATAACTCTGCGTAGTATTGACCAGTGATAGTCTTACCCTTTTCAAGGTAATCAATATATATAATTCCTCTCGCATCCCAAAAAACAGTAGCCATAATCTTGTTTGCCGATAAAATTGTTTTTGCCTTCTTTGGAGTTGGTTCCCCTTTTCCAACCCACTGTTTTGACTGTTCTTTATTTTCAGGAGTGTAGTGGTGGACCCAAGTCTCATCAACAGTTATGAATCGGCGCAAAAATTCGTTTGGATTACGCCTATACAGCGCCAAATTGTCGGTAGAAATGGTTTTTCGAAGCAGTTTTTGGTCGAGCGTTAGCAAACGCGGCACCCACCTTGCACACAGCTTTTCCATGTTCAAATGGTTGTGCAAAATATTTCGCACACGTTCAGCTGACATCCTACAGGTCTCAGCTATCTCGTGCACTTTCAACCTGCGGTATTCCAACACTATTTTATGGATTTTCTCAATCATTTCTGAAGTTGTGACCTCAACGGGCCGTCCTGAGCGAGGCTCGTCAGAGGTGCGCACACGACCCATTTTAAATTCAAAAACCCACTGCTTAATAGTTGAATATGATGGGGAGGAGTCTCCTAGTGTTGAATCAATCTCTTCTTTTATTTGTTTTGGTGTAAAACCTTTCAAATAGAAGTATTTGATGACAGCACGTTTTTCCAATTTTTCCATTGTCACGAAAACAACGGAAGGGTCTCGCGCAATGTGCTCTCAAATGCAAACTAACGTAGCGATTGGGCCGGAACTTTACATACAAGCTTGGTAGGAATGGTTCTATAGGAGCCACTCCAAAAGTAGACCTAGTGGCGCCATTTCTTGGTCAGGCTGGAAACTTTTCACCCCACCCTCGTACTTCTAAAACGGGCATGATTTTCTTTTTCTCGTGACCACAGTTGGAGGCGCAGAGTTCATTGTATTCTAATGAAGGCTCATTCTTTAAGAGGTGCTGAGAAATCAGAGACGATAAGTTATCGGCACAATCGAGCTTCCCGTTCTTAGGCTTCACGATTTTATATAAAATTTCCGCTCGCTGAGCGTACATTTTTTGGAAATTCCGTTTATGGATAGCGTTTTGACAAAGTGAAATGTTGTGTTAAGTGAATTCGCGACGTAGTCGTGGTATCCCGGCCAGTCACGGTAAGCCGCTAGAACGGCCGGAGCTATGGAATTAAATGGACAGGTATTCACCACGTGTAATACCTGTTGGCCTACTTTCAGCGGGTGCTATGTGCTACCGTTCTGCAATATCGGTACTGCCCGATCAAATTTTGGCCTTTTGTGAATACTTTCGATATCGGGACACGGTGTTAAGTATTTGCCCCTTTTCCTCAACGGAAGGTTCAGGCCTCTCCACGTTTCGACTTCGTTAAGGTCATTAATTTCCTTTGCAACAGAATTTGCGTCCGTAAGAGAATTCATTTCTACTTCTACAGAATCTTCTATAGAACGTTTTCTTGTCAGTGATGTTTGCAGAGATTGTTCGTTTATTGCGCAATTATCGCTCGAATCAAGAGAAGTAATCGTGCTCTCCACAATAGTGGAATCATCGAAACCGCTCTTTATATTCGGCACAATCAAATGCTCGTTTCCCGAACGTGTATCGTTTTACCCTACGAAAGGGGTATTCAATATTTTCACCGTGCCAGATATGGATTTGAGGTGCATAATGAGAAATTTGTCAACTCTGATTGATTTGACACCTTTCGCAATGAATCTTTTTAATTGTCGGAAATATTCTTTACTACGAGCGGAAGTTGCAACGTTGGCAGTCATAACATTTGTCCACAGGACGAAATGTTTACTTATCCGTAACAGATTTTTTCCAAATTCCTCACAAAAATAAGGGTTCGGCCGATCTCCGCGTAATGATTTCCGGCTTTCAGATTCTAGTTTTTCGAGAAGGCTCTGTATCCTGCTACCGACTTTTGAACTATCAGGTTCGTCTTCTTTGAATGAAACGGAGAAGTCATCTTTAGACGGTTTGCTTGGCTGTTCTATAGTTTTTATACCGCTGAAAAGTCTCTGCTGGGCGGCAAAGCAATGATCGGAACTGTCAATGACGTCTTCAGTTTTAGAGAAAGCCACGGATAAAACATCTCTGCAAATCGTAATGAAGTTGTCTATAGTTCCGCAATTTGTCAGAAGGCCTACGCAACGGACAAAAAAATCTTTCACGCTCTGCTGTGTTCTTTTGAAACATTTCCAGCGGCAGACTAATTTAATTGAATGCGCAATGTCGATGCGTAAGATGCGAATCGGCGTTGTACGACTTGTCGTTGATGTTAAGATTCCGATACATTGTTCTACATACGACCCCAAATCGGTGATATTGAATGCCAGTGAAGCAGCGTTTAAAAGCGCGAGAGAATAGTCCATAACTATCTCTTGTGGGCAAAGCACACCGGAGCGTAACCACTCACGCATCCAATATGATAACAAATTGGCATCGTGTTTTTCGGAAACCATTTGAAAAATGGGCAATACTTTCTCGCCTACTGCAGCAACAGCTTGATATAGAAATATCGCGTGTTTCGAGCCATCCGGTTTAACGAGCGACGCTACCAGAGAACCCGTTGCATCGATGCTTATACTGCGTATGCGGTTACTTATCGACAATTTTTTATATACGAAAGTCTGTTCCGGACTCCAATACATAACGAAAAATCTATCGATCCATATTTCTTTCAAGCAACCCGCAAATTCTAACCCATATTTTAAATTAATTATAGATTTCACCGGATCGGTAACGCCCTTCACACCTAATTCGGCGTCGTGATCCAGCTGTTTGGCTTTGCGAAGCACATTCTCTCCGTACAGATGTGCTGGTTCGACGTCGCCAAATTGCATCACGGTATTCGCTTTTTCACGACGCCAATTATAAGTTGACGTTCCTTTTAATTCTTTGACAACGTCTTTGCGTTCTTCGCCTTTCAATTGACGCTTTTCTTTATGCGTTACATCACGAGTATCGTGGGTCGATACATGAACTTGAAGCCCACCTTCTTCTGGACCGATTAGACTATACAGATTAATCGCGTTACCGCATTCTTTACAATCCGCGTGAATTTTAAAGAAATGTTCTCCTTGAATGGTGCTAACCCTACCATTCTTAAAGTTAAAGGGACACGGTAGTTTCAGGTTATCCCATAACTGTGCGTAGAGCACGTCGGCCCAACCTGGTTTCAAAACGTTATCCTCGCGATTTTTGTATAATCGCGTTTCCGGCTCGATTTGTCTCCAAACCTTTGTTGGAATGACAAATTGCGCGCGCAATGGACGCTTCTGTCCATTTCAGCGTTCGAACTCGTTTCTAATTTTTCGAACACCTCGCTCTTTAGCAACTTACGAAGAATTCCATTATGATTCTGTGAAATATATAAATAAACATATTTCTTGCTCATCTGTTCATCTAAAAGATGGGTCGCCTCTTGCCATACATCGTCGGTTAATGGGCGCATTCTGCCAGACTCATTGATAAAATCTAACCCACGTAAGCATACGGCTATGTCATCGACAGATAGCTTCGCTTTCCGCGGCATGTTCGAACCAAGTTATTTAAACCGATTGAAAACCGTGCTCAAGACAGTGTATCTTTCAGAAACACAGAAACAATATAACAAAAATATAGAAAAACAAATTAATAAAGATAACAAAAAATCAAAGATAGAAAAGTTCGATCAATCCTCTACACCAAGTGAATGCAAGCGCAAAATCACTAACGTAAGTATTATACTTCGTGTGCGCTCACTACTGCTCTTGTGAATTCTAGCGAAAACGGTAACTCCACAGCAAAGTCGATTCTGTTATGTGAAACTCCACGAAACGTGGAGTGCGTAGTAGGGTGCGCATTATGGCCAACCCCACTCCTTTCCCCCACTCTGCGGCTACCGAGTGTCCGTGGCTCGACGGCGTAGAGGCTGTCCGACCTCCGAATAAGAGACCAAATGCCCACAAGAGGAAGAATTTTTCGTACGCTCCGTGGTCGGTACCTCCATCTGTCTCTCTCACTCTTTTCCGCAGACTGGTTTCTTAACCAGGAGTTCCGCATGATAATTTTTCTTTCTCTGACATGAAGGGCGGACACTTTTTATTATAGGGATTGACGCGTCACGGGAATTTTCCGGCGGTCAATTTTGGGTCCGACAGTGATGTGCGTGTTGCACCCGTCTCTCCCAACAACTTTCCTCTTTCTGATGGGGAATGAGAAAAACAATCTTCCTCCCCTCTTAATTTTGCACCAATGGTGTTTTCCGAAAAAATTAGAGTTTCACCCCTCTCTCTTCGTTCGAAGACTTCTCATCATCAACTCATCTACAACCCCGACAGGTGGAAGTTTTTATCGCGTGGTCCCGAAGTATCGCAGCGCTTCCTTTGATTGAGTTCCTTAACACCAAATTAAATAAAAACATGTGCAGCACTTGCACCAAATCGACAACAAAATCAAAAACAATAATTGACGCTGTATTTCAAAGATATATTGATCAACTCCAAACCAAAGCATTTATTTCGTACTTTAGTTGCCATAAGCCGCTCGTGTCATTTGTTGATATTGAAAACAAGGATTTTTCTGTCTCTGACAGGACGACCACTCGACGCGCAGAGTAATAAAGAAGGGAATTCCCGAATTTTTAATGCATCACGGGAATAATGAAATGTAAAATAAGTTTTAAACTTTGTACCAATATTGTAATAAATAAACCCTATAATTATCACACTCCTGCTTCAGCATTCGTCGCATTCTTTCACAGTTTAGTTTTCTAAATGTTTCATCACTTATACCGCGTGTCAACTGCACATATATTTTTCTTATAAATTCTAACGAAATTGATAACTCTACAACAAAGTCGATGCAAGCTAAAGATTAAAAACCAATATCTTGCACGAACACCAGTACTGTAGATACTAGTATGTACATACTCGTATACTAATGTAATAATCCCAGTCTATACATCCATGTAGGCAACCAACGAAGCCATCTAGACACATCAATCGGGTGGGGCGTGCCAGGATCGTGGCGATTGTCGTCGCCTGTCTTAATAGATTGTTACATAAACTTCAAGGCTGACGTGTGTGCATTTTTGCGCATATACCAAAACCATTTTAAAATTAAAGATGGCAAACATTATTTTTTTTAATGATCTAGGAGTCAAATTAAATTTTCGAGATTGTCAAAATCCTGTATCTTCTTTCTGTTTGAATTACAAATGAAAATAACAATGATTCCTGGGGGTACAAACGACTGCACACCGACTCCCGTTACCAGAAATTAGAAATTTTGAAAATTGAAAAAGTTACATTTTTGTCATGTTGTAAACCTTGTATCTTCTTTCTGTTTGAGGTACAAACGAAAATAAAAGTGATTCCTGGGGGTACAAACGATTGCACATCGACTCCCATTGCCAGAACTTAGAAATTGTGTAAATTGAAAAAGTTACATTTTGAAATTTTCACAACTTCATAACTTATTTCTGTTTGAGGTACAAACACAAATCAATGTGATTCCTGGTGGTACAAACGATTGCACATCGATTCCCATTACCAGAATTTAGAAATTTTGAAAATTGAAAAAGTTACATTTTCGAAATTTTCAAAACTTTATAACTTATTTCTGTTTGAGGTACAAACGAAAATAAAAGTGGTTTCTGAGGGTACTAACGATTGCGCTTCGATCCCCGTTGTCAGAATTCCGAAATTATCGAAATTGCAAAAGTTACATTTTTGAAATTTTCAATTTCCTATCACTTTTTTCCGTTCGAGGTACTAACGAAAATAAAAGTGGTTTCTGGGGGTACTAACGATTGCGCTTCGATCCCCGTTGTCAGAATTCTGAAATTTTCAAAATTGCACAAGTTACATTTTTGAAATTTTCAATTCCCCATAACTTTTTTCCGTTCGAGGTACCAACGAAAATAACAGTGATTCCTGGGGGTACACACGATTGCACTTTGACTCCCGTTGTCGGAATTTCGAAATTTTGAAAATTGAAAAAGTTACATTTTTAAAATTTTGAAAATTTCATAACTTTTTTGGGGTTTGAGTGAAATTGAAAATGAAAGTGGTACAAACAGGTACTAACGACCACGAATCGAATGCCGTTGGAAAAATTTCGAATTTGGAAAGTCGGGTGCAGCTCGAATTTTGAAAATGCTGTAATTTTTTTTGGTTTGAGGTACAAACGAAAATGAAAGTGGTACAAACGGGTACAAACGGAGTACAATCGACTAGTATTTTCAAAAAAAAAAAATTTGAAAGTTGACTGCCAAGTTCACATAGGTCCAAATACGCCAACATCTAATGGTTGAAGGCGGTGAGTCGTATGTGGTGGAAAAGACAGGCACACAATCCCGTTGCCGCGGCAGTAGTTAATTGCATCAATAGAGACGTGACTTTCATGATTGTCACATATAAGTAAAATAGGATTGTCCTTCGAACATAAGCTAAACTTTTGGATGTGCTTTAGAACTTCTACAAAAATGCTTGAATTTATCCAACCGCTTTTCGTGGCTACACCCAAAGAGCCTTCTGGAGCGCCTTCTATGAAGTGGTCCTTAAAATGTACACGAGGGAAGACAAATAGTGGTGGTATTGCATTTCCATTTGCTGATATGATACCACCAAATGTAACCAGCTCTCCTCTTTCGGCAGATACTATTTGGCCAATCTGCTTTTGAGATTTGTCAGCTAAGATTTTGGGTGTGCTCAGTACAGTTGAGATACCAGATTCGTCGAAGTTAAAAATCCGATTGCAAGTAAAATTGTATCGGCCATATATAGTTTCAAGGTTATGAAAGAAATCATTCACCGCTGTTTTGTTGAAACCGAATGATCTCGCAGCACTTGTGTTTTCAGGTTTCCGTAAACTCAAATTTGTATTACGGTTGCGGAAAGTTGCTAGCCAATCTACTCCCGCCATCTTGTTTTCACCCAACTTGAAAGATGTTTAATCTCGTTGGCCTTAGCAAATTCATATGCGAGTCTTCTAACCTGAATGCATGTAAGTCCGTAGTGCATCTTAGAACTATCTAAAATATATTTATTTAGGAGATCCTCTTCTTTGGTTGTGAAAACTTGATACGATGCATATTTAGATCGGAAAGCACGACTTGTGCTGCCAGATTCTTGTGATTTGCGTATTTTTCCGATGCGGCTTTTTAGGGTTTGTGCATTTACTTCGTGTTTCATTGCTGATATCCGAAAAGATAGTTTGTTTTCCAAAACATCAGCGATAGCTAATAACATAGACTCTTCATCAACCTCTCCACTCCGTGTTCCCATTCTTTTGTAATTTCTAACCATAATCGTTCTGCGAAACAAAAATATAATATTGCTACAATGTTGATAACCAAAACAAAACGAGAAATAGAAGCAGGCAGAACAAGTACAAGGGGCACATTCATACAGTATGAATGTGCCCCTTGTACTGTGTATGAATGTGCCCCATCACACAAAAATGAAAACAAAATATTTCTCAAAAAAAAGCAACTACATGTAGGAAGATTTATAAATCAATTCATAAACTTAACCTTATTATCTTTGAAATAAAACAGTTTACTATTAATTTAAAGAACAGTAATTAGTAGCAGGAGACGTTTGAAGTGAGCTTATGAAATTACGTTTGCATGGCCGAACAACGTTCCGTGTTGCAGAGACGCGTATTTCGCACTGACTACTGTTAAACTCCGCCAGCGACTTCATGCACAAGCAAGCTATGCATATACATTAGCGCCATTTTGTTTATACGCGCCTAACTTCATATATGTCCAGTGTATATAGGTGCCCCTTGTATGAATCCGCCCCACTTTCCCCTAAATAAAATAAATAAAATAAATAAAATAAATAAGACTTTCGTTTCCGGCGTGGTAGAGAGTGGACGTGTGAGAAGTGTGCGTGCGGGAAAGTGAAAAAAACTGACGAAAAAAGCAGGAGAGGTGAGAAAGAAGGTGGTTGGGCTGCAGGGTAGAGTGACAGGAACCAAGGGAAGAGTAGGGAGAAAAGCAAAAGAAGGGATAAAGGTGAGGATTAAGAAGGAAAGGAAAGACAGGAGAAAGAGGTTAGGAAATTGCGGGAGACAGAGAAAGACGATAGAGAGAGAGAGGGAAAAGACGTCGCGACAGGTGGGAGAGAGAAGAACGCAGAACAACGGCAAGAAAGGTGCTGCCATCGGACGAGTAGAGAGGTAAACGGCGGAGCACAGGAATTAGAAAAAGAAAGTGACAAGTGATAAGGCAGGTAGGAAAGAAAGAGAAGAAAGGAGAGGTAGGGGAACCGAGACAGTGAGCGTAGAGAGAAAGAGAAGAAGATACCGGGGCAGTAGGAGGGAGAAAGACGAAGAAGAGCGAGGCAGCGATGGAAAGCGGGGAGGACGGAGCGAAGAGAGGAAGGAAAACAAACGCGGAACGGCTAGGAAGAGAGAGAAGGGACAGTACGAGCAGCACAGGTAGCATAGGAGATTTAGCAGAATTATGGAAAAGGAAAAGAGAGGAAGGGGAGGAAAGGGACAAAGAGGAGAGGGCAAGAGAGGTAGGAAATAAGAATAGAAGAACAGAAAAAGCGAGAGAAGAGGAGGAACAGGAAGAAGGAACGCTGCAAGAAATGATAAGGGCGATGAGAGAGGAGTTGAGGAAAGGGAGAGAAGAAGCGAAGAGACAAGGAGACAGAGTAGAGGAAGAAATAAGAAGAATAAAGACAACAAACGAACAAATAAGGGCTCAACTAGAGAAAGGAGAAGAGAGATGGAAGATAGAAAAAGCAGAGATCTGGGAGGAAATAATGAAAATGAAAGAAGGAATGAAAGAAAATGAGAGGGAGAAAAAGGAATTAAAAAAGAAGATAGAGAAAATAGAAGCAAGAGGAGGGAAAGGAGAGCAGGGGGAGCAGAGAGGAGAAGAGAAGACAAACGGGATGGAAGAGAGGTTGAAGGAGATGGAAAGAAAAATAGAAGCAAAAGAAAAAGAAACGATAAAGAAGAACATAGTAATAAAAAGAATAAAGGTGGAGAGAGAGGAACCAGGAGAAACAGCAAGGAAGCTGATAGGAGAGTTGGGGATAAAAGCAAGAATAGAAAAGGCAACAGCAATAGGGAAATGGGAACAAGGAAGGGAGGGGATGATAAAGGTAGAAATGAAAGACGTGGAAGGGAAGAGAGAAGTAATGGAAAAAAAGAAGAGACTAAGAGGACGAAAGGAAAGGATAGAAAGCGAAATGACAAGCGAGGAATTAAAAAGGCAATGGAAACTAAGAGAAATAGGGGCAGAGGAGCGGCGGAAAGGAGAAAGAGTCAGGGTAGAACAAGGACGGATTATGTTGCAGGGGATATGGTGGAGATGGGATGAGGAAAGCAAGGACCTGAGAGATGAAAGAGGCCGGGTAAGGTGGAGAGAGATAAGAGAAAGGGAGGGAGGAGAAGGAATGCAGGGGCAGGAGAGGAGAGGACAAAAAAACGAGGAGAAGGGGGAAGGAGGGAGGAAGAAAGGATAAGGTCAGAGAAAGGAGGAAAGAGGAAGAAAGCCACAAAAAAAGGCAAGGAGAGAGAGACAGGAGGGAAGGAAGAACAAGGAAAGGGAAAAGCGAAAAAGGACGAAAAGAACGAGGAAAGGGAATTGAAGATAGTATTCTGGAATGTGGCAGGATTAACAAACAAAGACAAAGAATTTTGGGAAACGATAGGAAAATGGGATGTGGTAACATTAATAGAGACGTGGGTAGAGGAAAAAGGATGGGAAAGGATAAGAGAAAGGCTACCGAAAGGATACACGTGGGAAAAACAATGGGCGAAAAAGAAAAACAAGAGAGGGAGAGCCATGGGAGGTATGATAATGGGAATAAGAGAAGGGATAAAAGTAGAAGAAAGGGAGACTGAAGGGATGATAACGAAACGAATAGAAGTAGAGAGAAAAGTGTGGGATGTAGTAGGAATATATATAAACGGAGACATAGACAACAAACTAGAGAAAGTCAGATGACGGATGGAAAAACAAGGGAAAGAGGAAAGAGTGATAATAGGGGGGGATTTCAATGCGAGGACGGGTAGGAAAGGAGGGAGAGTAAAGGGAGCGGAGGAAGAGGAGGAAGAGGAAAGGAACTCAAAGGATAGGAAGGTAAATGCAGAGGGGAACAAATTGATAAGGATGTTAGAAGAAGTGGGATGGGAAATATTGAATGGAAATATAGAAGGAGACAGACAAGGAGAGTTTACATTCACTGGGGGGGTAGGGGAAACAGTAATAGATTATGTGTTGGGGGATGAAAGAACAAGGGAGGGAGTGAAAAACATAATAGTAGGAGATAGAATAGAATCAGACCACCACCCGTTAATAGTAACGATGAGGAAAGGAAAGGTAAAGAAAGAAATGGAGAAAAGAAGAGAAAGAAAGGTGGGAAGTGGACAATGGACGGACAGGATGAAGGAGGAATATAAGACAGGACTAGAGAAAGAGACGACAGAAGGGGAGGAACAGACAATTCGAGCAATAGAAGAAAGGATAAAAAGGGCCATGAAGAGAGGAGAAGAAAACGGAGGAAGGGAAAAAACAAGGAAAAGGCGTGGGTGGTGGGAAGACGAGGAAGGAAAACAGAAAAAAGAAGAGGTAAGAAAGGAACTAAGAAAGTGGAGGAAAGAAAAGGGAACAAGAGAGATGTACAGGGAGAAAAAGAGACGATATAAGGAATGGTGCGAAAAGAAGAAAGAGGAAGAAAGAGAGAGGATAATAAGAGAGATAGCGGAGGCAAGGACAGAAAACAAGGTATGGGAGATAGTGAACAGGGGTAGGAAAATCAGGAAAAGAGTAAACGACAGTATAGGAAAGGAGGAGTGGAAGGAACACTTCATGAGACTACTGGAAGGAACAGAAGTCGGAGGGAACGAGGGGGCAGAAATAGAAAGGGAGGTAGACAGCGAAGAAGAATTGAGTAAGGAGGAAGTAAGGGAGACGATTAAGAAGATAAGAGAAGGAAAAGCGACGGGAAACGACGAAATACAGAACGAGGCATGGAAGTACGGAGGAGAGATGGCAGTAGAAATGGTGTGGGAAGTATGCAAGAGAGTGTGGAGAGGAGAAGGATGGCCAGAGGGATGGAAGGAGGGGATAATAGTGCCAATAGTAAAGAAAGGAGAAGGAAAAAAGGCAGAAGATTACAGGGGAGTAACACTAATGCCGTCACTGTACAAAATTTACACAACAATGCTAGGGAAGAGATTAGAGGAAGAGGTGGAAAGGAAACAGATAGTACCGCCGAACCAAACGGGATTCAGGAGGGGAATAGGGACGATAGACAACATATACACACTAAACTATATAATAGGGAAGCAGATCAACAGGAAACAAGGGAAACTGATTGCGACATTCATCGACCTAAAGGCGGCATTCGATAGAGTAGAGAGAAAGACGCTATGGAAAGCACTGCAAGAGAGAGGGGCGAGAGGAGGACTAATGAGAAGGATAGAAGAGGTGTACAGGGAGACGACGAGCAGGGTAAAGGTAGGAGAAGAAACAGGAGAGAAATTCTGGATAGAAAAAGGGGTAAGGCAGGGGTGTCCATTGAGCCCAGCCTTATTCAACCTACTAATCGCGGATATGGAGGAAAACATGCAGCAAGGGTGGCGAGGGGGAATCAAAGTGGCAGGGAGAAGAATCTGCACGCTGGCATACGCGGACGACGTAGTCATGCTGGCAGAGGATGAGGAGAGGATGCAAGGCATGATACGGAGGATGGAGAGATACATGGAAGAAAAGAAGCTAGAAGTAAACGTGGGAAAGACGAAAGTGACGAGATTTAGGAAAGGAGGTGGGAGAAAGAAGGAAATAGAATGGACATGGAGAGGAGAAAAGCTGGAGGAAGTAAAAGAGTTTAAACACTTAGGGTACATATTCAAAAGAAATGGAGGGCACGAAGCACAGATAAGGGATAGGGTAAAAAAGGCAGGAGCGGTAATGAGGCAGGTATGGGGAATAGGGAAAAGGAAATTTGAAAGGAACTGGGGAAGGAGAATGTGGCTGTTCGACACGTTGGTTTGGACGGTGATGGGGTACGGCGCCGAAATATGGGGGTGGGAGGAGAGAAAAGAAATGGAGAAAACCCAAGAAAGGTACATAAGATGGACGATGGGAGTAGATTGGAGAACACCAGGGTACATGGTAAGAGAAGAATCGAAAAGGGAAAAAATAAGAATAAGGGCAGGAAGACGAGCGTGGAAGTTTGAAGAGAAATTAGAAGAAGGAAAAGGAAGCGAGTTGGCAAGACTATGCCTGGAGGAGACCAAAAAGAGAGAAGCAAAAGATGAAGAGGTATCGGAATGGGAGAAGGAGAGGAAGAGGGTAAAACAGCAGGGCAGAAGGGGAGGAGAAGAAAGCAAAGGGGCATACGAGGAAATAGAAAAGAGAGACAAAGAAAGACAAGCGCAGGAGAGAGGAGAAAGAATAACAAACTCCAGATACAACAGATGGTACAGAGAAGTAGTAACAGAAGAGGTACCAAAATACTTAGCAGCAGGATGGCAGGAGGAAAGATACAAGAGGCTAGCGAGGTTTAGACTAGGGAATGAAATGAGAGCAGGACATTATTGGGGAACAGAAGAAGAGAAAACGTGCAGGATATGCGGGGAAGAGGAGGAGACGTGGGAGCACATGCTAGACAGATGTGGAAGAGAGGGGGAGGAGGAGAGAGGAATAGGAGAAAGAATAAGGGAAATTCTAGACGAGAAAGGAGGAGGGGAAGGATGGATGAAGGAAGTGGAGGAGAAGAGGAAAAAAGAGAGGTAGAAAGAAGCGAGAGAGGAGTAGGAAGGAATGAAAGAAGGATTGGAATGAATGAAGCGGAAACGGAAGTCGGCGAAAGCGGGAGAAAGGAGTAGGAAAAAAAAAAAAAAAAAAAAAAAACTGTTAAGCGGCGAGCGATAAATGTAAGGCAATGTAAGAGCGACAGAATAAGGATAGAGAGAGGGAAAAGAGAGAAAAGGAGGCTAAGAAGGCACACAGAAAGAACAAAGAAACAAGAATGCGGCAAAGAGATAAACGAACAAAGATGAGAGTAAGAGCAGACGCGGGAGAAACTAGAAAGTAAGGTAGTATTAGATAAAATAAGATAGAATAAGGACAATGTAAAAAGTAGATTCAGGAAAACCTGTAAATACGAAACAAAGGCTGGAAGAAAAATGTACAAACAAGAAAGGAAACGAAAGTCACCGTAACCCTAAGGGGTGTTGTGGCCATGCGACGGCTCTCGCGAGAGCTTCGCATGGTAACAACGACAACGCTGGCCACGGAATCCCACGCTACCGAGGAGTCAAGTTCCGGGTCAGCGAAAACGATGCACGCGCTGCTGACACAGGACCAACGCGGCGAAGACTTCCTGAAATCACGCCACATTTTAGAATATGGCGTGATCAGTGGAAAATTCCGTGATCCCACCCCGAGGTGCCGCGGGACCTCGGCGTGCGATACGGAATTGAAGAAGGACAGTTCTGATTTAGACACTGATCAGGAAGAAACTCCGCCGCGTGCCCAACGTCGGGAAGTTAGACCGGGAACAAGTTGTGGTCCTCAATTTTTGCCAACGCGTTTGGTGGACCTTGGCTCTCCGCGGCAACCCGAAACCGGGGATAAATCGTCCGGCGTCAATCTATTCATATTATTCTTTCAATTATTATCCTTTCATCTATTATTCTTTCAAACAATATTGGACAATATTTTATTATCTTTATCTTTAACAAGTGTTTCGAAAACTATAGAGACTTTAAGTGTAGCCAGTAAGTGATCCGATCAGAGTGCGTCGACCCGCGAGGAAACCCCTGCACATTGTAAGTCGACGACTATTGTTATTATCATTATCTTTGTTGTATCCTAACCGATTATTATTATTATCTTTATCTTCATTGTAACCTAACCAATCGTCAAGGCATCCTACTGGGTGCAATAAATTTATATTGTCCTCGAATCTGTTTACAAAAATTCTCGACACCCCCCTCTCTTCCCAAGTTCCATACGAATAACGGGCCCGTACGGGACGAGCGGCAACCCGAGTCCTTCCGACGCTCTCCGCACGCTATACTAAAAACCCTCTCACGGAAATCTTTATCTTACAGGGCGCCTTCCGCGCTCTGTTGGTGGCAGCAAGTTACCCCTTTGTTCGATCCAGCGGTAGCGGATCCATAACAGGGGAATCAATAAACCATTATACATACATAAATAAAATAAATAAAATAAATAAAATAAATAAAATAAATAAAATAAATAAAATAAATAAAATAAATAAAATAAATAAAATAAATAAAATAAATAAAATAAATAAAATAAATAAAATAAATAAAATAAATAAAATAAATAAAATAAATAAAATAAATAAAATAAATAAAATAAATAAAATAAATAAAATAAATAAAATAAATAAAATAAATAAAATAAATAAAATAAATAAAATAAATAAAATAAATAAAATAAATAAAATAAATAAAGAGTGGCAGTGGCACAGGGGTTAGCGTTCTCGGCTCTCAACTGGAGGGTCCCGGGTTCGATTCCCCGCCGGCACCAATGGAATTTTTCTATGTGTTTATTCTGTGCTCTCGGTGGGTCGGAACCCTCCTAACCAAAAACTGTAGGTCCACCGAAGTGGTTGATGGTGGAAATGAGGATCGCGGTGATTGTAAGAGAGGAGGAATGTAAAAACCCGCAAGGGTATACATTGGAAAAAGAAAGACACTACTACTACTACTACTGTAGAACTTCGCGATTATTCTTTTTAATCCACGCAAGTTGTAAATTCGCGTGCGTATTGAGACGACGGAGTCAAACGGTACAGTGTTTACAGTCAAAATTAATCAACGGCAAACGAGTTTCGCGTGAAATGATAGAGGATAGAAGGATTCAGTGGTAGTGAATAACAGTGTCTATAATTGCAATTTCGCAGTTAATGTTACAATGAAGAATGTATGTACAAGAAAAGAAAGAAGTTGTTGACTCGGCAACAAGTCGCTGAAGACTGCCCTTTTGAAAATTGTAAGGAACGACTGTCAGATTTTTGTTCTTCTTGGTAAAAAGTGGGAGAAACGGTGTTAGAGTCGATCATGCATTTTCATTGGTGCGGGGGTTGTAGCGTCACGAAAAGCGGAGAGCGTCTTTGACCTGGTCAGTATGAATCACGCGGAAAAACCAAAGGGTCAACCCGTCATAAAACATGTGGCTCCTGGCGACCAATTCATGAATTTTCTCATAATAAAACATTTGGTGCGCAGCCGTTTTGGTCACGTACTGTCTGTTTCGTACTCTTCGTCCTGCGATGCGACTTTGTTTTGTAAGTCAGCCCAGGTTGTAAATCTGGGCCCCGCGAATCTTTACCGGACACTACAGTCGAAGAATCTTCACGACAAATTAATGTGGCGAAGATGGTTTAAAATAAGGCACACGTTAATTCACAAAAAACACTTAAACTCTTTATTAACGCTTAGTACAGATGTTATGCCTTATTCTTATTAACTTTGAATGTATTATTACACGCGATCGGAATGCCTACACCGCGCGGAGTCAGTCACTGTTTTGCTCTTACAATGTGCATACAAATTGTTGAGATTATTGATTTTACGCTTGAAGAGCTGATGAACGAATGTAACGACTTGTGAAAAACTGGTGAACGACTACTGATGAACAAACTGATGAATGACTGATGAACGACTGATGAAAGACTGACTATTGATCGGAGAAGACAGACAAGCAAGACTTAGAAAATCGGAGGTGGGAGGAGTTAAACAAACTATGAACTTTTCTGTCGCCTAATTTGATTGGTCTCAACACGTAAAGAAGGGATGACTACCCTTGCACCGCGAAGGAAAAACCCCTGAGTCCGCGGGTATGCAGCTCGCGGCCGATGGCAATTAACGCACATCTGCAAGGGAGTCGTAGTTTTCCAAAAAACCCATTATAAGGATGATTTTTTATAGAACCCTTCAGTACGTGATTTTTCCGAGGTTGAGCGGCTTGCTAAATTGACCGCAATAAAAAATGTGCAGCGCAGATTTGCTGTCGACCGAGTTTGGAAATCCCCACGACCGCGTTTGCTCCTCTGCCTCTCTCTTTTTATGTGTTATTCAAAAACATAGAAATTCGTCATCGTTCCGTTCGCGACGGAACACTGTCTTTCCCTTTTTTTTTATAATTGAATAGAATTTGAATAGCTATTGGAACTTCCCCTGAAAATGCATGATTGTACTGAGTTTGAACATAGAATTTCGTACATTAATTTGTATCGTCGAAATATAAGTAAAAATAATATGAGAACGAGAAATAATGTCGATAGTGTCTCAGTCGACGCTCCAGACTCCCCCCGTTGAGAGGATTCCGATCAACATCGCAGATGCCACTGTCTGTCCCTTAAACAATGCTCGTTTCGTCAACCGCCAACGGAGCAAGTCGCCTGACATTGCGTTGGAGTTCGCTGTTGGCTGTCGTGACAGTAACCACTCGAACCACACCGTCCTCGCCAGGATGCACCTTGATGACTCGTCCTAGCCGCCACTGCATAGGAGGTAGGTGGTCTTCCTTCAAGAGGACGATAGCACCTTCCTTGATGGAAGCATCTCCCTTGGTCCATTTTGATCTCACATTGAGTTCATTTAGATATTCCTTGTTCCATCGTGACCAGAAATCTTGGCGAATTTTTTGTAAATGCTGCCATCGTGACAGACGATTTACTGGCGTTGAGCTACAGTCTGGTGAGGGTAGGCTCGTTAACGAGTCACCGATTAGGAAGAGGCCAGGGGTGAGAACTAAGAGATCATTAAGATCAGTGGATAATGGAGTTAGAGGTCACGAATTCAGAATGGCTTCTATTTCTATTGTCAGAGTATTGAATTCCTCGGATGTGAATAATTCGTTCATAGTCACACGTTTAAGGTGATGTTTAAATGTTTTCACCATCGATTCCCACAGGCCACCGAAGTTTGGCGAAAGTGGAGGAATGAATTTCCACTTAATGCCTTGTTCTCGTAGGAAAGACGTGGAGCTCGCTTGAGGCGTATCAGAATTGAAGAATGAGTACAATTCTTTCAGCTCGTTATTTGCGCCAACGAAATTGGTCCCGTTGTTCGAACTGATGGTTTGTGGTTTTCGACGACGTGAGATGAAACGTTTCAAAGCTCCCAGAAAACCTTCCGTTGTCATATCGCTGACTACTTCCAAATGGACTTAACTACTAGACAGATAAACACTGCGACGTAAATCTTTACCTTCGTTCAGTTTCGATATTTCCTTTCTTTGATAAGGAAAGGACCACTATAGTCCACTCGAAGGTTTGAAAAAGGTCGCGCTTGTGTGATTCTGCTGCCTGATAGATCTCCCATTGGATAACCAATCGATGGTGGATTGACGCGGCAGCATGGAATGCAACTTCGGATGATTTTTCGCACCTGACTGCGTCCGTCAATCAACCAATATCTTCGTCGAATAGAGTATAACGTCGTTTGTATCCCGGAGTGATGATTTTGATGGTGATGATCTCTAATGATCAGTGCCGTTACTGTATGAGACTTGGGGATGATCGCTGGATGCTGCTGCTCATATGGCAATTGTGCCTTTTTCAACCGACCTCCGACTCGTATAATGCCATTCTCATCTAAGAATGGGTCAAAGGCCTTCAACTTGCTTTTATTATGAACACGTCTCCCCCCGCTGAGTTCTTGACTTTCATCTCGAAATGCCGTGGCTTGTACGAGTTTGACGATTCAATTTTCGGCCGCAATTGTCTCCTCTACTTGCAGAGGTCCTTTGGTTCTGTTCGACGGTTTGAGACGCATATAATACGCAATAAGGCGTCTTAGTCTCCTGAAGGACGAGAATCCTTCAAGTATGTCGCAATTATTTGTTGCTAAGCAGCAGGTTACCCCTTTTCTTTCTGCAATATCGTCTGGTACCTTGATAGACGTAGTAGGCCAGGTTGATTCGTCCCTTTGCAGCCAGGGTGGTCCGACTTTCCAGAGTGAATTTTGGATGAATTCACTCGGCAGCTGTCCTCTGGATAGCTGGTCTGCCGGGTTGTCTTCGGAGCGAACGTGTCTCCAATTCCTGACCTCGGTATTCGTCTGTATTTCTGCGACGCGATTCCCTACAAACGTCTTCAATGTATGTGGAGGTGTATTGATCCAATGAAGTGTGATCATTGAATCACTCCACAGAAACGTTTTATCGATTGTGATGTCAATAATTTTCCCCACTTGGACATACAACCTGGCGAGCAATTGGGCAGCGCATAGTTCGAGCCTCGGTATCGTCATGATATTCAATGGTGCGACTCGAGACTTTGAACAGAGTAATCAACACTCTGTGTTCTCGGCCTGATCGGTAGATCGAATATAAATGCAAGCTCCGTAACCCCTTTCGCTCGCATCGCAAAATCCGTGCAGTTGAATTGTCACTGCTTGTGGTATTATAATGCGTCTGTCGCATGACCAGTTGGGCAAAGCACTCAGCTCCTCGCAGTACGTGGTCCAGTCGGTGTGGATGTTGTGAGTGACTGACTCATCCCAGTCCAATTTCAGTAACCAGAGCCTCTGCATCAGACGTTTTGCATAAAATATGATAGGGCCGAGCAGCCCGAGTGGATCAAAGATTTTCGCGATTTCCGATAATATTCTTCGTTTGGTGACTGAGGCTTCGATGACTATCGGCTTTACAGTGTATTTTATAACGTCTTTTCTGGTGTCCCAGGCGATTCGTAGGGTCTTCAACGTCTGTTCTTTATCGAGTTGCAGACTGTCACTGAGCACCCCGTGTGGAAGATCTCGCAATATTGCCTTGTCGTTCGATGCCCATTGCCTCAGATGGAAGCCGCCGAGTTTGAGGAGTTCCGTGATTTCATTGCGCAATTCTCTGGCTCTTGCCACTGTTGGCGCTCCCGTCAACAAATCATCAACGTAGAGATCGCGTTTGAGTATCTTTGCGGCTGTTGGATATGTGTGTCCCTCGTCATCTGCCAATTAATGTAGACAGCGGATGGCTAGAACGGCGCTGATGCTAATTCGAATGTAACGGTGTTTAGCTCATATGTTTTGTGACCTATCGATTCTGGCCATAACACTCTTTGGTACTTCCGATCTTGACTACGCACCTTAAATTGCCGATACATCTTCTCAATATCGGCCGTGATGACGTAGTTATGCAGTCGAAAGCGAATAACCAATGAAAATATGTCGTCTTGTATGGTCGGACCGACCATCAACACGTCGTTGAGAGAAAGACCTGAACTTGACTTCGCGGAACCGTCGAATACCACGCAAACCTTCGTCGTGTTGCTTGATTGTTTGAAGACTGCGTGATGAGGCAGATAAAAACCATCTCCATCGTCGTTCTGGCTTTCGAACATGTGCCCCAGCTGTAAATATTATTCGATGATTGCGGTGTATTTATTATGTAGTTCCTTGTTCGACTTGAATTTCCGCTGCAGATATTTTAGTCTTTCGATCGCTTGTTCGCAGGATCCTCCCAGCGCTGGATACCCACTCCTGAACGGTAGCGCGACCACGTAACGGCCATCTTCGTCGCGAGTCACGTTCCTTCGAAAGTGCTCTTCGCATTCGAGCTCTTCCTGTGAAAAACTGTTAGGCGGGGTGCCTTCCTCCACTTCCCAAAATTTTGTCAAATCTTGTTGAATATTTGAGAAGAACAACGATGCTGTTGGTGCGCCTTTGTTGACAACGCTGCCTCCACTCACCCATCCGAGGCGGGTTTTTTGAAGGATGAGATCCGTTCCCTTATCGGATAAGTCGATTTGTCCAAGGCATAGCATAGATAATGTTGAACCTGAGCCTATTGGAATATCTGTAGCTGCTATTCGGTGAAATTCCGGATCAGCGAGACGGATATTCGCGGGTATAGCTATCGCTTCCCTTGCGATTGACTCTGCTGGCACGTCCGATATGCGTGGTATCGTCAAAAAAGTCACAGTCTTCTCGTATCCGTCGTAAATTGATCGTATTGTCGCCGTGACAACGTTTTTAGTTGTTGTTGTTATGGCGTCGAGTGCTCCCACAGGAATGGAAAACTTTCGTTTCGGCAATCGTAGAGCCGTGGCCAATCTTTCTGTTATGAAATTGGCTGTGGAACATGTGTCCAATAGCGCCCGACATCGAATCCGTTGACGCTTATAATCGTAAACGTTGACCGCTGCGCTAGTCATCAAATCCTGCCTCGTAGTTTTTGAAATTAATGACATTTGTCGCTCAACGTTTATGGTATTTTTCCGGTTCGTAGATTCGCCGTACGTCACTTTGCACTTCGGCGTGCTTGCGGACGTAATGCGGCAATGCTCCATTCCTGTGGGTGCCGCGAGTCAATTTTGCGTTGTTGTCGACGCGGATGAGGGTTCTTGATGCAACAACGTGTTGTGCCTTTCGTTGCACTTAAGGCAGTTTCGGAATCTGCACTCCTTGGATTTGTGCGTACGTAGACAATTCATACAAAATTTCGCATCTTTGACGATTTTGATTCGACCTTCTACCGGCAAATTGCGGAATTTTTCGCATTTGTATAGCGGGTGTGGCTCTTTGGAGCAGGCGGAACATTTTGTTTCGGTTGTTGTGACGAAAGTCTTGACCGATTTGATATTTTTAGCGCCCTTCCCTTTCGATGCGATGTTGTTTGAATCTTCGCGATTGTCCGCCTCCCATTACGCTATTCGTGACGCGGTCGCATATACAAATTCCGTCAACTGCTTCAGGCCTGGAAAAACGCCGCGTGATAATGATTCGTCCCATTTTTGACGCGTTGTTTTATGTAGTTTTTCTACGATAATTTGAACGACAATTTGCTCAGTTAGGATCGACCCCCAACGTCTTTAGCGACCGCACGTGTTGCTTGCTTTCATCGACCAATCGTGTCAATCCCGCGGCAGTAACTTTTTCTTGCGGCGGCAATCGAAGGAGCGAACTTAGATGTTGAGTTATAATAACCTTTTCATCTTGATATGAATCTTCTGACAATTCCCACGCTGGTGCGTAATTCTCACCCGTGATATCGAAGATGGCTAGTTTTAGCGCTGCTTCTCCCGATAAAGATGCTTTCAAATATTGTAGTTTCTCCACATCGTTAATGTCGCGGCGATTGCCGATCATTGCGAGAAACGAACCTTTGAAGCTTATCCACTGTTCATATTTGCCATCGAACTTTGGTAATGACGCTTCAGGGAGTTTAATACGTTGAGCGCGATTTGTCACACCAATGCTATCGTTAGAATTTATTGGAACCGGTGTCGTTGAAAGCGGATTCGCGGCAGCGAGCAAACCTTCCGCTTCACTTATGAGGTCGATTGATTGATCTTGCATTGCGATCCTATCAGCGTCGTGATCATCGTCGGCGTCAAGTTGCTCGAGCTCGTCGCATATCGAGCCGAGAGGAGCCATGACCTCTTTGAATTTATTTAATCGCATTTGAATTTTTATGGCATTAACCGGTTGCCCATCTTGATAATCGCTTAAGAATGACGTGATTTGCGCCTTGATTGTACCGCGCTTCTTTATTAGTTGTTTAATTGCTTGTGCGTTTGCCATTCTCAATTGTGTAAGGATACGGAATGGCGTGAAGGATATTCGGTGAGCGCAACTTTAACGAGCTTACCGATTTGGTGTTGGAGTACCAGTCTTGTTGAACGGCGTCTCGTAGTGTCGGACTCTTGGCGTTATCGAACGGAGTCTCTTGGGTCTCTTCTTCGTCCTCGCTTGGTTGAAGAGACGAATTCCCCGCGCTTCCTTCGTTGGTAGGCGGTTCAAAGGGACTTTTTGAGCACAGCAGCACCTTGCACACACTTCACTATCGTCAACTGTGAATTTTGATTGAGTCTATCCGGCTCGAAGGACCAAAAATGTACTGTAGAACTTCGCGATTATTCTTTTTAATCCACGCGAGTTGTAAATTCGCGTGCGTATTGAGACGACGCAGTCAAACGGTACAGTGTTTACAGTCAAAATTAATCAACGGCAAACGAGTTTCGCGTGAAATGATAGAGGATAGAAGGATTCAGTGGTAGTGAATAACAGTGTCTATAATTTTTATTTCGCAGTTAATGTTACAATGAAAAATGTGTGTACAAGAAAAGAAAGAAGTTGTTGACTCGGCAACAAGTCGCTGAAGATTGCCCTTTTGAAAATTGTAAGGAACGACTGTCAGATTTTTGTTCTTCTTGGTAAAAAGTGGGAGAAACGGTGTTAGAGTCGATCATGCATTTTCATTGGTGCGGGGGTTGTAGCGTCGCGAAAAGCGGAAAGCGTCTTTAACCTGGTCAGTATGAATCACGCGGAAAAACCAAAGGGTCAACCCGTCATAAAACACGTGGCTCCTGGCGACCAATTCATGAATTTTCTCATAATAAAACATTTGGTGCGCAGCCGTTTTGGTCACGTACTGTCTTTCCCTTGTTTTATAATTGAATAGAATTTGAATAGCTATTGGAATTTCCCCTGAAAATACATGACTGTACCGAGTTTGAACATAGAATTTCGTACATTAATTTGTATCGTCGAAATATAAGTAAAAGTAATATAACAACGAGAAATAATGTCGATAGTGTCTCTGTCTGCAAAGGTGGGAGCAGACCCGGGATCTGGTTTAGGTGAAGTGAAGGAACGGAGAAGCACAGGGAAGTCGCTTGAAGCGAGCTATCGTTCGTTGACACACTGCTGTAAACCTGAGCAATCGCGTTAGTGAAGAGTATCTCTCGAGGAGCTCCCAGGTGTTTAGACACCGTTCTGAAGTGGCAATGAAGGCAATCCCGGGGCGTTGCTCAAGGTCACTTGCTAGCGGGACTTCCGCAGAAGAAGCTGGCCACGACTGAGGAGGAAGTAGAAGCCAAGGTGGCCCATGCCACCATAGAAGGTGTTTGGACAACTGTCGGGGTGTAAGCCCACGTGGAGCACAATCTGCCGGATTTTCCTTGCCCGCAATAAACCGCCATCTTGCGAGCGAAGTAAGCTCTTGTATAGAAGTTACCCGGTTCCGTACGAAGTCCTTCCATTTGGCGGGATGTGAAGTAATCCATGTCAATGCCACTGAAGAATCTGTCCAGAGAAAGGTCGGAGCATCTCCGAGGTCGAGCGTTCTCTGAACATACGCCAGAAGACGTGCCAGTAGAAGAGCGGCATGCAATTCGAGTCAGGGAATTGACAGTCGTTTTAATGGTGCGACTCTCGTTTTCGAAGAAATTAACGTGACTGTGGTGGAGCCGTCTGGAGAAGTTGAACGAAGGTAAACGACTGCTGACATGGCCAATTGTGAAGCGTCTGAAAACCCATGAAGTTCAACCGTGTGCGAAGGAGTCAGTTGAAGCCATCTCGGAAGACTGATGAGCGAAAGATCGCTCAGGCTATCTCGGAAGCGTTGCCATTTTTCTTGAAGACGAAGTGAAAGTTGATCATCCCAGTGAAGTTTGGCCATCCATAGTTCCTGTAAGAAGACTTTCGCTGTGATGATGACGGGTGCGACAAATCCTAAAGGATCGAAGAGAGAAGCCGTCTCCGATAAAATAGTTCTCTTCGTTATCTCAGCGTTGAAGGAAGTCTGAAGCTTGAACCGGAAGTTGTCCTCGATGGGATTCCAAACGAGGCCAAGAAGTTTTACAGTAGGATCCTCCGATGGTATCACTATGGCGTCTGAATGAGAAGTTGAAGAGACGCGCTGAAGGGCTTCGTTGGAATTCGCTGACCATTTTTGAAGTGGAAAACCGCCGCGCTGGCAGATTCCTTGAAGTTGGACTGCCGTTAATTGAAGCTCTTGTATCGTGTCAGCATCGCCGAAGATGTCGTCGACATATCTTCCCTTCGTCAAGGGAGAAGTGGCCAGTGGGAAGTCGTGTCCCTCATCCTCCACCAGTTGAAGCATGACCCGAATGGCGAGGAAGGGTGCACAGCTAAGACCATAGGTGACGGTGGTCAATTGATAAGGGACGATTTTGTTGTTGTGATCAGTCCACAAAATTTGTTGAAGAGGCCAATCGTCAGAGTGCACCGCAATCTGACGGAACATTTTCGCAATATCCGTTGCGAAGACGAAGCGATGCCGGCGAATCCATAGTAACACATCTGAAGTATCTTGCTGAAGTTTGGCTCCGGTATGAAGAAAGTCGTTTATAGACGTTCCATTTGAAGTCTTAAAGGATCCATTGAAGACAACACGAAGTTTGGTCGACGTGCTCTGAGCACGAAAGACACTATGATGTGGAAGAAAATACTGTGGCTGTGAAGACTTTACCGGTGGCGCACGAATCATATGAGAGAGCGCTTCATATTCTTGAAGGAAACTGGAATACAATTCACGATACATCTCGTCCGAAGATAACCGCCGTTGAAGCTGAAGTAGACATCGCTTGGCGCCATGGTACGAATTGCCAAGTGACGAAGGTGCGGACTTGAAGGGAAGTCGCACGATGTATCGTCCTGAAGCGTCTCTCGTGTGCGTCTCTCGGAAGTGTTGCTCACAAGAGGCCTCATCCGGGTCGGGTGTAGAGGCCGAGTCCGGAAGAATTTCCTCTTGCTCCCAAAACTTCGCGAGCAATGAAGTGACCTCCTCCTCTGTTGAAGAATGCTGAATACGAACCGGGTTGGAAGTGGAAGTGTCAACCGGGTCAAGCACGATCCATCCTAACTTCGTCCGCTGAGCTATTGGTTCGGTGGCAAGACCCTTTACAATATCCGATTCCACGAGAAGGCCGCAGGAATCTGCTCCGATAATGAAGTCGATGGGTCCTGGTTTAAGGAAGTCGGGATCAGCCAGAAGCAAGCCTTGAAGGTGCAACCATTGTTTAGAAGAAGTGAAGGATGGCAGCGTTGAAGTTAGAACGGGTAAGATATACGCCGTGACCGGAATGACTGACGATGGATCGTGTATGGACGTGAGTTCGACCGTAGTCGCTGCCCGCATCCTCCCAGCTCATTGACTGCCAATACCGATGATATTAATGGATGCGGCCGTTCGACTCAGTCGTATCGCTGGTTGAAGAGACCTTACTATTGACTGAGTGAAGCGCTCCATTGGAAGTGTCGAAGTGGCCAGAAGTGTCCGATGGGAAGAGCTCTGTTGAAGAAGTGACCGGACTAAAAGTGGCGTCGCATTGTTGACTGCTGAGGAGTCAAGCCTTCGGTCAACAAGCCTTGATGACAAGGTCGAAGATGCACTGCACCGTGCTGACCAGTTCGGTAATCCGACATTCCATTTTTGCGGCGTTGCTCATCATGTTAGCGCACCGAAATGTAGAAGCGAATGCGGTGAAGAGTCTATTGACTAGCACAAAAACCAAACAAATAAAACCGAAGAGTCCGAAAAGAATAGAAGAGTCCGAACGACAACTATACGAGAACGCGTGCACTCGCGAAGATACACCCTGTATAGTCTCGCGCACTTGCACGCACTGGAAGCGACCGTTGAATGTATCTCGCACTAACACTCGGAGAACTTGACAGCTCGTATAGACGTGAGCCACGTGAGTGAGAGAGCGCGATATACGTCGGCCCGTAAGCGCAAGTGAGACAGAAGGGCTCGAAGAGTTCACGAATACGAATCACCGCACAAAACGGACGCCGCAAAGATAGGCTGTATGTGCTCGTAAGAGAGAGAGAGCAATGTAGTTCACTGCGCGAGGTACGAATATCCGCACAAAAGGGACGACGCGAAGATAGGCCGTATGTAATGTCCACTGCGCGAGGTACGAAGATCGGCACAAAGCGGAGACGAAGATAACCGTCGCGCGACACTTTCTTTGTTCTTGTAACTGTCGAAAATTCCCACAAATGCGAAACACTCTCAAGTTCACAAAAATTCACTAATTGTTATCCGAAATTCACTTCACCTAGATCCGGCTCGAAGGACCATTAAACGTCTGCAAAGGTGGGAGCAGACCCGGGATCTGGTTTAGGTGAAGTGAGGGAACGGAGAAGCACAGTGAAATGGTGAACTCGCGAAAAAAAGGAAATGAAGAGACCGGAAGAATTAACAAAATATATAAACAACGTTTATTATAATACTATACACTGTACAAAATGATGATGTACCGGTGTGCGAGTCGATTAATGGCAGCAGCGTAACTCGCGACCGCGTGGCCGTTAGAATTATTTCCTTTTAGAGAGCCGTTGTTGTTATAAGAGATCGTATCGAATTTCACAATTAATAAGAATATCCATGAAGGAAAGCCGGTCAGAATAGTAGTCCACAGTCACAAGAATTAATAGAAAGAATAGCCGAAGTCAAAGATACAATTGAAGAAAGTTAGAAGCGCGCGACGAAACCCTTTGCTAATGGAAGCCGAACTAGAAGTGAAGATGCCGGAAATCGATCTCGCTCATCGATTGATAAGTGGGGGGAGAGCTCGTTATGCGCGAGTACGGCCGAGTCCACACGAAAGTCAAAGACCGAGACCTGCTGACCTCTCGCATGGACTCTCGACACTACGCACGTTTCTGAACAGTCTCAGTCGACGCTCCACAGACGGTTGAGTTAACTGAAAATAAAAAACGCCTACAATCATTCTTAAATGATGGCAATGAATGTATTATAAACAATTTAATTGCGATGAGAGTATGTGTGCATGATTTTTTTCCAAAGAGTTTTGGGAAACCTTAATCACTTGTATTATGTCATAGGTAATTCATAGCAAGAGTATAGATTCGGCTTTTTCTAGTCATTGAAAGATTGGATTCAAATATAAACAAAATATTTGTATGCAAGCTTTCCAAATGAAATTAATTGTGTTTATGGCAATATTGTTACTCGCAGGTAAAGTATGTTAGACAAATTGGCGGGAATAGTGCCAAAGAAAATACTTTGAGAATACTGCGACAAGTATTCACCAACGGTTTTGCAAACGATGCCTCATCGTGCGGTCTCAGATCCAATTTTCAACGTTCAAACCTAAATGTGATAGCAGCCATCAAAAGTTTGTGTATTAACACCACAGTCACAAAACAGTGAGAAGGCATCAATACGACACTAACTTGTATCTAACTCTACCAGATGGAGTGAGACTGTCATACACCTGTACCGATAAAGATTTTGAAGATACAGTGTCGGAATGGTTCCGCCAACCTAAACAACGATTCAAGAGAGAATCAAAAAAAGATAATACTGAACAACACCCTGCAGCTAATGATCTGTAAAGATTGTATGACGCCAGAACAAAGTTTCCATAAGACGCCCCGAACAGATACTATGACTACAATTTGACGGGGCACAGCGCAGCTAACCTCGATGCACCACACTCGCAATGACTGTGTGCATATGTTAGACGCTCTTATCACTTTCACTATGACTAGCTTGAGCTACTCTCGCTTTCAGATTTCTTGGACAGTCTTACACATGGACCATCCGTCGCCTGTATGATGCAGCACGGTTCGATGTGCTGTGCCCCATCCAGTTTTACTCGTGATATAAGGGAGAATACAAAGGAGATACTGGTCTCATTTCCTCATTGTCTTGCTTCGTCTTCGTACCTTTCTAAATACGTTTACTTCGATATAGTCTGTACCAAACAACCAAAAACCTAGAAAGTACAAAGATTTCTATTTTAGTTTATTCGTGTTAAACATTGAGAAAATTTTCTACTTAGATTATTGAGATTAAAAAAATACAAACTTGATTAATAAAAATATAATAAATACGAGTGTACGTACGTTATGTACCTCAAAATTCACTTACAATTAGTAATGATCTATAATACAGAAAGGTATTGCTTCTCTGCTTTTCTATTTTCTTTATTTTTTAATATTAATTCTGGTCAGTTTCTTTGATAAAACGGTTTTCTTAGTTTCTCCTTTACGTACTATAATATCGAAACAGATTTTATACCTTTAATAATATATAGTTAACTGTTCCTGTGATGTGAATTAGATATAATATAAGAATAAAACGTGAAGAGTTCTATGTATGTTATACTTGTGAGTTACTCAAAGTTTAATAAGAGTGTAAATTGGAATCATTTCTAATATCTAATTAAGCTTTTGAATTTATGTTTGTGCAATGAATAGTAATATAACAATAAAAGAAAAAGCAGAACAGTAATTATATACTTGATACATTCATGGATCATTGATCGTGATGTATCTGATACCGACCATCATTTCCTGAAACATCTTAGCAGTATGGAGACCATGTAACTTCGATATCAAGCGGTGCATGACTGCTATATAGACTTGACGTAACATTGTGACATCTCTGTTCTGTAAAATTCATGCTTCAGCAATGTAACTAGCATGTAGCCATTCAACACAATCGTGACCAAACTGTAGCATGATATGTGGCGGACATTTTAGAGTGCTTGGACCACCACATTCACTTTACATACAACCTGGCAGTGATATTCACGGAACCAAGTGTAACATAATTTATACGTGTTTGTTACGAAAATGTGTTGCCTGGGAGGGTGCTACCTAAAATGACTATCTATCTTCGAGGGGATCACCTACCGTCATTCGTTATCTACAGGGTGCTCCATAAAGTAACTATGTATGTTCGACGGGATTACCGATCCATAAGGGTTATCTACAGGGTGCTCCGTAAAATAATGCGTTAGCTTTGAGGGAAATCCCTGCGCATGAGTCATCTAAAGGGTATTGCTTAAAGTTAGTCCTTCTCTCGGACGCGGCTACCTTCCGATCAGAGGAAATAGGTTAACAACGGGACAAGGTTACCTCCCGCTAACGAGCGGTGACTGATAGATGTACGTCACTCGAATTGTGTGTATTCAATGTTGTGTCATTTCCACCGTGCAATAAACGTGTTACCCCAGCTGATTGGTGGAGTATTACTTACTACGCTACCTGACTAACCCCCAAAATCCTCCACATCCACCCCCTCTACCTTACCGACCCGCAGGCGGGCTGGGCCAGCCGAAGTTAAGCCCGAAGCCCCGGTGCTCGCCCTCGGGGGGAGCGGGGACGTGCAAGGGGGGCCGCGATGGCGGCGAATTTAAATAAAGCCGACTTAGGTCGGTGGTACGAGAGTGTACCTGGCGCCCGTCCGCACCCGGTTGCCCCTGCTACGTCAGCAAGTCCCGCTTCCACCTCGCCGGAGCGGTGGAAGCTGGCGCGGACCAACGCGCGCTCCTCCCCGAGCCGAGGGACAGGAGGGTCTCGCTAGGTGCGGGGAAAACCCGTTACAACGTCCACTAGATCGCGCTGCATGACACGGAATTAGGCAGTTGCGATTTGTGCGGCGTGCGAGTAAGTTGTGTGTCGAATGACATTTTTACGCATGTAACGAACATTTTTAGCTTTACAACTTTTTGATTTATGCTTGAAATATAGGGTGTTATGATTACATTTTTTTTCCTGGAAGCATATTTTATATTTAATAATGCAACATTGGTCAATTGACGTAACTCTTGACCAATATTTTGTTATGCTATTGTGACGGTGCTGAGCGGTAATGAATGAAATGCGCGTATAGTTATGTGACAGAATTAGTTTATTAATTCAGATGGAGCGGTATAGCGTCTTGACGGGTTAGGTGTTGGAGGAGGACTGAATTAGATGATGGAAGATGCTGGGAGAAAGGGTTTGAAGAAAGAGTTTAGGAGTGGAGGGGATGTCGTGTGAGGGTGATAAGGGACCGTGGGACTGTGGAGTTAGCGGGAAAAGAGATTAGGAGTAGGTGAGAACAGTGGGAATTAAGTGTGGGACCGTTACACTATTTAATACTAAAAATGTACCGTTGGGGCCACAAGTAACGAATCGCCGGGATTAATATTCACGTGTTAATACCTACCCCGGATGTGGAGGCTAGTATTAACAGGGTACCGGACTGTTTGTGCATAATTATTTTAGCATGTTTTTTTTTCATTTACAGCATAAGAACGTATAAACGGAAACTAAGGGAGGCACTACATCTTTAGAGGTGTACGAGTTAGCTGCCATCGAAGTGATAGAGAAACATCGAAATTACAGAGAGGTAGCAAAAGAATTTGAGCTCTGTTATGTCTCACTTTTCAATTTTGATAAAAAAAAGAAAACGGGTATACCCGCAGAAATGGGTTATAAAAAAACCCGGTTAGTTTTCAATTACGAACATGAAGCAATGCTAGCAGACTCTTTGTTAAAGTGCGCTAATCTTTACTTTGGATTGCTGCCCAACGATGTAAAGAAATTAGCATATCAATGTGCTATGTATTACAATGTTGAGAAAGTACCAGAATCCTGGAAAATTAATGAGATGGCGGGTAATGACTGCTTCGCGAATTTTATGAACAGAAACCCAAGATTAGCAATACGAAGCCCTGAAGCTACTAGTTTAAACAGAGCTACTTCGTTCAACAGTATCAATGGGCAAATATTTTTTGAAAAATATAGATCTGTGATAGAAAGATACAGCTTTCAACCCTACTGGATTTATAACGTTGATGAAACAGGTAGCTACCTTGTTTACAATTCCTTTTTTATTTTTATGGATTTTATGCTATTTTTAGTATGTATAGTTTTATATATACCTATATTTTATTTTTATTTTTTATAGGTATTACAACCGTTCAAAAACCGAAGAAGGTTGTCGCAGGGAAAGGCATAAAACAAGTCGGCGCTGTGACATCCGCCGAAAGAGGTGTGCTAACTACACTTGCAGTAGCGACAAATGCTATCGGCAACGCCATACCCTGTATGTTGGTCTTCCGTCGCATTCGGTATAAGGATATATTTGTGAGAAACGGATCACCAGAATGCATAGGCGTGGGAAATCAAACAGGATGGATGAGTCAACAAGAGTTTGTAACATTTATTGACCATTTTATTCATCACGTGAAGTAGACAAAAGAACATCCTGTTTTACTGCTATTCGATAATCACAGCTCACATGTAAATGTGGAAATGATCAACAAGGCCAAGAGCAACAATATTGTTTTGTTGTCCTTTCCATCACATTGCTCTCATCGCTTACAGCCTCTCGATGTCAGGGTCTATGGTCCTTTAAAACATTATATAAGTAAAGCACAAACTTCTTGAATAAGTAGCAACCCGGGAAAGATAATGACTATATGTAGTAGCTTTTCAACACGGGTCTTGAAAATACTTAACTTTATTTATACAGTGGCTTTACATAGGTGAGCTCCGTAAGGACATAGGCAAGACCTGCGTCTTGCTTTGCGATTGTTCTTACGTTCTGTCCGGATTGACTGAGCCGCTGCGCCTCGTGCGCCTTGCTTTATAGTCCAGTGCCGGCGGCTCA
Organism: Netelia melanura; assembly: GCA_964007305.1. Lineage (NCBI taxonomy): Eukaryota > Metazoa > Arthropoda > Insecta > Hymenoptera > Ichneumonidae > Netelia > Netelia melanura. Next base: position 15,065,280 of record OZ023255.1, on the reverse strand, counting down.
TTGGTTGTTGACTCGGTGGTGGGGATACCACCCGGCGCGCTAGATGTTGGAGGGGAGCGATCTCGCGATTCCACATATGAGGCATTTCGCATGAAGTCATCCAGCCTAAAACATAAAAGTTTTGTAATCGTCTTGAAATTTTTATGGTCGATAGTCCTATTGATAGTGAAGCTTCAGCAAAAATTTTAAGGCTCTAGCTCAAATAGTTGCCTAGCAATAGGGGCTCAAATTTGTACCATGTTGGCCGTCGTGGCAACATTCCCAGGTTTTTATCTTCCCGAGAAATATAGCGATTTTAAAAAGTCAGGAGTGATTTTTAAAGCATTTTCTGCGTACTTTAAGAATATATTTTTTATTTTTAATAAAATTAATAAGTTCATAACAATTTTTTAAGGGTAATGTTAAAAATGACTTTTTCTCAAAGATCGACACCTTCGATTTTTATAAAAAAAATTTATAAAATAGTAGAGTCCTTTCTGATCAAAAAAGTATATAATGTCCAAGATGGGCCGGACCTTAGTTTCGGAGATACAGTAGGATTTACCAGTGAGCGGGCGTTCCACGTAGTGTCGCGCGGCGACCCTCCAGGCTACGTTCGAGCTTGAGCTCTAAGTGAGCACTACGTGAAGCGCCCACTAAATCCTACTGTATCTCCGAAACTAAGGTCCGGCCCATCTTGGACATATGGACATTATATACTTTTTTGTTCAGAAAGAACCCTACTATTTTATAAATTTTTTTTGTAAAAATCGAAGGGGTCGATCTTTGAGAAAAAGTCATTTTTAACATTAACCTTAAAAAATTGTTATGAACTTATTAATTTTATTAAAAATAAAAAATAAATTCTTAAAGTACGTAGAAAATGCTTTAAAAATCACTCCTGACTTTTTAAAATCGCTATATTTCTCGGAATGATAAAAACCTGGAAATGTTGCCACGACGGCCAACATGGTACAAATTTGAGCCCCTGTTGCTAGGCAACTATTTGAGCTAGACCCTTAAAATTTTTGCTGCAGCTTCACTATCAATAGGACTATCGACCATAAAAATTTCAAGACGATTACAAAACTTTTATGTTTTAGGCTGGATGACTTCATGCGAAATGCCTCATATATGTGACCTCCCGAGAATTGTTAAGAAAACCCTATTGCTGGCGTTAAACCCTAAAAATGTAACCAATGCCTTAAAAAAATCTGGCATTTGGCCATGCAACGAAGATGTCTTCCAAGAATTTGACTTTGCGCCATCTTTCGTCACGGACCGTCCAGATCCCAACGATCAAAATCAATTACTTGTCTATGAACCACCTATTGAGAATGAAAGTAACATTCATGATTTGTCGTTAAATTTAGAAAATCCTGAAGTTGTAAACGATATGCCCAATTTAAACATCAGCATAACTGAAGTGATTACGCAAATGTCTAATGAACCGGTAGCTGGACCATCAGACATGCAGAAAGATGCTAATAATTTTTTGGTCGAAGATGTACGACCTCTGCCAAAAGCTCCGCCACGAACACAGTCTAACCGTAAACGTGATAACAAATCTGCCATTCTCACTGACGCTCCAGAAAAAAAGCTTTAGAAGAAGAATATCAGGTTAGAGAACTGAAAAAGAGAAAAGTGATAGCAAAAGACCACAATAAAGCGAAGAGAAAAGATAAAGGAAAGGGTAAAGGCAAGGGTAAAGGTAAGGCTAAAGGCGATAGAAAGATAAATAAAAACGAGAAAGTAGAAAAGGTGAAGAAAAATATATTAAATGAAAGCAATGATTCTGAAAATGAATATTTTTGTATTGTTTGCGGCGTTTCTTATAATGAAGATGTATCAGGTGGTGACTGGATTCAATGTATTGTTTGCAACGAATGGGCCCAAGCTGGGTGTATCAAAGGTAACATCGTATCATTCATTTGCCTGAATTGTAATTAGGATGCTTACTACGAATAGATAGCCTTTTGCCATACGTAATATAGTTCCTAATCGTGATAGTTTTTTTAAATATTTGTTGATTTTGTATAAAACTACATTTTATCGATGTTGTGCAAATTTATAAAAAAAATTAATAACAAAGACTGAATAGATGTTAAGGTAAAAATGTGCCACTTTCTACCTCATCTAATGACAAGTTATTTGATTCTAATTGTTAGTATATAAATTATGACAGATGACAGGTGTGAGATTAATAAATGTTAAAAAAAATGCCCAAATACGTTGCTTACAGAAAATAGTTTAACGAATTTTTAGTTTTTATTCATGTTGTGAATTGATGTTGTGTTGAATTTTTAGTTCGTGTTTAGATATTTTGTAATTTGTGTTGTTTATTTATAATAAAATATGTTCCATACAAGTCTGTATTAATTTCACTCTTACTAATTAAAAAATTATGCCATACATATGTTACTTTTCTTCTGTATCAGTTGGCGTAACTAATGTTAATTGTTGCCCCGTCTGTTAATACTTACCTCAGAGCTGTTAATTCTAGCCCCCAACATGAGGTAAGAATTAACAACTGACTTTTTTGAGAAAAAATGTTCTATTTAACAAATCAGTTCTTTTATAGTTGATTTATGTGAATGGTATAATACCTAACTAATTAAAGCATCATCTAACGTAAAAATCAAGTTAAAATGTTGAATAATTTCGAAGCTACAATTAAAAATCCAATTTTTCTTAATTGTGGCCCCGGTCTCCCCTACTGCGCCGCATCTCGAGCGCCTTTTTCTTCATCTTAGCGTCGGTCCCTTTTGACTTGATTAAAATATCGAGCGGTTTCTCGATGCGCCGAAGGATTTCCATTAGGATTTTTACGGAAGTTACGTCGATTTTATGAATCTGCATGTCATATTGCGCGACAATAGCGCTGACAATTCTCACTGATTCCAGACGTGCTACAGGCGCGAAGGTTTCGTGAAAATCTAGTCCGAAACGTTGTGCAAATCCGCGCGCCACCAACCTTGCTTTTCATCGCTCGAGCTCACCGCACCCTTTGTATTTATTTCATATGACCATGCGACTACCTATGACCTTCGTCTTCGCGGGACGTTCGACTCCTTCCTCTGCCTCTGCCTCGACGATGCCTCAGTTCCCAGGCATCGTTTTTTAATATCGACCCCAACTCGACGGCCATGGCTTCGTACCACTCGCTTGCTTCCTCGCTCTCGACCGCAAGTTCCAAAGCGACTTCAGTCATGAATGCTTCTTCTATCGCAATATTCCCGGCTTCTACCATGTTATATTCTTTTCGGGGTCTTCCGCGTTGGCCGGTTCTCACCTTTTTTGGTCTACCGCGACCCCTACGTACTTGCGCATTTTCACGATCCTCGCGATGGGCATCCCCGCTACCGTCAGACTCGTCACCGTTGGATTCTTCGTCGCGTGCGTTATCCGATTGACGGTTATTTCGCACTGTTTTCAGCTAAGTTGTCGCGGAAATTACCGGAATTCGCGCTGAAATTTTCCAAAAAATGTACATTGCGTGCGATTTCAATACGTTTTCTTTCCGGTTCCCAAATGCGATATCCTTTTGAATTATCGGCATACCCGACGAAGATACCTTTTCGCGATCGCGGATCAAACTTCCCCTTATTCCGGTCATTATTCAGATAAAATACGTTGCATCCGAAATCTCTGAAATAATGCACGTTCGATCGTTTCTGAAATAGTTTTTCGAAAGTAGTCCCCCCCCCCCCTCCCGCCCCACTCTCGATGAGCACTGGTTACGAATATAATTCGCTGTCAGCACGGCCTCCGCCCAGAATGACGACGATAAGCTCGACTGCGCGAGCAAGCATCTTGCCGCGTCGAGTATAGTTCGATTCTTTCGTTCCGTGAGCCCGTTCTGTTGCGGGTTGTACGCGACCGACAATCTACGGTTGATCCCGTGATCACGCAAGAACTTATCAAAAGGTGAATTGGCATATTCTCTCCCGTTATCCGATTGAAATTTTTTTATTTTCCGACCCGTTTGATTTTCGATATATGCCTTGAAATCTTTGAACATTTCGAGTACTTGATCTTTTGATTTTATAAAGCGAATCTCACACTATCTTGAGTGCTTGTCTATAAACGTAACGAAATATTTTTTATCGGCATGTGATTTTGCTCGCATCGGCCCACAAACGTCGCTGTGAATTACGTCTAAGATCCTCGTAGCTCACAAAGATTTTTCCGGAAATGGGGTTTTCATCGTTTTATTTTCCACGCAAATTTCGCAACGCAATGATTTCTTAAAATCTATAATGTTACCTGTAGAGATGACGCCTCTGCGCTTTGCTTCCAGGAGATCCTTTTGATTGAGATGCCCCAGTTGTCTGTGCCACGCTTCAAGAACGTCAGACCGCCGCTGTCCTTCAGCATTCTCCTTCGCAGTCATACAATTGTGTGCGGGTCCTCTCTGCCTCACATAATATAGTCCGTTTTTGCGATCAGCGACAAACTTTTCATTTCCGTGCTCGTCGATCACTTTTGCCAGATCGTGTGTGAAAATTACTTTGTATCCGCGGTCGGTAATTTTACGGACGGACATTAATTTCGCTCGTAGGTCCGGCACGTGCAACGCGTCCTTTATTGTGACGCCTTTCTCATGATTGTTTTGATCGACGACGATGCGTACGGTGCCGCGCGCGCGAATATCCGTTTACGCGCTGCTCGCCAGATTCAACTTCCCGGGTTGTTGTTCGTCGATGTTTTCGAAATTTTCAATACACTTACACAAATGAGATGTACAGCCACTAACTACGCACCACTGTTCGTCACTTGCTTTGAGGTCAGCCTGTAGAGCTTCGTAAGGAGACTCAGGGTCTGCCGTCACGAACACGCACACGTCGTCGCTCGCACTCTTAGCCGATTGCCGGGAGGTCGCGCCGCCTTCGTTGCACTCGGACGATTTATGCCCCCTTTTGTGATATCGAAAATACTTTATTTTCGAATTGTTGTCGTCGGTACTATCCGGTTTTCGAGCACTATATTTTTTAGAGGTTTGGCGCCTAGCTTGTTTCCCGGCCATCATGGCATTCGGCACTGTATCACGCGTCTCATTTTTTTGCGCTTCACTCTCTTCCACGATTTTTACTCGCAGCGTATCTGGGGTTGGCAGTTCTTCGCGCGATTTAATCACGCACCGAAAGTTTTCGAAGCGTCGCAGTAAGCTATATGACAACATGATTGTTAATAGATCCGAGTTAATGATGACGTCCATCTCGTTTAGTTCGTCCACAGCATCGAAGAATTTTTCGAGGTGTTCGCGAATGTATTCGCCCTCGCTCATGCGCTGTAACATTAGGTTCTTCAATAGTGTAGCTTTACGCGCCAGGGCGCGCGATTGACACATTTTTTTCCAATTTTTGCCACACTTCGTTAGATGTCTGACAATCCTTTATTTGCTTCAGTTCCGAAGGGTTCATCGACAGCAACAAATCCGATTTTGCCTTTTCGTCGTTCGTCGACCACGCTTTGTTTGCCACCGCTGGCGCGTCGTCTGCCGTTACCGTTGGCGCCTTTGTCTCGCCGATAACGTAACACCACGTGTTGCTTGTTTACTAATAATGCGCGCATCTGGATTTTCCAGGTATCGTAATTATTCTTTTTGAGGGTTTCGATCTTTGTGAAACTCGCCATCTTGGCACTAACACCACCGAATACACTCGACAAAGCATGCGACTTCTCGAAGAGGTAACAAACTTCGCGAACCTTCGCCTTTTCGGGTTTTCAGTATTTATATTAAACGCGATCCTCTGGATCTATAACCTGTTGTGGAATATTAATGATTATTCTCATACAGAGGCGAGGTAGCAATAAATAGTGAACAGAAAACACCACGGGTCAGGATAATGTCTTTATTATAATTGAGAAGAAAAATGACGTAACACGCTCGATCAGTAGCTTAGACGGGTCTGCCGCTATGTCGCGTAAATTGGTCGGTCACGAAGATGGACAAAGAAATCAGGGCGTTGCAGTCGCCGCATATGGCGTCGTGTTTGGACCTGTATCGCATAACGCTACATACAAAAGAAGGATAGCGCTAACAGAGCGCGATTTACAACATAATCTTTGTCGATGTATACTAAATTTACAAACAAACACATAGTACCATTATAAAAATATTCACTATTATACACAGGATTACTTACCAGAAAATAAATTGCTGGCGTTATTTTCTGTTAGAGTTTGCATTTGTGCCATGTTGCGGAATTACAATATGCACAGAACACAATTTCGAATCACTGCACACACTTTTAATTTACGTAAAAGATTATGAAATCGGATGGAAAACAGGTCTAACGCTGATGGATGAACGGCAAACAAGAGGCGTGAGCTTAGCGACGCGTAAACAGTCGAAAATCGACGATACAACGCGACAATGTAGCACCAGTATAGACGGCATAGTATACAATGTATACATATACCAAACAACGATTTTTTTGTTATAGTTATTTATTTTTATATCTTTTTTCCTACTTATTTATTTACTTAGGTATAATGCCATAAATACCCGGGTTCCCTTCCCCTCGTAAAGAGGTGCGGGCAGCGGGGGTAAGACCGACCGGGCGCGTTCTCAGGTGGCGGATAGAGGGACGTCCAGAGCGTGAAACGACCTCCAGACGGACAGGGGAACGGGGCGCCACATGCTGACCGGGACCTTGAACGGGGGGGGGAGAGTGAAACTCTCTGGACAGCGGGTACTATAGGGAACCGACCGGTGTAAAACCCGGGTAAGGCGACTGAAGGCTCCGCCGCAGACCACTCCCAAAGGCACTTGGGTCAAAGTGTCGCGCACGATGCCCTTGGGGTACCAGCCCCCCCCCTCCCCCATTGTATCTAGCCTTATCACCACAACAGACTTGGTGGCGATGGACCTCTATGTCCTGGCCACTCGTGGAAACCTTATGGAAGATCACAAAAACGTAAATACAATAAATGCTGTTGCCGGGATCTCGCAAGAGGCACCGGCATCGGCTACAATGGCAGAGGATGTGAGCGGCACGGATCCCGCGATTCTCACCACGGTGGGAACGTGGAGTGTGACCGTCGCAGTCTCAGTCGCACGCGTTGAGAAGGAGGGATCAGCTACAGCCGGGACCACCGACTCAACGCGGGCAGATCACCGCAAACCCTGTCGCAGTGGAGCGGCAAAGAGGAGGGCCCGCAAGGCTAGAGCAGCTATGCAGGGCCCATCCTCCATGCCTGCACACACGGGCAAGGCTAAGGAGGCAGCCGACGGGCAGGGCTCGAATAAGAGGCCCAGACCCTCGGATAGTACGCCTCCGAAAAAATACACGGCTCCCAAAAAGAGCAAGCTGTTCCGCAGGCCCACTGGCTACGGAGACGCGGTCGCCGGGGATAAGTGGCTGGCCATCGCGCCGGCTGATTACCCTGCCACCACTCTCGGAGAGGGGCAGGACGGGCTGGTGACGCGGGCGGTCCTCGGAGCGCTGGACGCCATTCCCCTGGAACAGGCGTCCCCGTGCTTCGAGGGTACCCGCAGTGGGCAGAGTGTCCTCTGGGTCACTTGCTTGCCAAGTCCCTTGAGAGGCTGAAGGAACGCAATCCCCCCCACTTCGGATTGACTCGGGCTCGTTTCTACGAGGCCCGACAGAGAACCGGGGTGGCGCGGCGGGAGGATGCTCCCGAGGCCGCTCAGGGGGAGGCATCGACACCGGAGGAGGGATCCATCGACACTGCGGTAGACATGGATATCGAGCTCGCTGGAGATGCCACTTCCCAACTGGTGAGGGTGGAGCAGGGACCCGCCAATGAGGTACCAGTGGCCAATACCGCGGGGCCCGCAGAGGTGGGTGACTGCCCCGGGCGTCCGGAAAAGTGAGGAAAGAGGGCCAGAGGCAGGCCAACAATGGCGCAAGGCCTTTCGAGGATGGGCCTGATAGAGACACAGAGGGGAGTCCAGAGGACACTCGATGGATCTCTAGCGGGTCCGTCCAAACCACCTCAGGGGACTACTGATAGATTAGCAGACCCTGAGGCGCAAGTAAGCGAGGGCAATGGCCTGCGCTAAAAACCATGCCCCCCCCCCCCCCCCCCCCCACGAGTCCCGCTCCCTGTCCTTCACCCCGCCCCTTCCAAACCCCGCGGCTGCCTCCCCCTCCCCACACCAGAAGGAGAAGAGCTAACACTGCAGCCAATACGGATGTAGCGGGCACCCAGTTCTCCCAAATCAAACTGCAACACTGCATTGAGGCCTCAGCTATTCACAGCCGGGACCTTGCAGTGGTGCAGACAGACATATCCCTTATACAAGAACCTTGGATTAACAAAGGGCTGGTGAAGGGGATAGACCAAAGGAACGGGACACTAATATACGATCCCGCAGAGCCCGGCTCAAGGGCCTGTATCTTTGTATCTAAAAGACACATCCCCCTGAAGTTAGGTAGACTATGTAGCAGAGATTTGACGGTGGCATCGGTCGGGCTGAGGTTGGGCGGTATTGCATTGGTGTTGCACACAAATGCATAAAATCGAGAACAAAAGACGTGACCATGTTGATGCGGGGAACGATTTTAACGAAGATCGATTTTTCGATATGATGTTCTTCATCTTCCATATTGCTAAAAGATTCCCCTGTTCTCTCTGAGCAGTCCACTTCTAGATTACTGGTCGGCGGTCCTTCCGAGCTCCACGTACCGTACATCGCTCGCAACTACTATATCCGCCATGACCTTTAGTCAATTTCCAAAAAGACCGCGCAGGAGTATCGCAAATAAAGCACTGAATATGCACAGTAAAGTGTTCGTTAAGAATTACAATACCATGCGTTGTGAGCGCATTAATTTCTTTTACAAAATCCCGCAAATATACATTTGTAAAATGTGGCTTGTTTTCACCGCAAAATAATAACGCTACCAGAAAAGGTTTATACACCTTCGGACTGATAAATATTTTGCAGAGGATTGACCATAATTGTGTTTTGCTACAAGAAAATAACGGCAATCCGTCAACGTTAATCTGCAAAACGATGTTTCCGTCGTGGTGAAATTCTGGATTTAGACACTTATGTAGTCCTGTTGCAATGCCATAATAGACATATTTTCCGGTTCGTCTGCGATATTTAAGATATCGTATGGCATCGAATCCGTTTTTAGGAATGTTTTTGATGTCTTTGGTGGTAACTCAGGCAGTAGCCGAACTCTCAATATTTTCAATAATTTATCAAGATGTGCATGCCCAATATTACACTCTAGAGCCCATGCTCGTACCTGCTCAACTTCTTGTGCGTGATCTAATTGCGTTACTACATCATTTCCCTCATTTCTTTCACCATACATTGAATTGTCTTTATTTATACCCATTTCAATATTATTATCGGCTTCTTGCGACTCGTTTTGAGACTTCAATGCATTCTCACTCGACGACTCCGGCTTGCGTCGAGAAAATGTCTCGGCGGATCCTCAATTTCTTCATTATCTCCTAGTACAAAAATGTTATAATAATGACTAATTTTTTGTGAAAATTACTTAATTTCAGTTATAAATAATATATTCACTAATCGACAATTATCATGTGCTTTACAAAGCCCTAATTATATAGACTGATTCCATACGCTTTTGACCACTTTTGAAGGCGAACATTTTAAATTTGGCTGAAAATTTTATCTGTTGTACTACCCCAACCAAAACAATTATGTGAATTTTTTCGAATTCGTTTGCCTATCCGATAAAAAGTTATGAATTTTGAAAAAAAACGTCTTTCTAGTTTGCAACCATTTTCAAACGCTCATAACTTTCTCAAAAATTGGTTAATCGACAGGTTTTTTCTTAAAATTTTTCGTATTTCCACATGCTTTTCAGAAAAAATACAAACACAATATTCAAATCATACTTTGTGAAATTTTTCATTTTTTCGAATACCGCTTTTCTAGCGAGGTATTCGAAGCTTTTAAGGCGCACAAGGCTCGAGTTGAAAACCTCACCAACAAGAAAATCAAGTATCTCCAGTCCGATAACGGAACGGAATATTTCAATTCCTTTTTCGACGCGTTCTTGAAAGAAAATGGGATTGCTTGACGATTATTAATTCCATACATTCCCGAACAAAATGGAGTCGTCGAGAGAAAAGATCGCACCTTATTGGACACGGCGCGCTGTCTGTTTTGCATCGGCGATCTCGCGATTCGTATTATTTTGAATTTCTACGAGAGTTGTAAGTTCTCGTACGCTATGCTGCGACGGGTTTGTACGGTGCGGTTGCAGACAAACTTAATCGGCTACAACTGATTTCGCGTAAAATAAAATAATAGGATCCGACACGTTAATGAACTGTGACAAACTTTATTTACCACTTTAGACTGAAGAGAATTTACACGGTGATAGATATGTGAAAAATTAAAACTGGATTTCCGAATTGTCTCGGCGGCTAATTCTGGATTCGTTGTAACTTGAATAGATGACTTCTTAATTGAGACTGACTTGTTTTGAAAAGTTTAAGAGAGCCTTGAATTTTTGTTTTTCATTCCCAAATGGAGGGAGAAGCGTCTTGCAAAGAATCATGCATTTTCATTGGTTCGTGGATTGAACATTTTCGGAAGTGAGGAATATCTTGAACTCGCGGTTAGTGGGGGTACGTAGAAACCCCAAAGGGTCAACCTTTCATAAAACATTTGGCGACCAGAGCCTGATTCATGGGTTTTTTCCACATTACTAATTTGGAGGGATTTTCCAATAACAAAACATTTGGCGACCAGAAGTTGGTCGCGTACTGTCCTTTTCCCTTTTTTATGGACCTGAAAGGATTATCCGCGAAAAGGTCTTTCCCTTGAAAATGCATGATTATCTACGGAACAATATTGAATTTATAGTTTACAGATATAAGTTTTTCAGATCTCTTAAACATTAAAGAAAAATAAACTGAATAATAATAAAATATTGCTTATAGCGTCTTAGTCGACGCTCCACTGTCTATTGATCGAATCTTCGTCTCCAAAGTTTTTATGGGCCGAGGCCATAAACATTGCGAACTTCATCCGAAATAAATATCCATCGAGCACGCTGGATGGAGAAACGGCTTTCAAAAAATGGACCGGAGAAGCATCTGATGTCAGCACATACAAAACCTTCGGCAGTCCAGTCATGGTCACGAACATGGAGCCAAACGCTGACAAATGGAGCGCGAAATCGACCAAAGGTATGTTCGTGGGCTATTCGACAGTCTCTAAAGGGTTCAGAATTTTTATTCCAGAAAAACGTATAATTGCGATCTCCAGAAACGTCAGATTTTTCAACGAAGTATCAAGAAATATCTTCTCGTAATCGAAATACAACAAAGATCTAATTGCAAACGAAATCGAAAGCGATGAAAATACGATCGAGATTCCGATAAAGGCGGCCGACGAGAAGCCGCAAGAGACAAAAAAAAATCACGTACACGAAGAACCTGATACAGACGAAGAATCAAACGCAGAGTATCGGGATGATGACCAAAGAGAAACGGTCAAACGTGGCAGAGGAAGACCACGTTTAGAACGAACCGGTCGCAGGGGGAGGCCGCGCAGGCTTTTTCACGACGCGAATTTCGCCGAAATTCTTGAACAAACGGCGATACTGTCAATGAGTGAAACCTCTGTAAATGAAGCGATTCAAGTCCCTCACTCTGAGGAGTGGCTTGACGCCATCGCGAAAGAGCTCAAGTCGGTTCTAAAAACCGACACATGGTCAATTGTCTCCCGACCACATGATGAGAAGATCTTCGGCAGGCGAATTGTTCGCAGAGACAAATTCGACTCTAACGGAAACCTGGAAAGACGTAAAGCGCATACCGTCGGAACGGGGCTCGGACAGCGTCCTGGAATAAACTACGACAGCGCCTTTGCCCCGGTATCAAGAATCGAGTCAGTGCGTACGATGGCAGCGCTTGTCGCAGAATTCGGCATGGAAATCGCGCACTTCGACGTAACAACCGTTCATCAAGGATTAGAAAACTTGGTACAGACCGAGTCATCCAAGAACGAAATACACAAAAAAGCTACGAACATGCTCGCCGAATTGAAGGATGGGAATAAAGTCTAGCTTTTGAACAAGGCGATTTACGGACTACGACAGGCAGGAAGATGCTGGCATGCCGAGCTGAGCAAAACCTTGTTAGCGTACGGCACGAAACGATGCTCTTCAGATTCCTGTGTCTTTCATCAGGGATAAGGCAAAGACATGATGCTAACCGTCACGTACGTGGACGATATATTGGTCGCCTGTAAGGACAAATCGCGGATTGCTACTCTGTACCAATATCTTTCAGAGACGTTCGAAATGAAAGACCTAGGAACCATTCGATACTGTCTCGGTTTAGGATTCTCTCTGAAGGAATCTGGAATCACGATCACGCAGAAAGGATACGTTGTCAACCTATTGAAACGTTTTGGGATGTTCGACGCTAAACCGGTCAGTACTCGGTTCGAAACGAACTCAAAGCTACAAAAGCCGAGTGCAGCTGATCGTGATAGCGACGCTTTCCTTTATCAAGAGCTCATCGGCTCTTTAATGTATTTGGTGCTATGCACGAGGCCGGATATTGCACATGTGGTAAATTATCTCAGCCAGTTCAACACCGATCACGATTCAACACACTGAATGGCCGCAAAACGCATATTAAGATACGTGAAAGGAACACAGCACGTGGGATTTACGTACAAACGAACGGAGAAACCTGTCCTCGGATTCGTCGACGCCGACTGGGCGAATTGTATCTTGGACCGGAAGTTATATACGGGCTACGTCTTTACTCTAAGTGGATGTCCAATCACGTGGACATGCAGAAAACAGAAAACCACTGCTCTATCATCCGTCGAGGCGGAATACCCCGGGTAGAAATTGTAGCAGGGACCCGCTCCGGGCGCTCTCAGGCTGCCTGACTGCCCTATTACGGCACTCGTAAGGCAGTCTTTAGCGCCCCGTTAGAAGCTATAACGCCTCGCCTAATACGGTCCTGATCAAGCTACCTGATCACGGCACTAATGGTTGCCTTACGAGTACCATAACAATGCCCTACTACAATTTATACTCGGGGTAACATAACCTAAATCTGTACACAATCTATAAACGCTTGTCAAAAGATATATTTTGCAATGACTTTCCGTGAAAGTTAAAATATATAATGTTCTCAATTGATTTTAGTAAAGTGTATGAGCGTGGAATGTACGAGTTAAAACGCTGCGAAGAAACAATTATATCGGAACCGTAAACAAATTTTCAATATCTATTAAGGATGTATGTAAGGTCAAATCTGCAGTACATCTTGTTATATCGGCAACACGTTAGTATTGCGCGATAAGATTTTATTTTGGGATAATAGCCAATAAGGAGCAAATCTCGAGTCAGTGAAGTAAAATGAAGTAACAGTTTATTGTAAGTTTTAGATTAACAAGTTACAAAGTTACGGAAGTTAATAGGGTAAGAGCTTCAATCAAAACCAACCGATTAGCTCTGCTCGTCAATTAAAACTGCTCGATAATTGTCGTGATCGCGGGTCGCTCCCGCGAGTCGCTATGCAGAAAATGCATGTTCCGCATTTTGGTCGTTGTGACCATATATGGTCACAACGACGGTTTCGATGGTGTATTTCGCGCCTTTACCCTAAAACTGTCTATTGCGCAGTTTGGGGTTTTTGAACTTTACTTGCGCTGTGACCATATATGGTCACAGCGCTCTTTATTTTATCTTTATTTAATTCTACCGGAATGTTCTATTGAAATATTCCTTCGTTGTCCTATGGGGTACAACAATCTATTTATTTTTTAAGGTTAATTTTCATGTTGAAATGTTAATGCCGAATCATTTCTGTTTGCATTTTATAATTTTTAATGAAAAAATTGTGTCATTTTATATAATAATTTATAATTTTTAATAAAGTGAGTATGCAATTTGATATGTGTGGTCGAGTACAGGTTAAGCCAATCAAATAATTTTATTTCTGTTTCGAGAAAATGTGGCAACAAGGCTACAGTTAGCCATGACAGCTACAGCTAATCATTCCGAGACCACCAGTTGAAGTCCTCGAAGTATTTTGTGATTTGTAATTCTTTAATTAAATAAATAAAAAAGTTCCCAATCGCGGCCGATAATAGTCAGTAAAAAAGTGTTTGCGATGGATAAATGTGACAAAACCGCCGAACATACTTTATTTCGGGACAAAAAAGGAAATTTCGTATCTCAAAAACGCAAAAGACACCAGGCTAGCGTTTTAAAGAGTATTGATAAAAGAAAGAGGGATAATAGTGCAAGTTATAAATTTAGTGGAAGAGGAATCGTCGAATTACAAACTTTGGCAACGGAACTGTGGTGTTCGCAGTGTGACTTGCCATTGTTACTCCGTGATATTATTTCAGAGGCACATCATTGTTTGGTCAGCACTTCGAAGCCACATCACAATGCAACAGGGAGCATCCGTTACTGTACGAATGGAAAAGTCGTTATCGGTAAGTTTACAATTCTTTCCTTGATCTATAGAATTTGTTTGTTATTTATGTGCTTTATTGTTTAGGAATGTATGACAAAGGCTATGCAAACTTAATGATTTTTTATCTGCGATGAATGTCCCCACGATAAACCCGCATCTGCTGAAAGTGTAGGAGGATGAAGCAGCCCCGTGTAATTGAGGAGTGTGCCAATGAAAGCTTCGAGAATGCTGTGAGGATCGAAAAGGAAATGACCGTAGCAGCCTGTCAAACGGGAAAGGTAATGACTCGCAAGTGAATATCGATAGTTATATGTTCACGTAGAAAGTTACAAGAACAGAAATTGAGATTTTTTGTGAGTATTGTTTAGCGGACAATACATCTATAGTTTTATTAAATAATAAAAATATATTAAAAATCAGTAGTAAGCATAAAGACTAACAAATTTATTATATGTTCATAGGAGGGATCAATTTTATAGTTCAAGGAGAACTATGGACAAATACAATTCTCCGTTCTTTTATCCTCATTTCCTTATTTTGTTATGCCTCTTTTTCTTTATTCCTTTCGTTCTTTGGCTTAACTTCCAGAATTTTGATTCCTCAATAGAAGACAATCCGAAAGACATTATCAATATCATAACCTCATTCGACGCTGGGTGGCAGAAACGTGGGTCAGGATACAACAAGAACAGTCTATCAGGCATATATAAAAAATTGAAAAATATCATGTTATATATAAACAACTTAAAATATTAATTAAAGGAGATAAAGAGATGTTTGTAATATATTATTTAAAAAATAAAGGAAAAATATAAATTATAAAAATCTTTTTATCCTCATTGAATGTTTTTAGTTATTGAGATAAAAATACTTCTAATAAAATATTACCTTACGAGTAATATTTTTAAATATCAGTCCGAGAAAGATATGTTGGAAACATTTTTTTCGTTTCATTTTCAGAATGAAAACATTTTGAAGTGAATATACATTGTGACGAGCTCGACCTCCTAAAAATTTCGCCAAAAACAGAAGATGACGAGCTGCCAGTCCAAAATCTATAATGACGCCCAGCTTTTCAAATTTCCTTTTGGTCACTTTCTTCTCTTACCCTTTGGGCGCCAGGTGTTTCTATCACCCCGAAACACCAAGTGTCACGTCTCGCTTTCGGTACTTTACCGCGGCTACTACTCAGGAAGGGGGGGGATTCGTAGGGCAAGCATTCGTTATTTTGACTGATTCGAAATAACGGGTGAGCAACTTTTTCTGATTATTCAACAGGTAGTTCAACAATTATTTATTAATCTCCACTCGGGCAATCACGACAATGTTATACAATTTCGGATCTGTTATTCTAATTTTTAAACTACTCGATCAACTATTTTACAAGGGGACACAAGCGGCTTTCCGGTGACGCCGGAAAGCACAGCTTACGACTCGGGTATGCCAGGGGGGTGCGTGACGAACATCCTCCGCCACCTCACGTACGACCTCGGAGGAGTCGCACGAGGAAGAAAGAAATTGCACCACGTGCGCCTACCTTTTTCTTTGCTGTCTTTCGTCCGCGACGTCGCACAGCGTTCCTCGGCGTCGATCCTCTCTCTCACTCTCGCGTATCCGTCAATGTTTCCACTCACTCTCGACCTCTCTCGCACTCGCACACTCTATCTCGCTATCTCAACTCTCCGTACAATACTTTCGCTCCCTCAAAATCTAACTACTCCTCTTGTTGCCTAATTCGCACTAACTCTCGCGTGAGCCCTTAGCTCACGCTCGCTGGCTTCCGTATCCCCTATCGGCGGAGGTGGGGGTTCTCGCGACGATCGCTCCTCGATCGCCGGCACAGCCATCTCTCTCCCTCGTTCCCCGGGCAGCGTCGCTCTCTCTCTCTCGTCCGTCACTGTTGACGTTTCGCTGACCGCTCCCTGAAAACGAAGGAATCCTCGCCGACAGTGCGTGCTCTCTCATTTTTCTATTGCTACGGGAGCGAGGCGTCGCGACTCTGCTTGCTCGCTCTCCTTCTAATATTCCTTTCGAATATTCTTCTTTGGCGCGATTGCGAGGAGAGTATTTCCTCGTCACAATATATTTTTTACGTTTCAATTTGAAGTGATATATATTGTTACGGACCGATCAGCGTAGCAACAACCTGGCTGAATGATCCACCGATGCACGCGCAGCTTTGTCATCAAATTCCCTAAATGCACCGTCCCACGATAGAAGTTCCCACGGAACTCCACGTACCACCGAGTTATCACTTATTCCGACGCAATTCCCGAAACGCTCTCACCATTCCGCTAAAATCAGGAATATTTCACCAAACCGAGCTCCCAATAGGAAACCCGACACTTCCTGTTACCCCCACGAGACTCTCCCAACACCCTGGCCCCATGGTAATGAGGATCCCGATCGACGAACAATCTTCAGTCTAAATTGACACCTCCGTCTTGACAGACGGATCAATCGGTCGAACGTACTCATACCTTAGGGCATCAAATATTAGCCTGTAACCAACCTGTAAAAAACCTGCGAGTCGTATCGCTCTCCGAACGCTCGGCTCCCTCTTTTTGCCAACCCAGCGGAACCATGACATCGTAGTGGCAGCATCGAGTACGAGCACGCCCGTGTGAGCCACTACGATCGCATTGTGTTAGTGTACAAATAAACGACTCGCTACCATCGACGAACTGAGAGAAGAGCTCATTACAAGCGGTGCAGCTAGATCGCTTGTAAAAGTTACCCCTTCTCTAGCCTCTTATGGGCCCATCACAATCATAGTAGCGCGTGTCCGTGAGCGCGTCGCTCGTTCACGGATACGCGCTAGTATGATTGTGTAATGCGCGCGTACGAGACTAGAGAGGGAGTAAGTTTTACGGCTGCACTGGTAGCAAATCGGATTTCAGTTCATTTGTTGTTATCTCAATGCTCGCATTAGTTTAGGTTCGTCGAACTAACGACCAACCTAACAGTGCGGTGGTTAAGTTAATTTTAAAAAGTTATTTTTCTGATCACCCTAAAAATGGATAAATTCTTATTAAACTTGAAAAATAAAGAAAGTGATGAATCTAGAGAGGACGCTCCACAAACAAGTAGCAAGGGTTCCGAGAAACGAAAACGTCGTAAATATCACGACAGTTATTTGGATTTTGGCTTTACAGCAATAAACGAAAATGATAAAGAGAGACCACAGAGGGTATTATGTATGAAAGTTTTAGCACCAGAATGTATGCTTCCAAGTAAACTAAAACGACATTTAGAAACCAACCTTTCTAACTTTGTTGGTAAACCTCGCGACTTTTTTTTTATCAAAAAGTTAATTGAGTTAAAACAACAAAAAGGTGGCATTTATAAACATATGTCAATACCAAATAATGCTTTACTAGCCTCATACAAAGTTGCATATAGAATTGCTAAATGTAAAAAGTCACATAACATCGCAGAGCAACTCATTTTACCGGCTGCTGTAGATTTGGTGAACATTATGATTGACGAGTCGGCGGGTAAACTGCTTTCAAAAGTCCCTTTGTCTAAAAATACCATTAGTCGCAGAATTCAGCACATGAAGGAGGATCTCAATTTACAATTAATTGAAAAATTAAAAGGTAGTGAATTTGAATTGCAACTCGATGAGGCCACAGAAATAATAAGGACGCGCATTTGATTTGTTACGTACGGTTCTTAGATGGTCATTCAATCGTTGAAGACCTTCTCTTTTGTAAAAGTATTACTGGACGCAGAAAGGCTCAGGATTTGAGAGCCTGTATATATTTATGGTTGAAAATAATTTAGAATGGACAAAGTGCGTTGGTGTTTGTACTGACGGTGGTCGTTCAATGTCAGGCTCTTATGGAAGATTGCAGGCGATTATTCGAAACAAAGCTCCAGATTCACTTTGGACCCATTGCATCATTCACAGAGAAGCATTTGCATCAAAGTATATGAGCCCTCCACTAAATACAGTTTTAGAACGTGTAATAAATATAGTAAGCTATATAAAAACTCGACCACTGAAAGCAAATTTTTTTAAAAAAATGTGTGAAGATATGGGAGCTGAATACACATCTTTGTTGTACTACTGCCACTCACGATGGCTCTCACGCGGGGGTGTATTGTCTTGTACGTTCCAATTGCGGCAAAAAATGTTCGCTGTTCTTGAAGAAGAAAAATATGAATATGCCAAATACTTTGTGGGAAAAGACTTTTTGATTAAACTCGCATACCGATTGTTACATTTTTGAAAAGTTGAATGCGTTGAATGTCTCCTTACAAGGACGCAATCTGCACATTTTAAAGCAAACAGAAAAGATTTCAGCTTTCCAAAAAAAATTACAGCTATGGAAAACAAAAATTAACGAACAGTGTTTCAATGATTGTTTTCCCTTGTTCCACCAGTTTATAACCTCCAATGAAATTAATTTGTCTTGCAATTGTTATGGATCAGCTTATGCTGAATCCAACAAAGGGGTAATTTGCTGCCACCAACAGAGCGCAGAAGGCGCCCTGTAATAATAGAGAATTCTAAGAGATAGAGAGAGAAATTCAAGTATAGCGTGCGAAAGCGTCGGAAGGACATGAGTTGCCGCTCGTCCCGTACGGGCCCGTTATTCGTCCAGGACTTGGGAAGAGAGGGGATGTCGAGAAATGGGTTAATACTATATACCCCAAATTAATACGATTTTATTGCACCTCGTTCAGATGCTTTTAAAAATGGTTTCAATACATATAAGAATTATGGTCGTCAACTTACTACTTTGGTTGCTCCCTGCCGGCCGGCGTACTATCGTCGATTATCTTAATTTTACACTTATTGTCTCTATTCACTGTGTTTACGGTGAATCGTTTCGCGAAACTCGAGAGTGACAATAGCTGCTGTAAAGGATCGTTATATAAAATCTATATGATAATAAAGTAATCTATAATGAATCATATATGAAACAGATAAGATTGAAATATTTGATATAAAAGTAGGTAATATTGGAATAATTAACACTGGACGATTTATCCCATTTTCGGGTAGCCGCGGAGAGCCAGGGTCCACCAAACGCCTTTGTTTTATATTAAGGACCGCAACCTATTCCCGGTCTAACTTCCCAACGTTGGGCACGCAGCGGAGCTTCTCTGATCGAAGTTTAATCAGAACTAAACTTGTATCGATTCCGTATCGCGCGCCGAGGTTCCGCGGAACCTCGGCGGTGGGAACACGGAATTTTCCACTAATCACGCGCATATTCTAAAGTATGGCGTAATTTCAGGGAGTCTTCGCCGCGTTGGTCCTGCATCAGCAGCACGTGCAGGGTTTTCGCTGACCCGGAACTTGACTCCTTGGAGTTGGTGGCGTGTGACTCCGTGATCAGCGACGTCGTTGTTACCATGCGGTGGCTCTCACGAGAGCCGTCGCAGGGCCATAACACAATACAAAATCTATTTTTGTTGATCACCTATAAGAGCTTATAAACAAGTTCGAAAAATATTTTGAAGTAGATAATGATAAATTTACATGGATTCAAGACCCACTTAGAGTCAAGGCTCCATCGGAATTTACTTTTTTGGAAGAAGAATCTCTTATTGACTTGTCTTGCGATAATAGTTTAAAATAACAATTTTGTAGCATGGAACTTTCTGATTTCTGGATATCAGTAAACAAGTAATATCTACTGCTTAGTGGTAAAGCTCTACGAATATTAATTCCATTTGCAACATCCTATTTGTGCGAAGCTGGGTTTTCGGCGCTCGCGGTAATAAAAAGTAAATATCGCTCGAAAATTAACGTCGAACAAGAAATGAGGGCCGCCATATCCAATTTTATTCCGAGGTTTGAGAAGTTGTGTAGTGAACATCAAGCCCACTCAGCCCATTAATAATGTTAATAATGT
The DNA here is from genome assembly GCA_964007305.1 of Netelia melanura. Lineage (NCBI taxonomy): Eukaryota > Metazoa > Arthropoda > Insecta > Hymenoptera > Ichneumonidae > Netelia > Netelia melanura. The sequence continues at coordinate 15,045,013 of OZ023255.1, read as the reverse complement.
TAATCACCTATGGACGTTCAATAAATTGTTTGTGAATTTAAAATTCGAGTTTAATTTATTTTTTAACTAACCTAACCACATCATGGTTGTCCAGTCTCAATACGGATATTACAGAACCAATTTAAATTAGATATTTTCTATTATCCCGAGGAAAATAGTAAGTATCTGTTTCTAATTTTTCGCCGTTAAATGGGTAATCGCTTTTAAAATGGAAAGTTTTTCAATTTTTCAAAAAAGTAAAAAATATAGGGAAAAGATCTGATGTATTAAGGGCGCCGCGGATAAAATTCGATTATTTAGGGAGACTAAAACCGGAAAAGATTGGGAACCTCTGGGTTACATGATTTCCCACACACTTTACGCATTTTGGCGGGTTATGGCAGTGTTGTGCGGCACGATTTCGCACTGCACTTTAATATTTAGGGATCTGTTACTAAAGAGTTAGAACCCAAATGAAAGACAAAAGTAAAATATAAATACATAGTTCATTGATACTTTGAATAAGAGAAAGAAAAGTCGGATTCCTTGCGCGAATCCGTCGTGCCGCACGTACAGGTTAAAGATTAATTTCAGACTGTTTAAATATTGGCTAGCTGGTCCTTTTATACAGTTATAATTGGAACAGCTTGACCAGCATTGTTTTGTTATTGTGTCCTCCAAATCTGGTTTACATTATTCCTCAGATGTGGAAGTTAACTTTTTCCGTAGAATTTTGTCTGAGTCGGCGTTCGCATAGCATAATATCGAAGGCGGCTTCAATCGCGCAATGCCGATTTAGCGTATTGTTGGCCTACTCGGTTGTATGTACTACTTACACCAATGTAGAACGCTCGATTATCGGGGCACAACAGCAGTGATCTGTGCCATGTCCATATCTCTGGCACTTTCTAGCACAAGTTCTTGACCACTATTTGTTTTTTATTTTTAATATCAGTTTTGTGTTTTCTTTTAATTTTTCTTTTTGTTTTCCTTTTAGTTAGGGAAAACTGTTCGGTAGCGTAGTCGGTTAATTCCACATTTGTGGATGGGTTAACATCCCCCTCCATCTTCACGTCTCGCACGAAATATGTATGGTTACTAAGAATAAAAGTATTTTAAGTTTCGCGATTTGATTTCCACCAGTAATCTGCGTAACGGAACGTTCTTACGGCAGCCTGCTCGTTCGCTCGACGCCGTCTTCCATTGTCGGTGAGCGAACGAGCCTCCTGCCTGATTGGTCGTGGGCCGCGTGGTGGGGGATAGCGCCCCGACCGGCGTTGATTAGCCACAGGCCGCGAGGTGGGTGATAGCGCCCTGAGTAATCGAGCGATCCCACATATAACATATATATATATGTTATATGACTTCAAGAATTTGTAGTTGAAAAATAATTGCACACAAATTTGGGGTTTTTCTTCTGAAAAAAATATAAACAATTTTGGCAATTTTTTCATTTTTTAATTTGCACAATTTTTATTCAATATTTTTTTAAAACTAAAAATGTTCTCTACTCCGATAGTTTCTTTGTGAATTCAATTATAATTCTTCTTACCACGCTATGCATTTGTATAAAAAAATTAGGATCCATAACTGCAACAATATGAAAGTTAGATCTTTCCAAAAGCTTTTGTAATAAATATGAATTTTTTTTTCTAATTTTGCCTGAAGAAAATAATAAAATAAATGTAATTTTTTGAAAATCCTCGTTATTACCTCAATTTCACAATTGTCTAACTATAAAGCTGTATTGGTATTAATACTATTATACTATAATAGTATTAGTATTATAGTATAATAGTATTAGTATTATAGTATAATAGCATTAGTATTATAGTATAATAGTATTAGTATTATAGTATAAATAGTAGCAGAGTGTAAATGAAAACGCGGAATAAATTAGAATTATTATAATTGCATTGTATTATGAGATTAATATTACTATTCAATTTTATTTACATTTCAATATCAATTACACGTTTTTCACATGGTTGAAAATGGTAGGAAATAAATAAAATGCAATGACATTAAATGTTACAAAATATTTATAATATTATTTACTATGACAGCTGCTGTTGTTGCAACAAAAAATGATATTACGTTTTACAGAATTTCAAGGTTTTCTTCCTGTACTGATTAGCTTTTTCTTTTTCTGCATTGAGTCGCGAGCAATGCTATTGCATGCGTACAATCACGTAGTATTGAATTACATGAAAAAGAATGTCGGCAGCGTGTTCTGAACATGAAAACAAAAGCTTTTCATATTTATATACATCTTCCAAGATCGATTCAAAAACTTGCGTAGAATGACAATGAACTGAAAATCGGTGTTCTAGAAAAAGTATGAATCGATAGAAGTGAATGTTGAGATGAATTAATGGACCCCGAGAAAGAAAATCCGTCAGGTCTGATTCAGGAATGTTTGCTCTTTTGTCAGTACTCAATAAGCTCTCTTTGCATTTTTCGCATTTCACGGTATTCGAAATCCGTTTCATCAAGTTAGCAGTAATATAATAGAGAACGCAACTTGTTACTTCGGGCTTACTGTAATCATGTTCCATTATATCTTCGAGATCCCAGTTATCGTGTTGCGCAGCTTCTGCAACCTTCGCCTTAATAGAGCGTGATAAATCATATTTTCTTGGATTTTTGTAAATTGTTTTCAGTTCTGCTAGCATCACTAGAGACTGATGAGGTTTATCTTCGAAAATCGAAGAATTTCCTGTTTTGGGAGGCTTGAGAACGCTATACGTCGATAGGATTTTATGGATTTGGAGAAATGTGTGGCTAGATGGATGATCATTACAACCTCCAGCTTGACGGATGGTACCAAAGTATGTTTAAAATGGGCAAGTTTACAAAAAAATTAACGTTCATTATTAATAATCGTTAACAGACTTTGGATAAAGTTGTCAGTATCAGTAGAGCAGTTGGCCAGCATTACATAAAGAGGAGACTAAATACCGACACAACGCTTCGAAATCGCCATCCAAACTTACTCTCATGCGAATAGATGGAATTCAATAAAATTTTAACAGTATAATCGGAATAGCGACACGTATTTAGGCCCCTCTTAAAGGAATAGAGTCAGATGAGAGAGAATCATTTTAATATTTCAATATTTTCGTTTAGTTATTGTTTTAAATATGACCAAGACAATACGTTTGAGGATTGAAATGAACATAAACTTAAAACCATCAAGAACCTTTACTTTTGGTTTTGATTTTGCTTTATGATGTCGCATTTCTTCGTAGCAAATTTTTACATGGTCGAGTGCAGAAAATTTTGAGTTACGTTAAAATTTCAATACGTACATTGATTGAAATATTGAACGTAGAATAATTATTGCTAAAGTGGTCCGTAGCTCGGAAATGAGCCCCTCCAAAGGTACTTTATTGGTCGCATGTATAGGCAATGAGCAAACAAAAATATTCAAGTTCTAAAAAGATACTATTTTAACTGATGGTTAGCTAATGTGAAACATAGATAAGTGCAAAAGAGCGAGCAAGACAGATCAAGAATACGTTGCACATCGCTTTAAATCCCGATTAACTTTCTAACCTCCAGCGGATCCTGGTTTATTCGACCGGTCAAAACGTATGGGAAATTACACTATTGCGTAAGATAAGTTGTGAGGTCCAGAACTGACTGTAGAGTTACTCGCAAACCCTCTGCAGTCTTCCGTGCAGAAATGTTGACAGGTGTTTCGCACTAAACCCCGTTCACGAACCGTTATTGTTCTGTTACGTCCTAGCATGGGTGACGCACATCTCCGGTCGATAAGTTAAACTACTACCTTACCTATCTCTAAACCAACGCAGCCTGCCGGTAAAATTTAAACAGTATGTACAGGGTGGAAAGAAAATAGTGGTCGCCGCTTCGCCACGTGATTCTCCAGCTTGAGATCGACAAATTTGACACTGAATTTCAATGTCAAATTTGTTTATTGACTTAAAAAATTCTACTAATTGAGAAGAACAAAAGTCAGAAAGGAACCATGGGTCGCAAGTGAGCCCATGACTTTTGTTCTTCTCAATTAGTAGAATTTTTTAAGTCAATAAAAAAATTATGCTGGCGACGACGGCGTAGTCCTTGCTAATCCTTGTTGATCCAAAATCGAGTCTCAATTGAAATCTCAGGTCGAGCAGCTCGTTGTCTACCCAGAACTCAGACATTGCTGCATTCCAAGTCAAGGACTGATTATCATTCCAATACTAGCATTATACCGATACTTGGATTCAAAGTTTACCTCTTGAAACTGAACTCGATTGAATTGATAGTAGCGGCATTGCTTTTGTAACGCGATCATGGGCCATCGCGATCATATGCGAGATGGTCGGGATCAATGATTAATACTACGGGCGATCGACGAGGCTCTGGGAAATTATGCCCGAGCTCTTGAAATTTATGGTGGGATCATCCAGAATCGTGCTGGTAATCGACGAGTACCCCGGCGTGCGATCCTTGATAGACGCGAATTCCAACGTTTGGATCAACGTTTTGCAGATCAGGATCGGTTTGAAGTCCAACCTGCTGGACATCACCGGCGTGGACGCCCCCGGATTCACTGGAGGATTGAAGAACGCGTTATCGCGCTTGCACGAGCTCATCCCGTCATGGGCTTGCGTCGAATAGCCACTCGTGTCGGAACATCTCACACGACAGTAAGACGGATAATACGAGAAGAAGAATTGAGCCCTTACCGTGTTCAATTTGTGCAGGCATTGCACCCTGGAGATCGCCGTACTCGTGAACGTTTCTGCAGATGGATGCTACACAAATTGGACAGGAATCTACAATTTTTGGAAAATATCTTGTTCACTGACGAAGCAAGCTTTTCCAGTACTGGTATAATAAATAGACAAAACCTCCGCACCTGGGCAGATAGGAATCCACATGCCATAATGCAGCGGATCATCCAGGGTTGATTTGCCATTAATGTCTGGGCAGGAATTATCGGGAATACGCTGATTGCCCCAATTTATCTCCCGCTGCCATTAAATGGTGGTTGTTATTTGGATTTTCTCCGACACGATCTTACGCCTCGACTTCGCCAAATAATTCCTAGGGAACGTCGAAACCAAATTTATTTCATGCATAATGGGGCACCTCCGCACTGGTGTTTACTGGTCCGCGATTTCCTCAATAACATGTTCGGTAGTCGATGGATGGGACGCCATCCTGCACCACACACATGGCCACCACGCTCACCAGATCTGAACCCTTTGGATTTTTTCTTTTGGGGGGCCCTCAAAGCGGTCGTTTATCGATCGGGTAGAGTGATCAGAACCGTGGCCGATCTGAGACGCTGGATAAATGAAGATGTGATGAGACTAGGGAGAAATCGAGCCCTGCTCACCCGTGTTAGGGAGAATCTGAAGGCAAGGCTGCGAGCGTGCTTATGCAATGGAGGGCGCCATGTAGAAGGGACAGAGCAAGAGCGCATGCTAGGGGCCATTGGGGAAAATGGCACAATTCTTTGGATTCCGCGTCAGTGCCGTCAACGCCAGTGTAATCAGTAAAACGGAGATTGAGCCCACGCCCTCCACACGGGAAGAAAATTCAACGCACACGTGGTTCGGAGTCAAAAAATACAGAGGAATTGACGAGCCTTGGGGTCCACACACACACACACACGGGATGCTGCGCAGACAACCTCCGCGTGGTGCATTCTGGGTAACGCAAATAGTCTGCAGACATCGTGCAAAATAGGCACACCCTGGCTGGAGATATCGTGATTTCCCGGCTGAGCGGTGGAAAGCTTTTCCGTCACGATTAATGTTGTGAATGTTATCAAAACCACCTGAAAAATATTCGGAAAGAATCCAGCTTTTTTATTTTTTTCAACTTGAAGTTGTTATTTCGACTTGAAGGGCGTATCTCCGACCTATGGTCCCTTTGAGACTTTTGTTCCTCTTGACGCGTTGAATTTTTTAAGCCAATAAAAAAATTGACCTTGAGTTTCAGTGTCAAGGTCAATTTTGCGGATACAAGTTTTGATAGATCTCCATCGATCTCGAGCTGGAGAATCACGTGGCGAAGCGGCGACCACTATTTTCTTTCCACCCTGTACATCTTTTTTTTCTCTTATTATTATTTTACTATTGCATTTATAAACTATACCATTTATTCGTAGAAACTAAACAGATTAGGGGAAAGATCCCAGCTAAGATTACCAGAGCTCCAAGCTCTTATCGCATTCATATACCAGGGAACTTCAAACCATAACCAAAACACCCCATCCATTCATAAACACCCTCTCTGGCAAACATCCTTTTTATGTCTTTTCCACAAACCTCTTGCGCGATTTTGTAGTTCGACAACCTAGTTGATAACGATATTATTTACTCTTAGTTTTAAAAGCGGACCATATACGAATTCATAATTATCAGGCACGAAAAACTTTTCCCTGCTCTCCTTGTTCGTGTCACATTTTTACGAGCGCCTCGTCGTTCGATATCACCGCTCGTAAAATCAGACGAAAACCAAACTCTGTATTTCTCAGAACCATAATCAGAGAACACACTTTTCTTTCCCACGATCGTCGTCCAAAAAGCGACGCTCTCAAGACACCCCCATATCTCTGAAACAACCCCCTCTGATAGGAAAACTTAAAATCTCGCTAAAGAATCCGACCAATCAGATTTATATAATTTTGTAACTCCGCCCGAACCGAGACGAAATCGTCAACCAACTTCGACAAAAAAAAGAGAATCGACTCAACCTCGAAATCGAAAGCATCTTAAGCTAACAAATCTCCGACATTTGTAAAATCACTCTAAGTCTAATTTGTGTTGTAATTTCAAACTTAAATAAAGTGCAGTTGTTTTTGTTAATTGTATGTGAAGTATTGGTGTTGCAATCAATAATAATTTCCCAAGAAAATACATCTTCTCGATTCAATCGAGAACTCTGAGAAACATCATCAATCAACAATACGTCTTCGAAGAGGAATCATCCTCGACGATTAACCCTAAATCGTTGAGTTGGTACATTGAGCACAAGTAAGTCATCGGCGGCGAGCTCACGTCCAGCCGAATAGCGCAATCTAATTCAAATATCGCGCGCACATCGCACTATCGACGGAGCTTCAAACTCTCTCCACCTTGGGACGTAACAACGAGGTTGTAAATCTCATTGCACTGCGATGTGATGAAAGAAGTTAGGGATGTCACACTTTAAATTAATGAAGGGTGACGAGTTATGCGTAAAAATGTAATTCGAACTTAGTGCTGCGATAAATGAATTGTATTTTTGAAACTTGAAATTTGTACATAAAATTTGACTATACGGGTTAAAGTTAAAAGTTGACACGGCAACTCTAGTGTTATTTCTAATTGTGTTGACTCGGCAACATTTTAGGAGAACTCCGTGTTGACTCGGCAACGTTTTGAAGAGAACTACTTTAGAAAACTGAAAAATTGAGACCTTTGATTTTGCTCCCACTCCTTTGACAGAGATGGCAATTTATCTAAGTATGACACTGTGACATCCAGAGTGAATGTATATAAATATTTATTAATTTCCCTATTTTTTGCCTACGCCAAGCGCAATAGCACGGGATTGGGAAGAGAAGAGTATTTTGTACGGAATTGAATTAAGAATAATTCCAAAAAATTATTATATGTAACAAAAATATAACTACTATTTATTTAACGATATACAAAAGTTCTGTTGAAATTTAAAGTGATTTCTGTTTGACATTTCGAGCGCGGTTTACAGTAGTTGCCTTACTTGGATATGTAGTTGTTGTTGTTGAATCGTTGTCGGATCGTTGTCGGTTGGTGTCGATTGATGAAATTGTTGTTGTATTATATTTTGTTCTATTGTTGTATGTTGAGTTGTTGTTGAAGTGCACTGAATTTACTGACTAACTATAATAGTGTTTTACAATAAAAGAAGTTATTGATAATCAGAGTCAAAAAAAGGAATGAATACGAGAACTAGATATGGAAATACTGATTGCTGACTCTGTTGACTGGCTGGAGAAGACTGACAAAAAGTTATTCTCTATTGAAAGACAGCGATGTTCTAACAGATTTGGAAGTGCTTATAGTAGGGAAGTTCGCATTCTTATTCGTTAAAATTCTTAACATCTATGAAAGGATCATTACTATGATTGGAGGGTTGAGAATTCGGAGGGATGCTAAGATCGTGGGTGGAAGGGATATGTTTTTCTAGGAAAGTAAATATTATGTAAAACGTAAATAAAAAGAATAGGATTACGTCGACGGTCAGTAGCCATATGGTTCGTGTTCATTTTACCCTAGAAAAGACATAAATTTACGGTCCTTCTTCTCGATGCGAAAAAGGGCCTCTCGATAAACATAAGAAATCGACGGGGTACAGCCATGTGGCCCCGCTAGCACTTATCTCGGAAAGCAATAAGATTACGGTCGCTTTCCTGACGGGAAAAGCAACTCTCAAAAATATATATGTGCCTAAGAACAATGAAAAGAAAAAATAAACTACATCTACGCGGATGTTACAAGACGTGTGTTTTCATTGGGTCGTGGCCATCTTAAGATAATTCAGTTTAAATACAACAATGTACCTACGTTTTCGCAAGTGTGCACCCCTTTTGGGAAAAAACGTCGAGTCGTAAAACATTTGGCCGCCAGAAGGGTATCCCAAATTTTAAGCGCGTTGAAATTATTTTATTGTTTAAGACTGAAGTAGACTCAGGGTTTTTTGGACAAAACCCTTAATCCACTCGCAGCTATAATGAGCACGTCTCGAATATAAACCTTTTTTGCAAACAATCAATGGCGGGAGAAAATAAAACGTGCCAGTATATCGGCCTAAGTGCCAACGAACCTTCCAATAAAACACACGTCCCTTCTTTCGCCTGAGCATAGTAAAATTATAAGGAATTCTTTTTTGTAACTGTACATAGCGTCTAAGTCGACGCTCCAGACTCCCCCCGTTAAGAGGGTTCCGATCAACCACGAACTAGAAGTAAAGAATGGTAACGACTCAATAATTGGTAGAGTACAGAATGTCCTTAAATTTATCGGTGAATGTTCATTATATAATGCCTTTCTCGTCAATTGGCAGCGAAACCAGCCTCCTGACGTTTCGGTCAAGAATACTGTTTGCTGTTTTGACTGCCATAGTCCTTACTACACCGTCTGTTCCTGGATGAACTCTTGTGACCCGGCCCATTGACCATTGCATTGGTGGCGAATGATCATCCTTCAAGAGAACAAGAGTCCCTTCTTTGATCGAATGGTCCCCAGTCGTCCATTTTTTCCTCACGTTCAGTTCATTTAAATACTCCTTATTCCATCTCGTCCAGAAGTCCTGTCCAATCTCTTGCAAATGCTGCCAGTGCGACAAATGATTCATGGGTGTAGAAGTATAATCTGGAGTAGGTATGCTCGTCAACGCTTCACCGATTAGGAAGTGACCAGGAGTTAATGCAAGAATGTCGTTAGGATCAGTTGATAACGGAGTGAGAGGATGGGAATTTAAAATGGCTGCAATTTCGATGACAAACGTATTAAATTCCTTGAAGGTAAACAATTCATTAAAAATAACTCGTTTAAAATGATGTTTAAACATTTTAACGGTGGCTTCCCACAAACCACCAAAGTTGGGTGAAAGTGGAGGAATGAAATGTCATTTGATTCCTTGATCTCCGAGAAACGATGTTATTCTTGTCTGATGAGATGCAGAATTAAGTGTTGCGTAAAGTTCGGACAATTCATTGTTTGCTCCTACAAAATTTGTGCCGTTGTCCCAGCTTATCGTGTACGGCTTTCCTCGATGAGATATAAATCGTCGGGGGGTACCTAAAAACCCTTCCGTTGTTAAATCGCTCACAACTTCTAAGTGGGTTGCCTTTATGACAAGGCAAACGAACATAGCTACGTAGATCTTCACTTTTGTCTGATTACGGTGTTTTCTCTCATTGATGTAAAACGGACCACAGTAGTCCACGTCCACACTAGAAAACGCGCGTGACTGTGTAATTCGTATAGCGGGCAGATTTTCCATGGTATAGTCCGTTGTTGGTAGATTCGCTCGGAAGCACCGCATACATCGTCGTATTATCCGACGAACTTGGTTCCTTCCATCGATGGGCCAATATCGACGACGTAGAGAATACAATGTAGTTTGCACTCCTGAGTGATAATTTTGCTGGTGATGATATTCGATAAGAAGATTCGTAACGTGATGAGATCGGGAAAGAATTGCTGCGTGTTGTTGTTCGTATGGCAACAGTGCATTATTCAATCGACCCCCGACTCGGAGAATCCCTCCCTTGTCTATAAATGAATAAAGCGACTTCAACTTGCTTTTGTTTGCGTTTTCCTCTGTCGAATTGTGTATTCCGACTTTGAAGGCAGTCGCTTGTGTGAGAATGATAATCCTTTTCTCTGCCTTGTTAAGCTCTTCTGCCTGTAAGGCCCCGTGAAATGTATTGCCTGGCTTGAAGCGTAGACAATAAGCGAGTACACGTTTTAATTTTTGAAAGGAGGAGAATTTTTCGAAGAAATGAGCATCTATCACGATTGCAAAACAGATAACCTTACGAGTATCTGGTATTTCATGCGGAATCTCGATGGTGGTTGAGGGCCACGTTTCCTCATCGTTTTGTAGCCATTGCGGCCCGTTAATCCACAGCAAATTTTTCACGAAATCGCGTGCGAGTTGTCCTCTTGATAACATGCCCGCTGGATTATCCTCCGAGGGAATGTGTCGCCAATCGGTAGGATTCGTCTTCCCTTGAATTTCTGCGACTCGATTTCCGATAAAAGTCTTGAGCGTATACGGAGATTTATTTATCCAGTGAAGCGTAACCACAGAGTCTGTCCAAAGGAAAATTTTATCGGGCACCATGTCTATGGTTTTCATTGGGCGTGACAAAAGTTTCGCTAATAAATGAGCTGCACATAGTTCGAGTCGAGGTACTGTGATAACCTTCAATGGTGCGACTCGAGACTTTGAACAGAATAGCTTGCACTGTGTATTACCGTGTTTATCCCTGGAAACAATGTGTATGCACGTTCCATATCCTGTTTCACTCGCGTCGCAGAAACCATGTATCTGTTTCACTGCACAGTCCGGGATTATGATCTGTCGATTATACGACCAATCATTTATCCGATCTAATTATTCGCAATATGTAACCCAAGCGGTGTGAATGCTCATTGGAACAGATTCGTTCCAATTTATATTTAGTAGCCAGAGCTTCTGCATCAACAGTTTAGCGTGCATTATGACGGGACCGAGCAAACCAAAAGGATCGAAAATCCTAACAATTTCTGAAAGTATTTTTCGTTTTGTGATAGTTTCTTCCAAAACGATCGGTTTCACAGTATACTTAATGCAATCTTCCTTTGTGCTCCATACAATACCCAGAGTTTTTAATGATTGCTCTTTGTAGAATAAAAGCGTTTGATTCAAATCGTCTTCAGGAAGTCCCTCGAGTATAGTCGGCTCGTTTGAAACCCATTTTCTTAGACGAAGACCTCCTAATTTGAGAAGCTCGATAATCTGGCAACGTAATGCTTGGGCCTCTGAAATCGAGTGTGCTCCTGTCAACAAATCATCCACGTACATGTCGCGTTTGATGCTCCTTGCAGCCGTTGGACAGTTATGCCCTTCATCGTCCGCTAATTGGTGTAGATATCGTATGGCTAAATACGGGGCTGAAGCTATTCCGAATGTGACGGTATTCAACTCATAAGCTTTGAGACCATTTTTTTCACCCCATAAAATTTTCTATCCTCGTTTCGAATGAGAAATTGCCTATACATTTTTTCTATGTCAGCTGTGATGACATAATTATGCAACCGAAACCGAAGAATCAATGAGAAAATATCATCTTGAATAGTTCGTCCTACCATCAAGGTGCCGTTCAGGGATAATCCGTTGCTTGATTTCGCGGATGCATCGGAAACGACGCGAACCTGAGTTGTAGTGCTCGCTCCTTTAAAGACTGCATGATGCGGCAAATAAAAACCGGTGCTGTCGTCTTCCAAACACTCAGTCATGTGCCCAAGATCTAGGTATTCTTCAATAACTGCTGTATAATTCTGTCGTAGGTCATTGTTGCCTTTGAACCTTCACTCGAGGACGTTAAGCCGTTTTATTGCTCCTTGTCGAGAATCACCGAAATTTGATTGACCATCCTTGAACGATAAGGCCACTACATATCGACCGCTTGCGTCGCGTGTCGTATGCCGTGGAAAGTGCTCTTCGCATTTGAGCTCTTCGTTTGACGGTGATATCGTCTTCCAATTCCCAAAAACGAGCAAGCTCTTGTTGGATATTAGCCAATAAACATGTTGCCTTCTTCAATGTTTGATTGGTGACATTTCCACCAATGATCCATTCGAGGCGCGTCTTCCGAAGAATCAGATCCGTGCTCTTATCGGAAAGGTTTATCTGACCCATGCAAAGCATAGACAAGGTAGGACCCGAGCATATGAGCAAATGTACTTTGGCAGATTTGTGAACCTCTGGGTCTGCTAATGGTATATTATGGGGAATTGCAATTGATTCCTGTGTAATCGTTTCTGTTGGTATATGCTCGGATATACACTACCGGCGGAAAGTTTCCGGACAAAAATTGAAAACAGTGCCGGGACGTTTTTTATGCCATTTGGCCGGTAGTTGGCCTAGGCCAATTTAACCAACGCTATTTTAAAGAGTAGGGATTTCCCTTCATTTTGGCTTTTTTCAAAAAAATTTACGATTTTTTTTACAATTAGCACCCAGTTTTGAAAATGTCAATTTTTGGTCGTTTTTTTGTTCTTTTGCAAGTGGACCCCCTTGTCAGTAAAAATTTTGTTAACGAATTTCTTTCATTATATTCATAACCGGGAAAGTCTAAGCTTCAAGTTCATGTTTAGAAAATTGTCTACGACTTTTTTTTTCAATGATATATCGTTTTTTGAAAAAAAATAGACAATTTGAAAATTGCTCCATAGGATGAAAACAATGAGGTTTACAACAAAACCTCAAGATGGCAAAAAGTTGTATTACTTCTTACTGCGTTCAACAGAATTTTTTCAGATTTTTTTTCCGAAATTTGTTTTCCACCTATTTCCGGTCAGTTCGATTGATCTGAATACCATGAAAATAATAGAATTAAATTTTTTAGTTATGTTACGGACCGATCAGCTTAGCAACAACCTGGCTGAACGACCCACCGATGCACGCGCAGCCTCGTCATCAAAATTCCCTAAAACGCACGGTCCCACGGTAGAAGTTCCTACGGAACTCCACGCGCTACCGAACCATCATGTATCCTGAATCATAATCAGAAAAACCAAAATGCAGTAAATGCAATAGTTCGAATAATGAAACCCGACACTTCCTGTTGCCCCCACGAGACTCTTCCAACACCCTCGCCCCACGGTAATGAAAATTCAGATCGGCGAACGAATCGTCAGTCTAAATCGGTACCTTCGTCTTAACAGACGTACTAATCGATCGACGTACTCGTACCTTAGGGTAAGTACATCTCGTGTGCTGAGAGTCTCGCGAGTGCAACATTGAGTGCGGAAGACCGAACTAATTATTTGAAACTCTTTGCGTGCAAGTTAACCAGAACGGCACTTCGCGTCCCTCGTAATACTTGTGTACCGCGTTAATTACCCGAGCGGCATTACGCGTCGAAGTATTGCGAGTGTAAAAATTCACAAATCAAATATTACTTTTATTTAAAACCGAGCGCGTTAGAGTCGGGCGAGGCGTATCTCATTGCGAACGCTCGCCCTTTGTGCCGACTCAGCGAAAAACCGAGATCGTGGTGGTCGTGTCGCGTACGAGCGCGCCAGTGTAAACCACACGATCATACCTGTATAAACTCCGAATAAAAGATTCTAAGTGCAATCGTATATACTATCTCTACGCCCAAGGCCGCCGCCACAACAGACCTTCACAGGAATCTGCCGACGTCGACAGGGCTTAGGACTCACATAAGCACACACGACAACAATCAGGTGAGGTGCGTTACACCGCTTTAACTCAGACAAGAACCCACAAATCGAGTACCTGACGCTCGACTATAAACAAATATAAACTAATAAATACGTTACTATGGAAACCCGTACGTAACAGTTACATCGAAAAAACTCCGTCGTTGAAGAAACCTCCGAAGAGACGAAAGTTCAATATGTAAGTAAAAAATTTAATTCTATTATTTTCATGGTATTCAGATCAATTGAACTGACCGGAAATAGATGGAAAATAAATTTCGGAAACAAAATCTGAAAAAATTCTCCTGAACTCAGCAAGAAGTAATACAACCTTTTGCCGTCTGGAGGTTTTATTGTAAACCTCATTGTTTTCATCTTATGGAGCAATTTTCAAATTGTCTATTTTTTCGCAAAAAAACGACATATCTTTGAAAAAAAAATCGTAGACAATTTTCTAAAAAATGAACTTGAAGCTTAGACTTCCTCGGTTATGAATATGGTGAAAGAAATTCGTTAAAAAAATTGTTACTGAGAAGGGGGTCCACTTGCAAAAGAACAAAAAAACGACCGAAAATTGTCGTGTTCAAAACTGGGTGCCGGTTGTAAAAAAATCGTAATTTTTTTTTTAAAAAGCCAAAATGAAGGGTAATCCCTGCTCTTTAAAATGGCGTTGGTTAAATTGACCTAGGCTAACTGCCGGCGAAATGGCATAAAAAACCGTTCTGGCACTGTTTTCAATTTTTGTCCGGAAACTTTCCGCCGGTAGTGTACATCTGATTGTAAGAAACGTCAATTTCTTCTCGAATTCATTGTGAACCGACTTGAATGTAGCGGTGACTGCATGCCTTGTCATAGTGGCATTGTCGTCTAAGGCCCCACAGGAATGGACAATTTTCTCTTCGGCAAACATAGCGCCGAGGCTAATCGTTCCGTGAGAAAATTAGCCGTGGAGCAGGTGTCCAATAACGCACGACATCCTATTCGTCGGCGTTTTGAATCATAAATGTCGACAGCCGCACACGTCATTAATTCTCGCATCGTTGTATTTAGTGTTAATGATAGTCAACGATCGGCATCAATGAGTTCCAACTGCGATGGTTTAATTGTTGTTGTTGTTATCGCCTTGCTCTTCGGCATGTTTGATTCCAACGGACCGGTATTGTTCACTCCCACGGGCCACAAATTGTCAATTTTGACTTTTTGCTGAGCTGTGGGCTTTCTCTTCGTGTAGAAGAGTATTGTGTCGCTCGCTGCATTGAGTACAGTTACGGAATTTGCACTCTCTAGTCCCATGTGATTGCAAACAATTCACGCAAAGGGACGCTTCGTTCACGATTTTCGCACGCGCTTGTACGGGAAGTTCGCGGATCTTTTCACATCTGTACAGCGGATGCGATTCTCCCGCACAGACAAAACATTTTGCAGATGCTGTCGTGACCAACGTCTTCATCGACTTTAGGGCCTTAGATGCGTCCTTCGATCTTAATTTTTGTGAGGATTGATTCACCTCGCGGTCTTCCCGTTCCCATTGAGCAAGTCTTGAAGCAGTAGCATACAGAAATTCTAAAAGCTGCTCAAGTTTGGGAAACACGTTTCGCTGTAACGACTCCTCCCATTTTTGACGTGTTACCTAGTGGAGTTTTTCTACAAGTAGCTGTACTACAATGTTTTCTCCTACTTCGACCCCAAGCGATTGTAAAGAAATTACATGCTGTTGGGTTTCATCAGCCAGTCTTGTTAAACCGATTGCGCCTTCTTTGGTTTGATTCGGTAAATTTATGAAAAGGTTCAGATGTCGAGTAATTATTAATCTCTCATCTTGATATGACTGTTGAAGATGCTCGCGCGTATTTTTCTTCCGATATATTGAAGATGTTTAATTTGCGTGCAGCATCTCCGGTAAGACACGCCTTTAGGTACTGTAGTTTTGTGACGTTACTTAACCCGCATCGATTGCCGATCATAGCCAGAAATGAGTCCTTGAAACTGAGCCATTGTTTGTATCTTCCGTCGAATTTAAAGAGGGATGCGTCGGGTAGTTTCAACCGCAAGGTATTCGATTGTGACTGTATTTTCCCCGATCCGACTCGTATTTTCGATGCTAGTTACTACCGCGTTTTCGCTATCACGATCACTTATCGATATGGGCTGATTTGCCATGGAAATAAGTTTTTCTGCGTCACGAATTAAATCCAAATATTCTTCTTGGATATATATTCTTTCTATTGTGTGATCGTGCTTATCGTCCAATTCGTCCAACCGATCGCATATCGTATCAAAGTTAGCGAACGTTTCTTTGAATTTATTCAATCCCGTTGTGATTCTGGCGCAATCAACCGCAATACCGCCATCATATCGTAACAGAAAGGTTTTGAACGACGTTATTTGGGCTGTCAGAGTGCCTCGTTTCTTCACGAGTTGTCGAATTTCATTTACGTTGACCATGCTTATGTTGTGCAAAGTCAAGGGATCAGAAAGGTATGGGAATATCGGTGAGAATAATTGTCAACGAGCTTACTACTTTGTTGGCTGCGCCTGGAGACTTTGAATGGAGCCCGCGATGTTGACTATCGTCCTTCCCCGTAGTTGACCTGTCCCGTCTTTCTCAATTGGAGATCGGTGCGTTGTTCGAATGCTGAACGTATTAATCGATCGTTCGTACATTTTTTCACAATTATCTCATGTTTCTTCACTATATCCGGGTCGAAGGACCGAAAATGTTTCGCACTAAACCCCGTTCACGAACCGTTATTGTTCCCATGAGGTGGTAAATCTCATTGCACTGCGATGTGATGAAAGAAGTTACGGATGTCACACTTTAAATTAATGAATGGTGACTAGTTACGCATGAAAATATAATTCGAACATAGTGCTGCGATAAATGAACTGTATTTTTGAAACTTGAAATTTGTACATGAAATTTATCTATACAAGTTAAAGTTAAAAGTTGACACGGCAACTCTAGTTGTTCGCAAACGTGCGTAGTGTCGGGAGTCCATGCGAGAGGTCAGCAGGTCTCGGCCTTGGACTCTCGCTTGAACTCGGCTGTACTCGCGCGTAACGAGATCTCCCCCCACCTGTCAATCGATGAGCGAGATCGATTTCCGGCATCTTCAGCACTTCTAGTTCGGCTTCCCTTGCAAAAGGATCTTAGACTCGCGCTTTTCACAGTTCTTCTTACACATAATTCGACTTCGGCTGTTCTTCCTATTTATTCTTTGGGATTCTGTGGATTATTATTTCGGACCGGCTATCCTTCTATCAATTCTATCTAATTGTGGTGAAATTATATGTGCGATTGTCTTATAACGGCAAAGGCCTTTTCTATGAACTAATTCTAACGGCCACGCGGTCGCGTGCGTGACGCCGACGCCATTAACGCTTCTACGCGAATCTGTAATTATCCGTAATATTAAACATTGTTATTTATTTGTTAATAACGGACTCTTCATCTTCGTTATTTTGCACGTTCACTGTGCTTTTCCGTCTCCTCACTTCCTCTAAGACCAGATCCCGGGTCTGCTCCCACCTTTTGCAGACACTAGTGTTATTTCTACAGTCGAGTCAACACAATTCACAACGTCAACACAACACAAAACGTTGCCGAGTCAACACGGAGTTTTCCCAAAATGTTTTTAGGAGAACTCTCCGAGAGAATCTGACTAGATTCAGCTGGGATTCAGTAAAAGTAAAATATAGTGCGTCAAATAATATTATTAAATAATAGTTTCATAGTAAATTATAAAACTTGGCGTCAAGACGCTTAATTTGTTTTGATTTGTCATGGACACAGCGGGGCGTATGCGTAAGAAAAACCGGATATATGTACGTCGTCACCGTCAAGTACAGAGGGAAATTCGTGATATGTTGCAAAGTTATGCTGAGGCAAACGCTGCAGCTTCGAGTAAGTAATAATTAAAAATCCCCAATAATTTATATAATTTTTAGAAAGTTGATTGATATTGTATATTAGTCCAAGAACAAAATATTCTTAATTCAAAGTCTGTGTGTGTGTTTTTTTTATAATTTATTTAAAAAAATAAGAAACAGAAAATTGCACGTGCATCTTAGGAAACGCGAGTGAAGTAAAATTTCTTTGGTGACCATACATTCAATAAAAATATGAGAGGATTAAATTGAATTGTAATGTTTTTAAATTATAACAATGACGACGACGACTTTGAAATTTTCTACTCAACGTGCCTAGAGTAGTTTTACTCGAATAACTTAAATTACAATGAATAGATTTCACAAAAAATGTTTGTTGATATTTTTTTGCAGGTTACAATCAACACATCGAATCAACATGTTCATCCAGTAGATCGGAGTCGCTTAATCGAAATATTTGTGAGCCGGAGTTTGTCCTTCAAAACGATAATGAGCAGGAAGAGCAAGACGAGCAGGAAGAACAGGACCCGAATGTGGCTATGGATAATGAGAATCGCGATATGATAGATGATGAGGACGCTGAAGCGAAACCCCCGAATGGTCCGAGAGAGATTGAGGAGTTACGCACATGGGCTATAGAATGCGATATTCGTCAGTCTCACCTCGACAAATTATTGAGAATCTTACGAAATCGTATGCTGCATTGGCGTAATGAAGAGGCTTCTTGTTCAAATTTAGATAGATGGACCTTTAAAATTCCGGTTTAGCTCGAGAGTAAAAAAAGAATTACCGAGAAGAATCGAAGCTCTACGTGACCACATTCCCTGCGAATTTCAAAGAAAAATAAGGAATATACAACATGCAGCACAATGGAAAGCAACGGAATTTCGTTTCTTCTTGCTATATTGTGGTTCTGTCGTGCTGAACGGTTTGATGCCGATCGATATGTTCAAGCACTTTTTGTTGCTTCACGTGGCATACCGAATTTTATGTACAGAAGATATGGCATACAGATTAACCGCCCGAGTGAAATTTTATCTTCGAAAATTTGTCATGCTTACGTCACACTTATATGGATCCCGCTCAACTGCTTTAAATATGCATAACCTCATACACCTCGCCGACGACGCTAAAAATATGAAATGTAGTTTATCGCAAATCACTGTTTTTCCATTCGAAGGTATGCTCGCTAAACTTAAAAAATTGGTATGTACACCGAATCAACCGCTTGCACAAATCTGTCGGCGTCTTAATGAGCAAAGTTTTATTGAGGTAGAAAGAGCGATGCCTGAGGATCGAGTGCAAATAATTAAAAAAAGTCGAGAGATTGTCAATGGTATTGTAAACGTGCTCAAAGTCAGGTATACCGATTTTATTCTAATGACTCATTCGCCAAACGACGTTGTTCTTTTGGTAGACAAAAGAATTGTAAAAATAACAAAAATTTCCGTTCCGGAACAATCATTGAACGATAATAGTTTTAAAGGCGTCATATGGAAAGTGAAGAGAGAAATATTTGAATATCCTACTTCGTCCAGTAAATCTCGAGATATGGGAATTGCATTCTGCCGTTTCGAGTGGAACGGTAATTTTCTCATTAGATGATATTAAACAAAAAATTGTAAAATTAGCGGTTGGAATGCACCCAGATGCAGAACAATTGCGAGTTTTTGCAATACCGATGCTGCATCTTTAAATACAAATAAAAAATTCAAAAAGATGTTAATTGTCACAACGACTTATTAACCCTTCATTCCCGCGTTTCTATATCGAAATCGATATGTATATGTACTACAGCAGTAATGTAATAAAAATATTACAAAATATTCAAGTTATCGGTGAGAAACCCTGGTGACAATGTATGCGGGACTGCGCGCACTGATACACTCTCACGAAAGTTAGAATGTGTAGTCATGTACAAGTAAATATACATAAACACGACTATGAGAATATATTAGTGTGAATGGTCCCTATGCCGAAAGAACAACGGAAAACCACGTGACTCCGCGTATAGATGTATATAAGCTCGTGTGACGGTCTTTGTATGTTTACGCGCGTGGTCAGGTTTGGTCGAGCTCTCTAGTCTTGTTGCCATGTGCTAACCAGAGGTGACAGATCCCGCGTAAAAGTTACCCCCTCTCTAGTCGCTTACGCGCCCGTCCGCATGTCCGAGCGTCGCTCGCTCACGGACACGCGCTACTATGATTGTGTGATGGGCACGTAAGTGACTAGAGAGGGGGTAACTTTTACGCGCGATTTGGCAGTTCTGCCTGCTAAGTGCTATTGCATTTTTTGCGCATTAGCCGGCATTTTACCCGCGAACTTGTTCCGATATCTTTGTGCCTCTCTAACGTTTAATTATATCTATCAGTGTTTCATTGTATCTATCTCTTTTGTATTTTGTTTTTTTTTTCCAAAGTGAAATTCGTGTTTCCTGTTTGTAAAATAAAATTAATTCATCTAAGTAAGTATTTTGAAGACAATGTTATATTGGCATAGTATTTATACACAGTGGACAGCATGATGCATAAAATAACGGCCCGCAAGTTCCATTATTTTAATCAAGCACCGATCAAGGCATACGAGGGTGACACGGATCGATAAACATTAAAAATGATCGGAAAGCAAGGTAACGATAAGCGCAAAAACATTCCAACGTCTGGTAAGCACTGCAGATCATTCGTATTTCATGTTTGTCTTTTTTAAGGTTATGTAGGGGTTAGGCAGGGTTGAGGTGATATATTTTGTGTGAAGTGAACTATTTCGATTGACGTGATAATTCTATTGAGCAACGGTTTATACAAAGTCGATGCGTGTGCGATGTAGCTCGGTACGATGCCAGATGATCTCATATATTGTCACGCCGACTGAGGGGGGGAAGGGGGGTGGATGATAAGGCGCTCGAAAAAAAAAAAATTCGACGCAAACAAAAAAAAATTTCACAATTATCAATTTATTATTCGTATCGGCGGACGATCTCTGGGGGGGTATTCTTACTGAACGGGGGTGGTTTGGGCGCCAGTTAATTTATTCGGAAAAATTAACAAAATACAAAAAAAGAATATATAAAACCAAAACAAATAAAAACAATAATGCGCCACTAGCTCTTGGCGACTAACGGCTATAAGGGGAGGGGAGGGGTATCTCAGGGGAGGGGGTTCTCCTACTCTATTGGGTCTCTTGATAGTTATTACGGGTATGGGTGAGTTGCGTTTAAATTCGGGACGTACTCGAGGGGGGGACGGTTGGAAACTGGTGGCTCGGGAAAGGGGATTGAAGGGAGAGGGGGTTACTCTAATCTTAACGTTACGCACAACCGTTCCACGCTCTATTTTCTCTACTAAAATTTTTCTTTCGAAAATTTTCCTCGAACGCACGCTAAAGAGGGGGAAAGGGAAATATAAGGGGATAGCTCTAATTTTTATTTGAAAATACACGAAGGGGGGGGGGGCAATGCACAATGTTATTTTGATATAAGGAATCGGTTTCCTCTGTGTGGAGAGACAGCCGTGCAAACACTTACTTTCGCAGCGCCGGTGCTCGGTCGGCTCGTACCGCTCGATCTCTCTCTCTCTCTCTCTCTCCTCGCCGCTCGCCCTCTGTCTCTCTCTCGCCACTGCTCTGTCCTTCCTTCGCTCCTGTCTTCTCTTCTTTCTCGTTCTTCACTCTGTTCTTCCTCTCTCCCCTATTCTTCCTCACTCACTCTCACTCTGTCCTTTTTATCACTCACATTCACTCTCGCCTTTTTTTTTTATCACTCACGCTCACTCTTACAATTTATTATCTCACGCACTCTGTGTCACTCTCACTCTCACGATTTTTACTCTTTCACTCTAATTATCGTCACTCACACTTTACAACTCTTTCACTCGCACTCTAAAGTCTCTTTTCACTCGCACTCTGAATTCTCTTTTCTCTCGCACTCTAAATTCTGTTTTCTCTCGCACTCTAAATTTTATAACGCTTCTCGGTTTTATTCTCGCCGGTGGTCACGCTCTAAGTGACGAGAGTTCGTTGCCGAAAAATTTTCGTAATTTTCCCCCTTTGCTCATTGGCCGGGGCGTCCTTCGTTGATTGGGGCAGCAGCGGCACGGGTCGACGATAACGGGTCGATGGGAAATCGATGATTGGGAAGTGGCGCTGGGACGATCTAACGGAAAGACGGGTAATTACAGTAACGGGTCGATAGGGTAAGGTCGCTCTCGTGATTATCGGAAAGGAATTTAGGAGGATCTACGTGCGCTGCTGCCCTCTCGTTACTCTCTCCGTCACCATGCCACTATTTTTGCATGCGTGACGGAGTTTTCGCGAGTAACGAGATTTTGACAGCTCTCTTACGGTGTGGTGCAGTGTCGGTGGAGTTTTGGTGATAATTGCTGCGATATTCTTCTTCGTCGGGTCGTCCTGCTGGTCTTGGGATATCCTCGGGGTGATCCTGAGGTAAGTACCGTTCGTCTTAGATTTCTCTATATTTCTCCTTTATTATTTTCCTTAAGTCTTTTATTATTTCTCTTATTTTTCCTTATAGGTTATCGTCGTGTCGTCCGCTGATGTACGGCGACGACAACGATGTCGACGACGACGACGACGACGACGACGACGACGACGATGTCCACGACGACGACGACGACGACGACGACGACGACGACGACGACGACGACGACGACGACGACGACGACGCCGCGAACGACGACGACGACGACGATGACGACGACGACGACGACGACGACGACGCGAACGACGACGACGACGACGATGACGACGACGACGATGCGACGACGACGACGACGAGGACGACGACGACGACGACGAGGACGACGACGACGCAGACGACGACGACGCAAACGACGACGACGACGATCGCGGCGATCGGGGTATTCCGGTGGCTATGGTGGAGATCTCTTCGTGGCGCGGTAAGTGCTTGCATGCTCACATAATTTAGGGATGGAAGGGGGAGTTAGGGGTGCTCTAGTATTAATTGTCGCTGTACTTACTGTTCTAGGCGCTGCGTGGAACGATTGCCTTAGAGGGCCACCGGCGCGGGAGGAAATTGTGCAACGTCACAATATATACTACAAGACGAGAGTGTAGGTATCGACGCGAACTGCGTGCGCATTAGACTTGTACGTTAATGCCTGCGCGTGCGTATTACGTGTTAGTGTTACGTACTGGCCGACATTAAAGGCCCAGTCAATTTTCAAAATTCAGTAATCACCAAACGTCGGTTGCATATGTCCTCTAGTCGGTAAAAGGGCGCTCTGCGTAGTTACCCCTAGTACCGACATACCAGATAGTTCAGTCTGATAAGTAAATAGTACGACTTATCTCAATACTAGAGACGGTAGGGAAAACCCAGCCTATCACAAGAACTTCCCGACCCTCTCCTAAGGGAAAACCCAAACTCCACCCTAAACAAAAATCCCTTCCACCCAAAAGTCAGAGCACATATAAAAAGACACGCTCTGACCAAAAAACAGCACATTTAGACTCCGACTACACATATAGATTTCGTCTTTTTAGACTCATAGATAATTATTACGCAACTCGAGTCCTCTCAGTCCTCAGTTAAAACAGACTCTGTAAAACGTCTTGCACGACGTTCAGTCCAGTTAAACCGACAGAAACTAAGAATTACTCAATAACCTTGAATCAACTTGAATAAACTCAATCGTTAACTGTTATTCATCGTGTTGTTCTCTTCAACTGCGCATAGCAGGGGTCGAATTTCATAAAGAACCTTTCGAATCTCCGAATCTCCGAATTTCCGAATTTCCGCTCGATCAGAATATCTCACTTACTCTGATCAAACTGAGCGTACTCTTCGTAGTTCGCGCCGATAAAACTATATCGGCGGAGTCAACAGAACGGCGTGACCGTGCTGTTCCGAATCATCATCGAGGACGTAACATTAGCATAACTATAACTCGAACAGGTTATAATTATAGTTTTTTTTCTTTGATCTGTAGATTCGCCGAATGACGATGCCGAATACAAATTTCAACTCATACAGTTTTGCAAAAGTAAAAAAGGTTGTGACGACCTTGAAATTGTACCGGTGTTCGGAAAGCTCATGAATTTAATGAGTAGTGGAGGCGCAGCGCTGGGGTAGGTGGCGAAATAATTGGTGAGTCGAACAGATGTTTAAACTTTCACGTTTTATTGTTGTTTAAGTCGATTTAGCTACAATGTTCGCTCTGTGGCCGCTCGCTCCAATACAGTCGCGGTTCTGTGGTGGTGACTCGAAGGCCTAGTAGGAGATGCCTCGGTGGCGTGTATGACGGCGAGTCCTTGACGGTTCTGGGAGCTCCTCTAACTGGAGACCAGGGTTGCCACTCGCTGCTCGATGAGGCGTGAGTCTCAGCGGTGTTGTCGGTGAGTGGACTCGTTGTCTGTGTCCCTTGGTGAACTCGCAGTGTCTCCGTCTGTGTAGCCGTTGTGGTGGAGAGCGGTGGCGTGGTCGCAATCGGCGATACACTTGCAGGACAGACTGCACCACAGCTTCGCGATGTCCAGCGTCGTACTCGTATATCCCAAGTACTGAGTGTGGCTCGAGGTGGGCGAGTGAAGAGTCCTGGATGAGTCGTGGCAGGCCTGGTGATTGCTATGAGCTTCCACTCCTTCACTAGTAGCAGTGACAGTCTTCGCTGTTGGTTGCGTTTCGATTTAGACCTCGATGCTTGAGAGGGCATTCGAGGTGCAGAAAATAGCCTTGACGAGCGATCCCTTGCAGATGGCTGCTGGCGGTACTGTGGCTATCGACGGTGTGATTATATAGATGTTACGCGTGCTGACCGTTGACGCGAAACATTGCCGCTGGTGTCCCTCTCGCGGTGGATCGCGCGAACTAAGCGCGAGCCGCTGCCGCGATACGTTTACGCAGCGAGCGGCATGAAGTTCGTTGCACTCGCGTGAGGTGTATTGCTATGCGAGCGCTTCTCATAGAGTCTCGCACAACCGGCATGGTGGTTATTATGGGGCAAAATAAAGCAGATATGCGTCACGAGATATCCCTGTCCACCCGATAATGCTAAAATTTGTATGCAGCTACAACGCCTCGTCGAAACAGAAAAACTTCCATTAAAAACTTGGCCATGGTGAGAGATAAAGATAAGAGGCGGTGCAAGTCAGTATTATTTCGATAGAACTTAAGAAAATTCAATTTATTTTTATCAATTTTTTTCAGTCTGTTCTTTTTTTTCATAAAATTCGTTTCTATATAGTCGAAAGATAATAATATAATACAGTTTTTCAGTCTCTCGGTAGACATCTGCATCGAGTCAAAAGTTCATACGCAGACTGCTGCGTCAACTCGTTGTAAACTTGTATGTGTGTAGAGATTAGTTAGCGTAGCTTAACATTTTATGTTAATGAACAAAACTCAAGCTACGCCCAGCATTTTTTATGAAATTGAAGAGGTTTTAATTTCATTAAAAAATGTAGCGTAGAGTCTGGAGTCCATGTGCAGACTGCTGCGTAAACTCTATAAATTTCTCAGCTTTGGTCTCCACTGAGAAATTGTTCAGCTTTTTTGAATAGAATTAAAATTAGAAATAAAATGGAATGAAAATGAAATGTTCAAGCTACGCTGAGAAACTTTTCAACATAAAAAAAGCTGAGAAATTTGTCAGTGTAGAAAAAAGCTGAACAATTTCTCAGTGGAGACCAAAGCTGAGAAATTTATAGAGTTTACGCAGCAGTGTGTACATGGACTCCATACACTACGCTACATTTTTGAATGAAAGGAAAATTACTTCAATTTTATAAAAAATAGTTGGCGTAGCTTAAATTTTTTCATTCACATAAAATATCAAACTACCCTGACTAATCTCTACGGACATAAAAGACAAAGACAAGGAGTTGATGCAGTAATCAGCGTAGGAACTTTTGACTCTACTACGAACTTTAGACTACATAAAAACAAACCTTATAAAAAAAAAACGAAATGACTGTACAAATAGATCAGGAATTTTTCAATAAAATTTTTTATTTATTCCGGTAACGTCTATATTCTTGTATGCTATACGTCCAGTTAACTTGATTCTTTTGTTTATGAGATATGTTTTTTATGAACAAAAGAAATCGAATCTATTGAATGTTTATCTTATAAAAATTATATACGTTACGAAATTAAATTAAGATTTGGATTGTACAATTACTAGTTTATTTAATTGTTAATTTGTTTAAAATAAAATTTACTTTCATGTAGACAGTACTCCGTAGACATTTGCATAGAAGCTTAGATTTATATGCAGACCGCTGTGTTCGTATATGAAGTATTTATTTCGTATTGCAGATACCTACAAGAAAGCTGCCGAGCGCCTCGAGAAATTAAAGACTTCTCCATACGATTATACTTCAGACACTGATGCGGACCCGTCGATGAAGTCAGAAAAAGCCACTCAGAAAATCACTAAAAAATCGGCCAAAGAATTGTTTGATGTCACAGAAGTCGAAGAATTAAAAGATGACTGGAAGTCGAAATACGGTGATACGCTTTATTTATTATGATATGTTATATTGCTATCAATAACATTTTTTTATTATTACGTTATTTAGAAAATCTATTGTATTAAACGCATCCATTTTTTTTATTCCTTCATGGTCTAGATCGAGATGCAGCTGATAAAATGAATACCTCTCATTTGCCGAATGATTCAGAACCAGCTGCTTCAAAATATTTAAACAAGAAGCAAGTTCGTCAAAAAATCATAACTAAACGGACAATCAAAGCCCGTGAAATAAAAGGCACGTCGTCATCGGATGAAGAGAGTCTCCGGCGAGAAGTCATCGCATCAACAAGTCAAAATGAATTGAAACTTTTCATATTTATAATTTTACGAATTTATATCAGCGAGATCATAGAGATAAATAGAAATCATAGAAACTCCCTCTCCATCAATATTTGTATTTTACCATGTTTCTATTTTATGTGTATAATGTATTTTGTTAGCTAATGACGGAAATAACAACCGCTTGCGAACAGCGTGTGAGAATACGTCGATAAAAAATGGCAAATCGGCGGCGCAGCTCGGAGATGCTGATAATTCGCCAAACAATTTCACATCAGGTTCGTTTGATCTTCAAATTTATCAATCACTCTATCGATTGTCATCTCATTAAAAAAATTATATATTTTATTCATATGTTTCAGTGACTCTATACTAGGAGAGCTTAAACGTCTTGGCGTAAATCTCACCGCCGATATACAAGCAAATACAGCTGCGATCAATGCTCTTCATGACAAGCTCTCCATGATGGGAGATGGGAATGATACGGTGCAGTCTGCGAAAATAACTGTCGAGCAAGTCGACAAAACATATGAGCTTGATTTACCATTTGGATCTTTTGACAATTTTGAACCGTTCGATAGCAAACTCAAAGAAGATAAAGACTTAAATCAAATGTTAGTGAGTTTGTCATATTTGTTTTCTTTCATCATTTGTAAATATCTTACATGAAGTTGTTTTTTAAGCGCTTTACTTCTTTATTACTTTACAAATTAAAAAAAAATACATTCTGGGATGGTTTATAGATCTCACCGTTAAAGCAGATTCTCGATCGTAACAACACCGCCACGAAGAGCGTGACAAATATCCTCAGAAAATTGTTTACGCAGGTCTTAGTGGTCAAGTTTACCGCCAAGAAAAGAATGAAAGGAAAGGTATTGCGGAAAGCAACGAATTTAGGAAATTGCATGATAGGTATATTTCGCAAGCTGGTCAAAATACTTTTTGCTGTGTTTCTATGATAGAATATATATATTGTCACGCCGATGGGAGGGACGGGGAGGGGAGGTGATCTCATTCGACCATCTGAATATCGGCGGACGATCTCCGGGGAGGTATAATAAAAAAAAAATAGGGAAGGTTTGGGCGCCAGTTATTTTATAAATAAAATTAACAAAAGAGAAAACAAATTTTATTGCTCTTTACATAACCCAAAAAAAAATATAACAACAACCAAAAAAAAAAAAAAACTTAAATGGTACGCAAAGGAGTATGTCTAAGAGGTGGGGGTGGGGAAGGCTGACTCAAGGGGAGGGGTATCTCAGGGAAGAGGTTCTCCGTCTCGATGTTCGGGAGTTCGAGGCTCGGGGAAGGGGAATGAAAGGGAAGGGGGTACTCTAATCTTAACGGCTATTCGCGCACAACCATTCCACGTTTGAATAAAAACAAAATTTATATTTCTCAAAATATTATTTCTGGGAAAGACCTCAAAAACGCACTATGGGAATTTGGGGGGAGGGGATGACTCTAATTACAAATTTTCAGGCTGCTAAAAAGGGGGAAATCTCAAAAAAAGGGGATGCCAATATTTTTGGGGAAAGGGAATGTGCAAACACTTATCATTCGAGGCGGCGAAGTCGTCCTCCTCGTCGCTCGTTCGCTCGTTCCTTTCTTTCCTCACACTCTCTCGCACGTACTCTCGTCCTTCTGTCCTCGCACTCTAATACTCTTTCACTCTCACTTTTCTCACTCTAATCCCCAACTCTAATAATTTCTCTAATAATTTGTTACTGTTCTTCTCTAATTTTCAATTTCTCCTCGCAAAAATTACGTCCACTATGGCCGGTGGCTATCCGCAAAGTGAGGAACATGCGGCCGACCGGAAGCTCGCGAAATTTTCACGGCCCCGGGATTGGCCGGGTCATCCTTAATCTTTGATTGGGCAGCAGCGGCACGGGTCAAGTGATAATGGGTCGATGGGAAATCAATATATTCGGGACGGACTGGGGAGATGGGTGTAATTAGGTCAGGCGGTCGGTATGGTAGGGTCGCTCTCATAGGTATCGGGATTTAGGGTAATTACGATCGATAATTCTCGTTGCGCGCTGCTGCCATCTCGTTCATTCCTGTGTCCCCGCGTCGATCGATGACCGGTGGGCGATGAACGGGACGATCTATTTGATTTTTGGCGGGTTTTCCTTCGGTGTGATGAGAGTGAGGATGGATCTTGCGTGCTTTTTCCTGGACGTCCTGATACCTCCGATGGTGATACGTTGGGCCAGTCGGGGTGTCCTCAGGATGTCCTTGATGGTGGCGATCTTCTTTCTTCAGCTTCGAGTTTCTTCGGGGCGTCGATAGTGTTGCACATTTTACAATCATTGGGAGGGACGGGAATTAGGAGATTAAATAATAATTTATAACTTACTTGCTTTGAATGCTACGTGGAACGGTTGCCTTTGGGGGCCACCGGCGTGACGGAAATTGTGCAACGTCACAATATATTGTAATATATACATAATTGTAATATACACTGCCGCTCAAAAGTTTGGATACACCAGTCGATATTTCTTGCTGCACTTAAATTTAGATAACTCTATCAAAAATAAAGATATTGCAATTTCAAAAGCGGCGTTTTAAAAAGGGTACACCAGGCTTCAGTTTGTTCCATTAAAAATTTGTTTTTGTTTTTTTTTCGACCCGGTGCGGACTTTCGTCCGTGACCGTTTTTAGGCCTTTTTTCGACCATTGCAAATCTCCCGCATAATGTAAGGAAATATTTTTTTTTTTTTTTTACTATGAAATACTTGAAAGGGAATGCAGAAGCTCTATTATCCTTTTTTTTTAAATTGCTTCCGATTTTTTTTCGGAAAGTTATTTCATTTTCAGCTAAAAACGATGAATTTTGAAAAATTCGAAATAACCCAAGAACGATAGGGTTTAAGAGAAAATGTTAAGAATACAAAAAGTTGCGCACTTCCTTACTGAATCGCCTCAAATTTTTTCAGAATTTTTTTTGAAATTTTTTTTTTTTGGAGTATTTTTTTTTGAAACCCACGAGTGAAATTTTTTTTTTTCTGGCCAATAAAATGTTTTAAGGTACTCACCTCATCTACACGAGTTTTTCACCGAAAAAGCCGCCTTTGGCTTTCAGCACCGCGTCCACGACTCGCGGCATCCGTTCGTTTAGCTTATCGATTTGGTCTTGGTTGAAACTCGACCATGCAGCTTGTAATTTTGCCCAGAGATCCTCCGTAGACGATGGACAACATTGTCCGATTTTTCCATTGCGCTCTTCCCACAGAAGCTCGATCGGAAAATGAGATAAATCAGGGATCTCTGGGGAAAAATTACAAGCTGCATAGTCGAATCTCAACCAACACCAAATCGATAAGCTAATGAAACGGATGCCACGAGTCGTGGACGCGGTGCTGAAAGCCAAAGGCGGCTGTTTCGGTGAAAAACTCGTGTAGATGAGGTGAGTACCTTAAAACATTTTATTGAACAGAGAAAAACAAAATTTTCATTCGTGGGTTTCGAAAAAAATACTCCAAAAAAAAAAAAATATCAAAAAATCTTTCTGAAAAAATTTGAGGCGATCCAGTAAGGAAGTGCGCAACTTTTTGTATTCTTAACATTTTCTCTTAAACCCTATCGTTCGTGGGTTATTTCGAATTTTTCAAAATTCATCGTTTTTAGCTGAAAATGAAATAACTTTCCGAAAAAAAATCGGAAACAATTTTTAAAAAAAGGATAATAGAGCTTCTGCATTCTCTTTCAAGTATTTCATAGTAAAAAAAAAAAAAAAAAATTTCCTTACATTATGCGGGAGATTTGCGATGGTCGAAAAGAGGCCTAAAAATGGTCACGGACGAAAGTCCGCACCGGGTCGAAAAAAAAAACAAAAACAAATTTTTAATGGATCAAACTGAAGCCTGGTGTACCCTTTTTAAAACGCCGCTTTTGAAATTGCAATATCTTTATTTTTGATAGAGTTATCTAAATTTAAGTGCAGCAAAAAATATCGACTGGTGTATCCAAACTTTTGAGCGGCAGTGTATATATATATATATATTACAATTTTTCGTTTTATTTACAGCTGCACTCATCAACTTTCACACGCACCAGGATGGAACTCCCATTAACGCGAATGATGTATTAAAGGCTGGAGGGAGTACAATTTCAAATGCAAAAGATTGGGATGGACGCAAAGGGCGTCAAACAGTCCAAAAATGATCGTAGTTTTCCATTCTTTAAGTTCTATTCATTGTTGTTCTTCATATTTTAGTACACGAAAAATTAATGTTATTCAATTAAGGTGGTGGGCGGGCACGATACAACTATTTAAACATTCAAATTGTTATTATTTTTTATTTATTGCCAATTAAAATGTAGTTCAAAACACTCTTTGAAAATTTACGAAATACAGAGTAAAACTGTAAAAGAAAAACGTCGATCGGATCAGTAGAACTGGAGATAATAAATATTATGTATGCGATGATTCAAGTAAATCCAGCAAATTGTCAAAAATTCATACGTGAATATTTCCGAAGTAAAATTTTTTTCAGCTAAATGCTTAAATACGTGTCAACTGATTTTATGAATATAAGTTGTAAACAAATTTTCATACGGTTCTAAAATGTCAAGTTCAGATAGGTGTACGGTTTGTAAAAGAATCACTCATTAGTCCTCGAATCTGACCCGATATCGGACTAGATCCCGATTGGGAGTCCGGGATACAGATAAAAATCTAGCTGCATCCCTGCCAAAATTTGTGCACGGGCTGTGGAGTCAAATAACACTCCTTCAATACGAAACCTCCCATGTATCCAGTTTGCGGATCGATCCCTCAAGTATCTATGAATCAGTTGTGTACCGATATAAGTAGCATGTGACAGAGAAAGTATTAAAAATAGTGGTATTTGAATAAATTACCTTGTAATCGGTATTACCGAGCTGAATTCCGTGAATAGGCGTTTTACGATTGAGTGCATCAAACATTTCGTTGATCCATTCACAAAAAGAAGCGGTCGCCTCACAATGTTCCAATTCTGAGACATATCTTCGAAGAAATCGTAGTCCGCACGCAACAGAGTTACTGAAAACCTGGGTGAATCATACTTTTATTAAAATATATTTATTAATACATATATAAATACCTGCAGTCAAGCACACCCGTTTTATTTACCTGTGTACCTAATCTCACTCGCATTTTGAGTGAATTGTTAAGTTCAATGTGATCCAAGGTCAACTTGGGGCACAAGAGAACTTGACCGGGCCCCGTCAATTCTTTGTCTTTTTTGTGCAGAGTCTCGATGTCCTTCCACTTTATGAATGGTTTATTTGGATCCATCTAAGAAGAAGAATTTGAAAATTCTTCATGTGCCAATCATTTCAAAAAAGACTTTGTTTCGGCGACACCGAAATTACGTTTAAGTTTGCCGCGGTCGATTTAAACTCGTAATCGATAGAGGAGTGAGCGTCGCTCCATACAAGCCGCTCCCCCCTCTACGAGGCTCTCTCGTCTCGTGTCTCGCCGGAACCGGGCTCGCATCATGTTCGGAGTATACTTATCGAGTGATCACGCGCTTAACTTGTCCTTTCGCACCTTTTGATTTCTCGTCTTGTTTTACGACTGTAAGGGGCTTTTTTTTAGAATGAGAAGAGGATATTGAATAATCGTGTAATATTCGTGTAATAATATATTTCTTCGGTTACATTAATTATCGCGCGACTGAACGCTTCGGGAACGTGGTTCGAACTGCCCGATAATTCTCCTTTCGTCTCGCTCTTTGTTCACACATACATTACAATCCATCACACACACACTTACGCTACTAATACATATATTCTATGTACACACTCCTACAGACAGTCTCTATGGATCTATTATACATGGGTGTTACAGTTCGGCCTTTCCTGGCATTGGTCCGTCCCGGACCACTTATACACATACGCAGTCATATACATAAAACTTTCCCGTACTTTTGCATCGGCGCTTCAATCTAGATTCGTTTTGTATTGTGAGAATTTTCATTCGCGCGCCATGGTTTCATGTTTACAGCCTCCCACACCCCAGAATACGGTCTCTGGGTTGCCTGAAAATTCTCGACGTCTTCTACCAAATAACGATCATTACGTAAGACCTTCGCGACTCTATATGGTCCTTTAAATCTAGGTATCAACTTGTGAGAAATCCCTGGTTTATTTTCAAAATTCTTAATCATCACATAATCATCAGTTTTATACTTGCGCGCTTCTTTTCGCTTCATATCGAAGTATTTTTTTTGGCTTTCTTGTGATTTTTCGATATTTTGGGCAGCCTCGGCTCTGATTGCCGGGAGATCGCACGCAAGGCTCGGAGTGACATTGCTCTCGATATACTTTTTTATCTCGTCGTGAACTTTTCCGCGTTGATTCGTGCCAAACAGAAGTTTGCAGGGCGTTTCACCTGTCGTACTACAGATAGAATTGTTTATGGCGTATTCGACGTCTCCGAGAACCTTGTACCAATATTGACCAGACGTATCATCCGTCAATTTACCTAACATCGGCCCGAGAATTCGATTGACCCGCTCGACTTGACCATTGGCTTTCGGAGAACCGGTCGCCACTTTTATGTGCTGGATATTGTTTTGCTCGAGAAAATCTTCGAATTCCTTCGAAGTAAAGCTACTGCCACGATCGGAAACTATCGCTCTTGGTCGACTATAATTGGCAAAATAGACTTGTAAGCTCTTTATTACTTCATGGGTAGCGGTCGTTTTTGTTGCATATAACTTTGTATATTTTGTAAACGAATCTACCACGACGAGGATATGTTGTTTTGCTGGGTGCTTCTTATCTATCGGCCCGTAATGATCTATGTGCAAAGTTGCAAATGGAAGGTTCCCCTTAGGAAGGGGATGAAGGAGTCCTTCGGCTTTTCCGGACACAGGATTGTATGCGATGCATTTCAAACAATCCTGAACATACGATTGAACGCGATCTTTCATCCACGGGAACCAATACGTTTCTTTGATAGCATTGCATGTTTTTTCAACCGAGAGATGACCCATCTCATCGTGGCATTTTCGTATAACGTGAGGGACCATTCCTTCAGGGACACAAAACAATAGATTTTCGTCTAATTTTCGGTACACTAGTCCATTTCGCATCTCGTAAAACCGATGTTCATTTTTCTCGAGGTTTTCTCGCACTTCTCTAATTTTAGGATCTCGATTCTGGCTGAGCGAGAGATTTAATTCGAACGAATTATCATCGACGACAAAAAGACCTGGCGCACGACTCAATGCATCGACATGCTGCATCCGATTTCCTGCCCGATGTTCCACTTCATAATCATAATGCTGCAGCTCTAATGCCCACCTAGCAATTCTCGGATTTATCTCTTTTTTGTCGAGAGTCATTTTCAATGAATTACAGTCGGTAACAATAACGAATTTGATCCCTTGGAGATAGATTCTAAACCGTCTCAACGCGTAGATAATCGACAAGGTTTCGAGCTCGAAGCTATGGTAACGACTCTCGACATCGGTGGCTCGTTTCGAGAAATAAAAAACTGGGTGGAAACTTTTATCCATTTTGCGTTGGAGCAATACAGCGCCGAACCCCAGTGAACTAGCGTCGCAATGCAATTGCGTTTCATCGTGCGGGCTATAGATGGACAAAATCGGAGCATCGACGAGTTTTGTTTTCAAGGTCTCAAATACATTTCTTTCTACGTTACCAAACCGAAATGTAGCGTCTTTTTTTACTAAGTCATACAACGGCTTAGCCAGAACCGAGAACCCCTCAACAAACTTGCGAAAGTAAGCGCACATTCCGAGAAACCGCTGCAAGGATCGAACATCCTGCGGCACAGGATATTTGACAATTGCCTCTACGCCCTGGTCAGTCGGTTGTATACCGGAACTCGAGACTCTATAACCCAAATACTCGATTTGCGTAAACAGGAATTTGCATTTATCTAATCTCAATTCGAGCTTATTGTCAACAAGAATGGAGAATACCTGTTTCAACACATGCATGTGATGATCGATGGTTTCTGTGGAAATGAGAAAATCGTCCATATAAGCGACTACGTCTCCGCGGTTAATAAATTTCGATAAAACTTCATTAATCCACCTTTGAAATCTTGTTGGCGCAGTCTTCAGCCCAAATGGCATTTTAACGTATTCGTACTGGCCCAACGGTGTAACAAACGCAGTATATTTGACGGATTTCTCGTCCATCACAATGTGGTGGAAACCATCTTTCAAGTCCAATAGACTAAAATATTTTTTCCCGTTGAGTATGTCGAGCTGGTCTTCTATAAGCGGTAACGGGTAGTTGTCGCGAACGGTGATTTTATTTAAGACTCTATAATCTATACACATTCTCGTTTCGCCGTTCTTTTTTTTTACCAGGACGATTGGCGACGCATACTCTGACTGACTCAGTCGAATAATACCCCTCTCAAGCAATCTGTCTATTATTTCTCGCACCGTTTGTTTTTCCGCGTAAGATAATCTGCGAGGTGCGAAGTGGAACGGCTCGTGATCTCGTAACGATAATGTGAGCTTCGCCTCAATATTTGCCGTGTCCGGCCGCACAGGTTGTAAATAATGCGATCGAAACAATTCCTTTAGTTCCGCCCTCTGCCCCGCGTGAATCTCTGGATTTATTATGAGTGATTCTGTCTCATCCGCGTTTATCTCTGATATATTGATATTCATTATTTCCCGAGTTTCAATATCGTACTCGTCAGAGGCAATTTGGAGACTAAAATCGATTGCTTTCAAAATATCTCGACCTAATACGACTGGGGAGACCATCGTATAGTCGGGTACAACCAAGAGCCGTATTTTTTCGAGCGACTTTCCGCCCAGCGATACATTGCAATTTACCGTCCCCAGTACTACAAGGTTACTGCTGTTAATGCCACGAAACTTATTACCGAATTCGCCCGTTTGGTTTATTACGTTACTCGGAACGTACTTTGCCTTAATAAAACTGACTGCACTCCCAGTATCAAGCAAGGTTTCTAATCTCATACTTTGTCTATTTTCGCAAATTAGGTACGACACGTTCTTGTAGAATTCATCTTCTTCATCTCGAACTTCCTCGACGTTGTTGACGTGACTGGTGGTAGCCTTCGCCGGACAATCCTTGATCAGATGGTCAGTCTTGCCGCAGCCAAAACACGCTCCTTTCTCCTTGATTGCTTTAGGGCAGCGAGATTTGATATGACCTTCATCGCCGCAATTAAAACACTTCAACGGTCGCTCGGAACCTTTGGCAATTCCGGTCGATGAGCCTTCCGTTCCTCTATGGTACTCTCGTCGCCCGCGAGTTTTCGGTTCCTCCTTACGACGGAGTGTGATGTTTTCGAATGCTGCGAGTAACGACATTTGCGAGTCAAAATTTTGGAGTCGAGCTTGGTTTTGGAGCTGAGTATCCGGGATTCCTTCGATTACATAATCGATAATTTCAGCGTCCGAAATCGGGACGCGGTTACCGAGAGTGATCTTCTCGTGATAATATTCACTGAATACCTCGTTTGATTTCCAGGTCCGTCCTTCGAATTGTTTGCGTAACGCAACTCGACTTCGCTGATGGTCGAACATGGTCCGCATTTCGGTCAAAAGTTCATCAACGCTTAATTCCACGTGCTCTGGCTTGGAATGAAACCAGCTCAATGCTTGATCTTTTAATTTCGAGCCTGCGAGAATCCTCGCAGTGTTCTCGTCCAATCGGTATGTCGTCTTTAAAAGTTGAAGTTGCTTCTCCCATTTCCAAAACGTGTCGCGAGCGCCGGTAAAGTCACTCAACAAATCGGAAAGTGCCCTAATGTTCACGGTCGATCGCTCCTCGATGCGATTTGCTGTTGTTCTTCGTAGAAATTCATTCTCTCTGCGAGCAAGATCTAACTCTCTCTGCATCAGTTCTCTTTCCCTAGAAAGAAACTGGATTTGTTGTCGTTCCGTCCCAGTGCAATGGGAGTATACATCGTCTTGCTGATTGACGTTTGGGGTGTTTAAGAGTGCTGCTGTCTGCTGGTTCGCCGCTGCCGTTTCAGAATCATGGAACCCTGTTGTCCCGGAGTCGCGCCTCCACTCCCCCGTCGGGTTGGCCTTATCGAGACGTATAATAAGATCACTCTTCGATCCCCCGCAAGGAAGATTACGTTCTTGAAGCTTCACTTTTAGTTCAGCTACTGTAAAATCACTTGGTTCTCTCATTTTGAAGCTGTCAACCGATAATAATTTGAAATACACTCAATATATCACACT
The DNA here is from genome assembly GCA_964007305.1 of Netelia melanura. Taxonomy (NCBI): domain Eukaryota; kingdom Metazoa; phylum Arthropoda; class Insecta; order Hymenoptera; family Ichneumonidae; genus Netelia; species Netelia melanura. The sequence goes on along the minus strand of OZ023255.1, from coordinate 15,008,218 downwards.
TGCACAAAAGTCCCGAAAGTGTGACTACAACACAAGTTCGCCCGAAGTCGCGTTACTCAACCTCACCGTTTGCCTCGCAAATCCCCGCGGATTCGCGTTATTTAACCGTCGCCGTGTTTACCCGAAGATGCGTGATTACTGTTTCGATAACTTCAATACTGACGATTTAAATTGCGAGAGAACGCGTCGAATTTCACTTATAGCCGTTGCTATGTGCTAGTTTATATTCTCGGAAAGACACACGTACACAGCGTCACCATACACATACGTGCTACGGATCACGCGGCTTTCCAAATTCGTCGCGAATGTTCGAACAACAGATTCTCTCGTTCCCCCTGCTCCCCACGCACTCTTCCTTCGACGTTTCGAATATTTCTATAACCGACGTACTGCCATAAATTACGTCACGACAATTAATTCTCATTCCATCGTCCTTCCATAAAGGCCCCAACGGAATTCTGCCTGATATCTAGCCGGCTACTGATTTTCACGTGGCTATCGCACTTTCGAAGCCCACGGTTTTACTGCACTTACATGTAACAAAATTTTCCCGATCCGATTACATTCGACCAAGAACAGTAGTCCGCCGAAAGTCTACTTTCTTCGACTCGAATTAATCGCGATACAGCGCAATTTTGCACAGCGTCTCGGCGAACACACGATAAAAGCCGTGTTTCGATCGTCTTCAACCACGAGGTCCCGGTAAAATTCGCGATATTTCAGCCGAATTCTGGAGGAGTCTGTCTCTCGAATCCCACTTCTGAAGTTGTAAGGGGCTTTTTTTTAGAATGAGAGGAGGATATTGAATAATCGTGTAATATTCGTGTAATAATATATTTCTTCGGTTACATTAATTATCGCGCGACTGAACGCTTCGGGAACGTGGTTCGAACTGCCCGATAATTCTCCTTTCGTCTCGCTCTTTGTTCACACATACATTACAATCCATCACACACACACTTACGCTACTAATACATATATTCTATGTACACACTCCTACAGACAGTCTCTATGGATGTTATACATGGGTGTTACACGACCACGGCTCGACTCGTACTATTCTTGACTATCGCTGTACTTTTGATAAATTGAACGCTCAACGATATTCGCGAACCGCTCGATGAGGTGTAGCAGCTCTATGTCAGGAGAAACTCTGTATGCAACCGTGTAACGTATGCTCCGACGGCTCTTGTATTCGCGCTAAATAACGACCATTGCTAGAACGCGGGTACTTAACACCCGGAGACTCGCCATTTTGTACATCGACGGTCGCTCAGACGCTGTTCTCTCAGTCTTTATCCACGCGGTGAGGGTACAGCGCTGCTCCGTTTGTAATAACCGTCTACTCTTATATGCGTCCGTTCATTGTTCAGACTCATGATCATGCGACTCATTCTTATTAGTGTGAACACCAGTCGGCAGTATTTTGCTCTCCTTTGGATCGTCGAATACGTGTTACGCGCTCAGCTCTTTTATAAAGACAGGTTGCCCGGCTCAATACGTTCATTGCTCTGCGTTGCGATTAGCCGGTTCTTGTTTTGTTTCGGCGACGCCGAAACTTTTTGAATTCGCCGCGCGAGGAGGTCGCGGCTATCGATCCACGCGGTAGCGTCAATCGATGCGAGCGCCATGTCTCCCTCCTGCATGACCGGCTCGCCTCGTGGCGCGCCGAAACCGGCTTCTCGGCCATTATCGAGTAATCTCTGTAACGGTACCCACGCGAATTCTCAGTTGAAGTTTTGTTTTGTATTCCGACCTCCGCTTTACCCTTGTATTCTTGATCGCTGTGGACTTTGGTTAAACGACTAGGCTTATTATTGGTGTAATTCTTGCTCGGCTCGTTTAGATTGCCCGGCTCAAGTGCGTCGAGCGTTGTTTTGTGCTCACGAGAGAATCGGGTGGATACTTGTACCTTGTTGACGCCGACTAAGAAAGAAAACAATAAAAGGAAACGAACAACGAGTGTTGTGAATCGAACTCGAGGTGTTTTTCGTCTCATCGTCCTTTTCCCGAAAAATCAGATCCCTGCTCGAACAGTAGGGTGGCACTGAAAATAAAGTGACGACCAACGAATGTTGTAAACGCAGTGCTCGATGTGGACGCCTTATTATTTTTCCTCGCTCTCCTTTATCCACTAACCAGGTACTCGCGCAAACAGACTTCTATCACTAGTACATACAAGCTGGACAAACCTGTAAGGTCTTATTGCCGTACAGTCGATTACGGATTGTTTTAATTAAATACGGTGTATCGGAAAAGACGAATACTCGACGGCTTTCAGCCGTGGGATGTTCAACGTAGTTCCGCAATTTATTTTTTTGTCCCGTGACGCCCAACTCGCTCCAAAATTTTCGATTTGTATTTGCCCGATCGGTGACAACTCCGTGGATTTTTGCACCAACGTTTTCGATCAATACCATTACTTTTACGATCAAGTGTGCTAAGTCCTCACTCTTGACAGGTCCCCGTGAAGCAAACACTGCTTTCGGTTGTGTATAATCGTCGGCCAATGGATGAAACATAATTATCAATCCATGATTAACCTTTTCACTTAAATCGGAAGATTGTTTTCCTTCGAAATCAACCGATCCTTTGTACGAAAGTGTCTTTGTATTGACATTGACGCTTTCTCTCGTTGCAATTTCATCGATGAGTAAAATCCCGTGTTTTGGAATAGGATTTTTTTTCTTAAGAGTCAATTTCAATACTTCAAAAAACTGTGGGTCAAAACCACATGCTGTGTCAATATTGGAAAGATACATGTAACATAAATGTTTCGGTGACACCGAAATTATATTTAAGTTTGCCGCGCTCGATTTCGACTCGTAATCGATAGAGGAGTGAGCGTCGCTCGATACAAGTCGCTCCCCCCGTCCACGAGGCTCTCGTCTCGTGCTCACAGGTACCGGCTCGAGGTTTTTCGAACGCCGGCTACTTCGATTTAGTATAAAGAAAATCTCGGTGGTATACCAGCGCTCTTTGACTCTTCTAAAACCGTTACAATTAATATTCGACCTTGATGACAACCCCGGCTCGCGATCTTTCATACAGTTGAAATATACTCGACACAGTTCGTTAACAGCTATTGAAGTAGTGAAATATAACTTGGTCGGCTCGTGGCAATTTACCGTTACGGAGGTGCGTTCGAAACGCGGAACGGCAGCCATCTTTTGCTCGACCCTTTATTAGAAACACTCGTGTCGTCTCGGTGTTCGGAGTTAGTTTAAGGACGACGAATTACATCGAGAACGTGTCTTGCCATCGCGCGTCTTAACCGTCAACAAGTTTTCCTTCGCTTATTTAGACAATCGCTTATCACTGACCATCGATTTCTACATAGTTTTTCGACCGTCTCTGTATGTTCAGCTGTGATTTTTTCTCTAATTGTAAGTGTGAGCTCTTGTGCCTGCTCAATTTTGACGTATAAAATAAATAGTGAACAAGTGAAGTGATGACGCGTATACCGGCTTCTCGAATCTATATCCTTGTACTGTACCTTGACCTTCTGTTCTTCTCTGTATCACGTGTGGAATTGTATATCGAATTGGCTCTACGAATAAGGATAACTCTTGACCGTGCTCGCATTTAAGTCAATGCTCGGTGTTGATCGACTCTCCGTCAGTCCGCTCTACAGTGTATTCGCCTATTTTGTACATTCTTCGACGTCTATAACAAAAAGAAAAACGACACTCGACAATTGTCGAGACCACCAGTTCTGAGTGCCGTGTTTATTATTATTTCTCGCCCCCTTTATCCGATGACCACATCCTCGCTCAAACAATAAAGTTATGAGCACTTGAAAAAAAAACTAAAATTTGGAAACAAATAATATTTCAAAAACTGATGGTCAAGGAAATAAATACATAAATGTACATATGGAGCTGTTAATATCGAATTAATATGTTATTATAGATAAATAATATTATTCACATTTTACGTACCTTCGAATTGTTCGCACGTAAGGGAGTGGCAACATCTCGTTGTTACGCAAGAAGTTATATCCAGCAGGTGATCGCATATGCAATAGCATGCAAAGTAATATCCATTCTTCAGAATATTGGTTTCCATTTGTGTGTTGACATTTTGCAGCAGTAAGAATTTCTCGCAAATCATGAGATTGGTTTTCCAGCAGTTTTGCTGATTTCACATATCGATCTACAGATTCTTCACCATGCAACGATATTTTCTGTTGACACGCATCGAACTCAGTTTTTAATGTTTTCAGGGCATCCTTTGCACGTTTTTTTGATTTCTCAACAGAGATACATCTCAATCGTACTTTCGTAAAAACTTTTTTTTTCCTTCGGAGAAAGTTTAATTGAATTTGGATTTTTGCAGAGGCCGCTTTTCTTGCTCTTCGACAAAATGGGCATATTGATGTTGCAGACCGCAATAATGAACATCTACTATGCCGCCAGGCTCCACTCACATCTCTATAAACGTTTCTATTGAAACTTTGCTCTCGCACTCCCACAGACCTGATACCAAAACAAACATTGAAACTGTTGAGAATCATTGTTCAGGGGATGATCATGGCGCGAAGTATTGCGTCATTGCAGCGTCTCGAGCGTTTCGTCATTGCAACGTCTCAAAAACTCCGTGTCCTGTCGGCTCGTGTCAACATTGATGCCAGATCTAGCATCGACGAGTGGGCAGGCGCGTGCACTCAAAAAATCAGTTTCAGGTCGTCGTCCAAACGACGCACTTCGGGGTCGTGTGCTTACGGCAAGGTGTACGTAAGACCAACATACGTACAATCGGGCCTACCAAAGGCCAATATACAGCCAACCGATCAGCTTGATGAAACTATACGGCCAACCGAACAGGTTGATGAATCTATATGGCCAACCGAACAGGTTGATAAATCTATACGGACAACCGATAAGGTTGATGAATCTATACGGCCAACCGATCAGGTTGATGACTCAATATACAGCCAACCGACAAGGTTGATGAAACTAAACTCGAGACTGCAATGACGCGCGCGAAAAACCTTTAATATTAAAATCACATCTGTATTTACATGTGTACAATAACATAGTCGCAACAACATGAGTTTTTATGCCTTCGAGCTTTTCCCATACGAGCCAATAAAAACATTACATTTCACGGCTCAATTATCGTGAGTTTTCAATAAAAAATCATATCATAATTCAATCCTTATCACTGGATCCAAAGCCCTAAACGAAAATACGAGGTGACTTCGCATTTGAAGGAGCTTCGACAATAGAATCATTAATAAGTCTTGCAGTCTTTGAATGGTACCTATTGGACTGAAATCAATGGCGAGATCAGTTGCGCCAAGTGGTTTGCCGAGAACACTTATTTGGAAGGATATGTCAGGTTTGAACACGATTTCCTTCAATGAAAATATTTTTAAATGTTCAAGAAATCTTCATGCATTGGTTGAGAAAGAAGGTTACAATGACCGTTTTCCCACAAGGTATGACCTGCTTCATCCAGTTAGGTATCATTGATATATCTGATGAGGCTAATTCTTGAAGCGTTAATAAAGGTATCGATGCACTCGATTCCCCAGCACTAAAATGATCTGAGACAGCGTCGATAGTTTCCGGCTCTGCAACACTTTGCACATGCAGGACTGTTTCAGGTACAAGTTCCGGTTCAGGTACTTCAACTTCTGTGAGAATTTCTGTCGTCTCGTTAGATAACACATCTATTTGTGGTCTAATCAGTTCGGTCCATGGGAATATGGATGGTATTGTACCTTTTATTAGTCGAAGGACTTTGTACGGTGACTACAAGAGAAATATTTCAGGATAGAACAATCGATAACATACGCATACAATATTAATAATGTATTAACACGTTGACGCCGGCATGACCCACCGGTGGCCCATGCTAGATTGTTCCGTGGGGCGGCATGCATCACCGATGGGCCACGTTTGTATATCAAAAAATACGTAGTACAAAATGTAATTTTATTGATTTAACATTATACATTAACATTTCTACCTTATAATCAAACATTTAACACAAGATACATAACTTATAATTTATTCAATACATTTAAAATTGCCGATGCAATTTTTTAAAACATTTTAAACAAAATGGCGGCTTATTTGGACAACTGCTACAAAAAGTCATTACTTTTTTTTATTTGTTTGTGGCGTACTGTGTACCTTTTAAGTTAGTTAAGCGTTTGTTACATTCTTTACACCTTTTCCCCAGCTTCCTCGCGGATCCTTGGTATGAACTTAAAAAATGTTTTTCCCGTCTCCTTACTATTGGTTCTTCACTAGGGGGATTCTCAACACTCTTCAATAGATAATTAATAATTTTTTCTCTAAATTTTTTAATTTTGTAACGCTTGGTTCCCCACTTTTTGTGGATGTACCACGCATTTACTAAAACGGTCCCGCATATTAACTTCATGACAACTTTTCGATACCATTTTACCATTTTCCGTAAACATTTATAATAGAAACCTATCTGGTCGGATATATCAACTCCCTTTTTCGCACTATTGTAAGAAAAAACGGTATCTGGTTTTAATTTATTACCTTTGCCGCGAATAATGGTGCAATTGTGAGATCTCGAAGTGGTTAACATGCACAGGGGTCTTTTGTCGGTCCACTTTAAAAATTTCACGCCACTCCGATTTTGAAGAGATATAATGTCGCCCCGTTTCTGTTTTTGTTTTGCTTGCGGCGGTAGAAATTTTCTATTCATTTTAACTGTACCGCAAATATATGTTCCTTTGGTGAGAAGATCTTCGGCTAAAGGAATACTTGTATAAAAACTCTCGGTAAATAAAATCCGACCCTTGAATAATAGATCTCCTATCAATCTCATGACTACATCATGAGATTGATCACAATTTTCACGACTGCAGTAGCTGTCTATTTAGTTGAGGTTATAATAGTTAGCGGCAAGGCGACAACGGGAATGTGGGGTACAGCGCGGACGACTGGCAGCGCTGCATAATGCGAACTACAAACGGCGACACTAAGCGAACCATCCTACGTCATCAAAGCCCGTTGAATGTCGTTGAGTGTCACCCCCCTGGTTCACACTGACAAGCTGATTTTCACAATAGTAATTTACTGTCACAAGATGGCGCCAACTAGTGTTTTTTTATTTTATTTTTTTTGAAGGAAGTAAATGCTTTATGTACCATCAGTAGATACATCGTGTATCTACCGGTGTGTGGGACTCGCACCCACTAAAAACCTCCTTCGAGCTTGGCCTGTTTGAAACCACCCCGGTAAGGACCTTGTATATATTAGGTATGACTTCGAAGTAGAACCCCGTGTTACACTCTTTCGAGCCCCTCCAATCTTAGCCTTCCGGTTGTTGTGCTAGGTACATGTTGGTAGGTTAGGTATCAACCTGCCTGTCCATCTCCCTTTTGGGTCCGTTCGCCAGCGCTCTTTCCAGTGCTGCAACGTTTCTTCTTTCGCTGCTTTTATTTCCTCTTCCCGTCGGGCCGCTTGTTCTGTTCCGAACTCTCGTTTTATTTGGTAGACTCTTTCCCTTTCGAGTGCCAAGATGTCGATTGGGGTTCCTCCCGCGATAACTAGTACCGCTGCCTCAGAGACCGTGCGGTAAGAACTGGCGATCCTTAGAGCTCCTATCCGCTGAATTCGTCCCATTTGCTTCCGGTATACCTCTTTCTTCATTGAGTCAGCCCAAACTTCACTCCCGTACAGGAGTATGGAGTTTGGTGATCGTTAGAAGCAGCCGTCGTCTGCTTGCTAGTGGCCCTCCTGTATTTCCCATAAGCCTACTAAGTGACAGGGTCACTTTGGCGGCTTTTTCTGAAGCAAAGCGGATTTGTTGCCGGAACAAGAGTTTTGTGTCTAGATGTATCCCGAGGTACCTAACTGGTTCTTGCTGGTTATGGTCCGGTCTGCAACTGTGAAGTTGGTGACGGTTTGGATTTGTTTCCTTGTGAGGAGGACTATTTCCGTTTTGTCCGGTGCCAGGCTTAGTCCGTGTTCCCAGAGCCACCGGATGATTCATCTCATTGCCTGGTTCAGCTTGGTTTGCGCTTCTTCGGTAGTCCTTGCGGTAATTACAACGGCGATATCGTCCGCGTATCCCACAAGGTGCGCAGGATACCGTCGTACAGTAGGTTCCACAGATTTGGGCCAAGGATGGATCCCTGGGCTGCGCCGCCCGTGATGTTTTTTATGTGGAGACCATCTGTTGAAGCGTAAATCAGTTTCCGATCTCGGAGGTAGTTCGGAACCATCCGGAGGAAATATTCAGGTACCTTAAATTTGTCCTCGAGGGCCGTCAATATGTCTTTCCATCTTGCCGAATTGAAGGCATTTCGGACGTCTAGTGTTGCCAGTAGAGTTATTCGCCGGGAGTAGTGGTTTCCCCGTTGTGCGACTTCGACGGCTTTAACGACTTCGTTTACCGCGTCAGCGGTGGATCGGCCTTTCGTGAATCCGTACTGTCTCTCCGATGTCTCCTCCCTGGGATATGGTTATTTCGAGTCGGGGTTTGAGGAGGCATTCCAGCAGTTTTCCTGTTGTGTCCAGCATGCATAGGGATCTGTGTGATGAGGGTGAGGTTGGGTCATCCTTGCCTTTGCTGATCAGGACCAGCCTTCGCACCTTCCATTTCTTCGAGAAATCTCCGTTCTTGAGGCAGCAGTTGTACATATTCAGAAGCAGTTCAGGGTACGACTTTGCAATTGCTTTAAGTACTTCTGAGGGGATGCCATCGAGGCCCGGGGCTCTCTTGTTTTGGAGGGAGCTTACGGCTTCCTGAAGCTCTTTTTCCGTGAAAGGTACCACATTTTCTGGTAATGAGGCGTATATTTCTGTTTCCCGAACTGGATGTGAGGGGAATAGCACGTTCACGATGTGTTTCATCTCCTCAGCCTCTAACTTAGGGCCAGCTGGTTTACCTCCGAGCTTGCGCATAACCACCTTGTATCCAAGCCCCCAAGGATCTTTGTCCACTTCCCGTCTGAGCTCTTCCCACTTTTCTCGCTTCCTCTTTACAATCGCCTTCTTAAGGTTTCTTTTGGCCTGGATGAAAGTCTCGGTCTCCGCGACTGCTTCGCCTCTTCTCTTCTTCCTGGCTCGGGTGACTGCTCGTCTCAGGCGTAGGCACGTTCTTCTGAGTTCTGCGATCTGTTGGTTCCACCAGTACGCCTCTCTTCTTGTTCCTTGTCGTTTGGGTTTCCTCGGCATGGAGCCTCACATGCCTCGTAGATGAGGTTCATTGTCGCGTTGATGATGCTTTCCGGGGGGCCTATTTTCTGGAGCACGGCTGTTATCCCTCGATCGATGGTCAGTTGTAGGAGTTCCTCGTTTATTTTAGCGATGTTCCAGCCGGGCTTTCGTCCTGAAGCGCTGGTGCCCTGGGTCTTACCTTTTTTGTGGATTTCGTAGGTTATATATTGGTGGTCACTGCCCGTGTAGTCTTCAATAACCATCTATTTCGAAACTTTTCCGGCCACCGATTCCGATGTGAGGGTGATGTGAGGGATCGTTTCGTTGTAGCCGGATCTCCTGAATGTCGTCGTGCTGCCGATGTTAGCTACCGTTAGCCCCCTTCTGGCTGCCATGTCGAGGACATACCTCCCTCTCGTGTCTATCGTTGGCATTCCCCATTCTACAGCCTTGGCATTAAAGTCCCCAGCAACGATGAAGTTCCCTCCTCGCTGTATTATGGTGTCCTCTAGTTCGTCGATCTTGTTCCTGAAGTCCTGGATGCTTTCGTTCGAGGTGAAGTAGCCGCTTAGTATCGTAACCGCGTCGCACTCAACCTAGACGAATCCTCGTCCCCTTCCTTGTGCTGCGACATGGAGGTTGGATGGGTTTGGTATCCAGATGGACGCCGTACCCAGGTGGTCGGTGTACCATCCTGGCCCGTCTCGGTTCCGATACGGTTCGCTCAGGATCAGCAAGTCGGTTCCCTTTTCTAGTCAGAGCTGCTCTAAGAGTGCGTCTGCCGTCCGGCTTCTGTGGAGATTTCCCTGGAGGATCTTTACGGCTGGTTTGAGTTCTGTGTTTCAGCGACTGCGCGCCGGTAAGTCTGACAGCTACCCGTGCCGGGCATGTGCTTAAGTTTTCCTGTGGCCAAGCCACGTTCCTTGCACAGGTAGCAGTTTGAGTCGTTTTTGCACTCCTTTTTTATGTGGCCTTCTGTGCCACATTGTATGCACAGGCCCTGGGCCTTTCTGTTCGGTCCCTTGCAGCTTGCTTGGTGGTGACCGTATCCGAAGCAAGCGTAGCATCGTGCCACTGACACTTTCCGCCGTATCCTGCAAACGACCCATCCGATTTTTGTTTTGCCAGCCGTGATGAGGTGTTCCGCTCCTTTTTCGGTGATCTGGAGGAAGGCTATCTACTGTCCTCTGGAGTTTTTCTTTGTAAGAGATAGCTTGAATTCACCCTTGAAGTCCTCCAGTTTCTTCCCGATTGCATCTTGGACTTCCTCTTCCGAGGTAAAGCCGTCGAGGTCCCTGATCTCCAGGGTCGCCATCTGTTGAAGTTCCCGTATTGTGGCTCTGTGTTCGAGGATAGCTTTCAGGTCCTCTCTGCATTGGCCCTTATCCTTGGTGCCCTCTCCTAATTCTAGGAGGATGTCGCCCGCCCGGATTTGTCTGATGGTGGATGTCAACTAGTGTTTAGCACCAAAAACATCTTAATATTTTGGCATCTTTTAGATGCCAATAAGGCATCATTAGATTATACCGAAAAGACATCTTTCAAAAGGTGTCACATTGACATCTTTTAGTAATATGTGCTGTCTGCGTTTTCATAAGGAACGGTCCTAATCCCCCATTCCGGTCGCGCAGCGAGGGCCTTCGACAAACATACATCGAGTGTAAAGGGAACGCATATAAGTGCCCCCCCCCCCTCCTCGATTCCGATCCATGGTCCCATCGTCCACGCCGCGGGGTCAGCCAGTGCATCATTGTTCTCGCAGCGACCAACGTGTGAATCTCAGTATTTGGAAAACGCCACGATTTTTCGCCGCAGTTAATACAATATAAAAGTATGCAGTATTTTTCAATCATAATAATGATTGAGTAATACAGACCATTTGTCAGCGCTAAGTATGTCTACTATTACATTCAATTTTTTGGGATACATATTTATCATTGGATTTGTCTTTCAGACATCATGCTGTATGTTATTTTGACATCCACCATGATGATTACACTCTTACTGTTGATGATGATGAGATTCCGCGGAACCCAAAAATCAACGAAATCGATAGTACATCGACGTCAGTATGTCAAAACTCACGCAACGAACTATGTAAGAATAAATACGATTCCTGGAACGTTACAACAGATTCCTTCCTCTAACAGCCCATCCCGTTCGATTGATATGGTAAATGATGAGGCTGCATTTGCATCAACCGCCTGTGTAGTTACCTGTGACAATTTTTCGTCATCAATCGATAGTGAAAGTTTAGATAAAGAACATTTTAATAGGGATGAAGTTCGTGATTTTGGCTCATCACTGGATAGTGATAACTACGATAAAATGTGGTCACGTGGCGAAAATTTTTCGGATGATGAATTTTGTTAACCATGTAATTCAAGTTCCGATAGCGGTCCAGAAACTATATTTGATACCGATGATTCAGTTGTGGAGGAACGCGATACGTTTAGATCAGAACTTGCGAAAATCTTTGTAAGGACAGGCCTTAATCATACACAAGGTGATATATTGCTTGAGTTTCTACGTATTCACCCTTGTCGTGTCACATTACCTTTAACAACAAAGACTCTATTACGAACATGTCGCCTGTCTATAATAACAATCAAAGTTGAACCACGTGACTATTTGCATATAGGTCTTAAGACCCAGCTTATAAAAAAACTTGAAGCCTTTCCACGTTCAATGATTCCAAATTATTTGGAAGTTTATATACATACCGATGGAATGTAAATTTATCGTAGCAGTAAAACACAATTTTAGCCAATTCAATTTTGACTTTCAAATGTTATCGATAATAAATCATCGATCACTGATGTTTACATGGAGGATAAGAAACCTGGAAATGCTGTACAATTTTTTCAGCCTTTTCTTGACGACTATTTAGATATGCACATGCAGCAAGGGATAAACTTTGCTGGGAAACGAATTCCCGTTTATATCAAAGCTTTTATAGCCGATGCTCCTGCTCGGGCTTTTATTTTCAATCATCGTAGTTACAATGCAAAAAATCCTTGTTAGAAATGCACGGTCAGCGGCCTATCAATTAAGAAATGAATGACTTCTTGTCAGTTTTCGAATAAAAGTCGAAACAGCACTGATTATTTCAATCAAACAGATAAAAAGGATCACCTTCCAAATAATCAATCACCTTTAAAATGATTAAATTTTGATATGGTAGCTCGTGTGCCGTTTGAATATGTGACAGGAGATTTTGTCTCGCGATTAGCAAAATAGTAAAATAAAGTTAGTAAAATAAATTACGGTGATTTGTGAGAAAGATTCACGTTAAAAATTTTGGACTGTTTCCTTTATTTTGTGTGTCTCGACTGTGTATTGAATTGTGTGCGTATCGACTTAGTAAAGGCGAGAATACCAGTCCGAGGAGAGAGATATCAGCTGGCTAGGATTCGACAAATCTACCGATCGACAAGGTAAGTCTCTTTCGAAGGGTCGTCCAGCGTCCCCGACCTTGAGCGGGCTTAGCCGGTAAATATTGCGTAAATTCAAGAATTAAAATAATTAATTTGCTAGTTTTAGATAAATTAGCTGGCGCCCAACCGTTTAGTTAATTCCCTTTACTAAATTCGTCTATTGTAATTTTATGGGACCGGACAGCCATCACCCAGCCGCGTCCGGTGGTGATGTTCTCGCGCGAAGAGAAAACTCACGGTCTCAAATACATGCATTTCATCCGTTTGGGTGTTGTAAAGAAATTTTTATTTGCAATTGTGGATAAAGCATACGGGTATGAAGGACTCAGTAAGCCTGAAATGATCAAAGTATCAACAAGATTAGCTGTCTTACAAATATATTTGCCTACAGAATTTGCTCGTCGTCCAAGACGTCTGGAAGAGTTTACAAAATTTAAAGCTATTTAATTTCGATTACTGCTTCTGTATATAGAGCCAATTATTTTTTACGAAATTTTGTCAGATGATCTATATGCCCATTTTTTACTGTTGCATTCTGCATGTCGTTCTATACTTGTTTCATGTCCAGGTGAAGCCCAATTAGAATATGCAGACAGTGCTTTGAGAGCTTAAGTTGAATTTTGCGAAGAAGTTTACGGAAAATGATTTTTATCATACAATGTACACAGTTTGTTACATGTGGTTGAGGATGCAAGGGTACTAGGGCAACCGGATAGCTTTTCTGCATTCCCATATGAAAATAATATGAGATTTTTTCGTAAACATCTTCGAAAACCACATCAGCTTTTCTAACAATTAGCTCTACGCCTAGGTGAACAAAATATTTATTCTAATAAGAAGTATGTCGTGCCAGTAATCAAACCGATTCGTCAACATAGTGATGGTCTAATCGTAGACGAATTTCTGCATTCGAGTATTGTATCAACAAGATTAGCTGTCTTACAAATATATTTGCCTACAGAATTTGCTCGTCGTCCAAGACGTCTGGAAGAGTTTACAAAATTTAAAGCTATTTAATTTCGATTACTGCTTCTGTATATAGAGCCAATTATTTTTTACGAAATTTTGTCAGATGATCTATATGCCCATTTTTTACTGTTGCATTCTGCATGTCGTTCTATACTTGTTTCATGTCCAGGTGAAGCCCAATTAGAATATGCAGACAGTGCTTTGAGAGCTTAAGTTGAATTTTGCGAAGAAGTTTACGGAAAATGATTTTTATCATACAATGTACACAGTTTGTTACATGTGGTTGAGGATGCAAGGGTACTAGGGCAACCGGATAGCTTTTCTGCATTCCCATATGAAAATAATATGAGATTTTTTCGTAAACATCTTCGAAAACCACATCAGCTTTTCTAACAATTAGCTCTACGCCTAGGTGAACAAAATATTTATTCTAATAAGAAGTATGTCGTGCCAGTAATCAAACCGATTCGTCAACATAGTGATGGTCTAATCGTAGACGAATTTCTGCATTCGAGTATTGTACAGTGCAAGGGTTTGCAATTCGAATATTTTCGATCAGTGGTTGGAAATAATCGAGATACCTGTGTTCTATTGAAAACTGGACCGATCGGCGAGGTAGTCAACATTGTAAAAACTTCATCAAATCAATTTACAATGATATTAATATTATCTTCCAATATCACGAATTTTTGCAATATTCCTTGTGGAGTACCTTCGTCGTTTGTAAGGGTCTATGAAAGTTGGGAACTCGCACCAAAAATGGTACCAATGTTACGTCCTAGTAACATAATAGTTGCCCTATTTTTGACCTTAGCAAAGCTAATGAGTCTTGGGAAACGGGCTAATGGAGTTTGACCAGATAAATGAATTTTAGACTGTGGAGTCCCCAGAAGTTAGAAGGAATTGGGATTAATGAGTAAGGAAGGCACCCTCTGAGTTCGAGGTGGTCCTCGCAACTCGACGGATGATGGAAGGAATAAGCTCGCTGTTGTCCTCGCAACTCTTTGGGGAATCTATCGAACTCGGGGTGGCCCTCGCAGTTCAATATGGAGTATTGGAGGATGGTGGAACTCGGGGTGGTCCACGCAATTCGACTTGTTGTTGAGAAGGAATTTCGAACTCGAGGTGGTCCTCGCAATTCAATAATTTGTGGGAGCCAGTTACTAACTTACTCTTTTCTATTTTTGGTGGTTGAGTTGAGACTGGTAAAGCAGTACAGGATTTTTGCTCTATCCAGGACTTTTACAATTTTGAAGACTTGAGAGAAGCTTATAAGTTTGAATGTTGATAAAGAACTGATTTTTATGCTAAAATTCGGGCCTTATATACTAGTCTATCAACTATCTTTGTCTATTGCGTAGGGGTTGGAGAGGGTAGTTTACAATTTTCTTATTGGTCCAAAGTCTCCACCGTCTCCCACTCCTTACTTTTCCAATTCGGAGGAAAATTCATCCTTATCGCCTGTCCCCACTCTTGGGCCTGAGCATCTCTCCCCGCCGCGTTCATCCCCGAGTTAGGGTTGCGTCGTGCGTTGGCGTAAGGAGGGATGCTCGTCTTTAAGGCGCGATGGTGGTTACGTTATGGGGATGTAACACCAGTGAAGATAGATGAACTCATTGCGAAACGTTACAAAATGCCTTACTGAAAAGGTGGGGAAATCATGGTGGGCAAATTTATTGCAATAGCATTGTTGTCAAATATGTGAACTGATATCAGAGTTTAAAAGAAAAATGATCTACAATTACGTAATAATAAAGTCAATTTTCCATCACTTCAGAACTGCCTGCATTACAGAATTACTCATTTTTTTATCAACAATAACGATCAGAACATATCAGAGAACATTTTTAAAAAATCCGGTCAGAAACATTCGAATCTACAAATGGCAAAAGCTAACAAATTCTCTTCTGTTTGTTTGGGTTATAAAAATTTTAATCTATCACTCTTTTATACAAATATGACAGCATGAACTCGATACGTGGTGATGACCAAGAATTTACCATATCTGCCCTCAATCCCACCAATAATTCACCGCAACCATTACATCATTCATCACTTTTGGCTCATTTCGGTAATTCATACTCAGTCATACCAATGAGTCCTGCTGCGGGTAACGATATTCAACAAATATACGCTGATCGTTATAGGTAATTTTCGGCTAAGTCTCGGTCGATGATTCCAGGTGGTAATGTAAACTGAAATTTACGATACCACTCTATAAACGATATGTAGATATAATTATGACACTCCCCGTGAACGCAATAAATTCCACACTAGATATTTTTAACTCGTACCACACGAAACTAAAATTTACAACCGAAATAGAACAACAGAACAAAATACCATTTTTAGATGTCCTTTTAATCAGAAACAATAACTCCATTATCACAGATTGGTATAGGACACCGACTTGGTCGGGCCGGTACATCAACTATTTCTCACATCATCCATTGAGCTAAAAAAAAGGAATCATTATTATGCTGGTAGACAGAGCAATAAAATTAGCGCATAAATCTTTCCACCAAGATAACTTATCACTCATCAGAAACACCATGAACCGAAATTGCTATCCAGAATTTTTCACAAGTCGAATCATTAAACGAAGACTGATGCAATTAGCAGCAGATACACCAACCGCCACGAAATTTGATTCATCAAGGATAATGAATTTACCCTATACACAGAACATACATTATGAACTATTCCGTCTCTTGCAACAGTACAATATAACACTTGTGACCAATAACAAACACAATATCTCACGAATTATAGGATCAACCAAAGACAAAATTGAATTAACTAACAGAGCTAACGTAGCTTACAGAATAAAATGTTCGGATTGCAATGCAGTATACATCGGGCAGATAAAAAGATACCTAAAAACAAGAATTAACGAACACCAAAATAGTATCAAACAAACCAATACACCACACACTGCTCTAGCGCTACACAGCATTCAATTGAAACACAATTTTAACTTCAATGATGTAACAATCTTAGACAATGAAAAATGGTTGAAAAAACGACTCATTTTAGAAATGATCGAAATTAAGTCACACTCTGCCTCTATTAATTTAAAAACTGATATTCAAAAACTAAGTTGCGTTTACAACAGTATTTTATAAATGACGTATTCGAATGGGAAAAATACAATGACTTAACCAATGATTAATATAACCATTGACAATAGCAACATACATTGCGCAATAATATTATATGTAATAATTGGTTACTCAAAAACACCTAATGAAAACAAAATTGAAAACCATGGATTCCTACTGCCACATATTAACGAAATGAGGGGCCCTTCTTAATCATTGCGAACTCAGTATATACGGCACTGCTCCATAATACAAAGAGGCCTCGATGGTCTCTTGGCATTAGTACGTTCGCAGATTCGCGAACGTTGACATTGATCGAGATTTTTCTCAAATCTTTAACGGAAAAATTGTCTCTTACTGAAGATTGAGAGTTGTAATATCACCACTGAATCGTTACTGGTAATTACTCAGCCATTTTAAACTAATGTAGATACAGATTAACTTTCCGTGTTATTTGCTCTTATTAATAATTCACAGAGGATATCTAACAGAATATCACCTGGCTAGAGTTCCATCATACACGTTATTTCACACATAAAATGGATGAACCGAACAATTCTCCATTATCAACTTATTATATTGCACTCTCTCCTGTCACAAATAATTCTTCAACCGCTACCGTTAATAGAAATACATCTATAAAACTATAACTAATTAAATACTAAGGTATGTCCACTTTCTTAATACTTAACCTGTATGAATTTGTCCATGTGATTGATCCTCGATATGATCGATTACAAAAAATGTACTAATTGACATTACACATAACACACAGTATAACGAATTTAATATCACTATTTTAGCTGCAGTAAAGCATATTTTCTGAAGAGGATCCAAACCAAGATCGAAATATAAACATTGTTTTTTCATTACCACCTGGAATCATCGACCGAGACTTAGCCGAAAATTACCTACAACGGACATCCACACGGTCACACACAACATTCATCAACTAATATACGCTGATGTTGAAGATCATCCTTATATTCCCACAACCCTCGGAGCTGGTAATTCTGAGGATTTCGGGAGGCATATAGAAAATGCTCAAAGAAATCTTCCTCAACAAAGGTTGTCTCAATTGTTGAGCCGTCCGACATCTGGTGGAGCGTCGACTTAGACGCTATGTACAATTATAAATAATTCTTTATAATTTTACTATGCACAGTCGAAAGAAGCGACGTCTGTTTTATTGGGAGGTCCGTTGGCACCCTAGCGGTTTCGTCAACCGAACGGTGGTCGAAATATGGGACACTTAAACGCTCTAGATCTTGGGTCGATACGACCGAAGCGAGTTCTCGATGTTCTGGTCGATTTGACTGACCTTTTCTGGTCGTTGTGACCCAATATCCGATCCGTTTTTTGGAGTCGAAATTTTTCCCACATCCTTCCCTGGCAGGTCGTTTTGAACTGTTTTTTAGGGTCACAATTTTTTTCGCCCCCTTCCCTGGAAGGTTGTATCGACAATGGTTAATGCGTACTCAGACGATTAACAAGGGAGAAGGGGGGACCTCGGACCTAGAGGGGAGAGTCAGGTGGCCTTGTCAGGTTCCTACTGCCAACTCTCTAGCGACCCCTGAGTTGGAGATAAGGGATCGGGCGCGGGGGGAGGCAAACGAGAATGTTTCTGGCGCTGCTTGGTCGCCCTGAAAAGCGCGGGTTGTCCCCAGAATCACGCCGGAGTTTATGTGGGCCTGTTGCGTGGTGGAGCCGTGAGCAGGCAGATCCGGTGTCGTGAGTCGGTGGGTGTCCCGAGCCTCCTTACCACCTCCTTCAGGACCGCAGGATCGACTACGCCTGCTGGGCGTACCGGTTTTTTGGGCGAGAGACGGAACCCTTGTACCGTTGAGGTCCCGGAGGTGACTGCGGCTGGCTTGGCGGGCCGGGTGGCCCTTCGCTCGAGTGCCTGGATGACGGTTTCGTCTGTCCGTGCGGTGGCCCGCGGTCGGCCGATCGGCGGGGGAGGAACTCGGGTTTTAGCCTGATGAGCGTGTAACGGTCCCACACTTAATTCCCACTGTTCTCACCTACTCCTAATCTCTTTTCCCGCTAACTCCCAATTCCGCTGACTCCACAGTCCCACGGTCCCTTATCACCCTCACGCGACATCCCCTCCACTCCTAAACTCTTTCTTCAAACCCTTTCTCCCAGCATCTTCCATCATCTAATTCAGTCCTCCTCCAACACCTAACCCGTCAAGACGCTATACCGCTCCATCTGAATTAATAAACTAATTCTGTCACATAACTATACGCGCATTTCATTCATTACCGCTCAGCACCGTCACAAGCGCCTCCAGGCTTGGCCTTTGCGTCGCTTGGGAACGAGCGAATTACGACGTTAGGGGGGACCTGACAAGGTCCGGTGGGTTTATGCGACTCAGAAGTGTTCTGGGACGCCTTCCGAACTTCGGCACAGTGGTCCAGGCGGCGGTAGTAGGACGCGGGGCGATGTCGCTTCTTGGAAATCGATGGGAAGTGGATGAATCGGAGACGAAACGAATTTTGGTGTTTGTAAAATAAATGGAATTTTATTGTTCAGTACACTGTTCAAGATAGGAATGGTGAGTACTGCGATCTGAGAGAGTGAGGCACCTAGTTCGGCGCTCTCCTCGTGTCGAGTGATCATCGGTTTGGTTTGGTTTTTCAATGTCCATTTATTAATACATTTTCAGTCTTGATTATAAGGGATACATAAAAAGAGACGGGTTTGTACATTGTGATAAATACTCCTGCTCTTTTGAGCCTATTATTTAGTTTAGATTGTGTTTCTTGTCGTATATTAAGTTATTGTACAAAAATTGGGTTAGAGGAAAAGTTTTTGGGGGGAAAACCTCTTTATTTTAATTTTATTAGAGTATACCGGAGGTTATTCAATAACCTGATTATTATAATTGGTTGTTGCTTTGGTTGTTAGCATTTTTATACATAGTTACATTATTGTACATAATTACATTATAATACATATATACATTTATTTGGAATATATAAATATGTGATTTTGTTTTATTATTCTAATATAAGCGTATCTGTTTGGTTGGTATTTGTGAGAATTATGTATTTTTGTTTAATTTAGAGGTTTGGTTGTGGTAGCGTATGACAGTGGTAATTGTATTTTATGTCATGATTATGTATTGCGGTAGTTTGTATTTTATTTTATAAGGTAGTTCGCAGATCTTTGTGGTTTTTAGGCTTTCTAAGATGGGATTACCTTCAATTTGTGTGGAGAAAATTTTGTGGGTAATGTCCTTTATTTCTTTGTTAAATTCTATGCTTTTTAGTTTATGCCTAATAGTTTTGTTTGATGTTTTGTAATCACAGGAGGATATCATTCTTAGTATTTTATTCAGGATACTTTGAATTTTATTTAAATTGCTTTTGGAGGTATTACTCCAGATTGGTACGGCATAAAGGGCTATTGGCTTGATGATCATATTGTATAGTGTCATTTTATTTTTGATGGTTAGTTTGCTGTTTTTATTGATAAGGTTGTGGAGTTGAGTTTTAACTGAGATTATTTTTATTTTCGTGTGGTTGATATGGTCATTGAAATTTAATTTTTGGTCTAAAATTAGTCCTAGGTATTTGGTTTTTGCTTTAGGTTTTATTAGTGTGTTTCCCACCATTAAGGGTATATTATGTTCTTTGTTGCGTTTTCTTGTGAAATGAATGAAGTCTGTTTTATCTTCATTGATTTTTATTTTCCATTTTTTAAAAAAGTTGAGTATAGATTGCATGTGTGTTTGTATGTATTTAATTGCCATTTTTTCGTTTCGGGAATTTGCATATAATACGGTGTCGTCGGCGAAGAGAGCTAATTGTGTGTTTTGTTGTTTGGGTATATCATTTATGTAATAGAGAAAGAGTGTAGGTCCTAATATGGAGCCTTGTGGGACTCCTGCAGAAATATTTTTGGTGTTTGAGTATTCGTTGTCAAAGATAACTTGAAATTTTCTGTTTTGTAGATAATTATGTATGAGTTTGTAAAGATATATAGGTAAGTTTAGTTTGATTAGTTTGTTTATAAGTCCTTCGTGCCATACGGTGTCAAATGCTTTTTCTATGTCTATAAAGACAGCAGCTGTTGATCTTTTGATATTGAAGTTGTGTGTAATATATTGAGTAATCCTTGCTAACTGGGTTAGTGTTGAGTGTCCTGTCCTAAATCCAAATTGTTCTGGAATAATGATATTGTATAGATTGTTGTGTGAGTTGAGCCTATTGGAAATTATTTTCTCTAGTATTTTCCCTAGAGTATTAAGTAGGCTGATGGGCCTGTAGTTTTGTGCGAGATTTTCTTTTTTGTTTGGTATTAGTATTGGAATTATTTGTGCAGTTTTCCAGCATTGAGGGTATTACGATAAATTAATGCAGCTATTGTAAATGTTTTTAAGTTGGATAATAATTTTGCTGGGAAAGTTTTTAATTACTGTATTGGATATGTTGTCCTTACCGGGGGTTTTTTTGTTTTTGAGTTTTTTGATAATTTTCTTTATTTCGCTAAAATTTGTGTATTTGATTTCTGAGGTAATGTTTTGGAGACTTAGGGAGTGCTCATTTTCTTGTTTAACTTTATTAGAATTTTCATCGCTACCATATGTTTCAGTGATTTTATGTACGTTTTCGAAGTGTTGAGCAATGTGATTTAGTTTTTGTTTGATTGACGGGGTAAGGTTTCCAGGTATTTTTATTGGTGGTAGAGTTTTGTTTTTGGATTTAGTTAATGTTCTGGTCATATTCCAAAGGGAATTATTGTTTATTTTTAGGTTAGCAATTTTTTTGTTCCATTTTTCTGTATTGTGTATGTTTATTTTTGTTTGTATTCCTCTTCCTATTTTGTTGAGGTGTACTTTTAGTTCTTTAGATCTGGTTTGAGTGATCATCGGTCCCGCGGCGGAGCTACTTATATACCCCCACGCGACCCACCAGCGCACCAATCAGCGCATGGCTTGCTCCTCGGTCGTGCGTCGGGCACGATATAGGTATACTCGGTGCACGAGGACCGAGAGCGAGAGCTGATTGGCGCGCCGGTTGGGGCGGCAGGCACAATATAGGTATACTCGGTGTACGGGGACCGAGGGCGAGCGCTGATTGGCGCGCCGGTTGTTACAGTGGTTAGATTCTCGGTACGTATTATTTATGCTAAGAAAGCTATGTGTTTCTGATAAAGTAAGGGCTAAAATACTCGACGGAAAAACGCGTGTGCCGAGTAGCGGCGTACGACAGAAGTATATTTTCGCAATCCTCTCTGGCAGGAAGTTTTGACCCATTTCTTTGAGTTGAAAATTTTTTCATGACCCTTCCTTGACAGGTCCTTTTGACCCGATTTTTTACTGGTCGATTTATCCTTCAATTACGTAATGCTGGAAAAAAGTACACTCAAAAAGTAGGATTCCATTGAAGGGCAGGATATTTTCGACGCGGGAATGGTTGTCTCGAGAGCAATAACGATATTTATTTCCATATTTTGCTCTGGGAACGCCCAAAAAACGGTATAATGTTGATACGTACACAGTTTCAATAATCACGGTTGGCATACATGACAATTTATTTATTGTTATGTCTTTTTAATATTGCGTTTAATCGTGCTTAACTTTGGTACGAAGCATTTTTACACCTTACACATACACATATGTTCTGATGTACTAAATTAAAAATAGAAGTTAATTTACATGCATAGATAAACGATTATTCAGATAGCGGCATACTGACTTTCATTTCTTCGTAATTGCGCGCGCTTCGTATCCGGACGGTGCTATTTGTACCGGTACTTTTGCTCTCTTATTGTTAGACCATGGTTACAGATCCTCTGCATATTTCTCGGAATCGTACGGATCGCTGTTCTTCCGTTTCGTTGGTTTGCAACTCACGTTACCGTCACTGATTACCTGTTATCGATATTATTTGTGAAGGTTACTTTACGAATTCATCGGCATTCTTTGTTACATTTTAATCGTTTCATTTAGTTTCATATAATCATTTGTTCCTGTACCGTTTTACTTTTCTTCGTGTGACGTGGGATGATCTTTGCTTTATTCCATTGCAGGTCTGCTGTCGAAGCAAAGCTGCCTTTGCTATCGTTGTTGTCACTGCTACGTCTTCGGCTCAGTCCCACGTCCGTGACTTCAAATGGAGTGTTTAACATTCCTTTCCGTGCCTTACCTTTGTTTTTTCCTTCCTTTCCTCAGCATTTCATTTTCGTCTGATTAATAACCTGTTATCAATATGAATTTTTATCGCTGTTATGCCCATTCATTACAACAGATGTTAATTAACACAAGCGTTAGCGAATTTCTTCTTACCAATATCGTACGCTTGTTCCGTTTATTCGTGTGAACGTTCAGCCTATTCGAGCTATCACCGGTACTCTAGCGTTTGCGTGGTGGCCTTTCCTTCTTTTGAAATCGCTCTTAACCGTCTTCATTTTCGCCAATGTCATAGGAACAATTGAAGCATCACTACCGCCGCTATCAGTATCGGTGGTACGACCGGCGTTGCGACGTCTTCCGTTCATCGCCACGTCTGTTAATTCGAATAAAGGGACCGATGTTCTTTCCTGCACCTTGCCTTTTTTATTTCCTTCTTTATCACCGCGTTTTATTTTCATCTGCTTAGTTACCTGTTGTCAAAACGAATTTCGATCACTTTCATGTCCGTTCGTTACAACTGTTATTAACATAAGCGTTCGCGGATTTATTTTTACCGGTACCTTGCGATTCCTTCGTTGATTCGTGCAAACTTTCCTCTTATTGAAACTGTTTATCGGTACCATAGCATTCACGGAGTGATTTTTTCGTAACTCCAGCTTAACCGCCTTCGTTTTCGTCAATTTAATTGGAATTACTGAAGTGCAACTGGCATCGCTATCGGCATCGGTGTTTTCGTCGGCATTACGATGTCTTTTGTTATTCGTCGTGCCCGACGCTTTGATTCCAGGGTTCGATTCACGTTTTCTTTCCTCCTTGTTTATTACCTTTTGTTAACATTAATTACGATCGCAATCACGCCCATTGGGCATAATTGCTATTAACAATCGCTTTCTAAAAACGTTTTCTTCACCATGATCGCGGAATCATTCCTAACATTCGTAAGTATATCGCTCGATGTACTCCTCCTCCGCGAAACCACAAGGCTTTCGGCTGATGATTGCGAACACGATTGTTGGAGCCTTGAACTTTCACACGTTTCCTAAAAATTATATTGAAGTGAAATTTCTGTGGCAAGGGGGTGACCTAAAAAAAAGTGTTACGAAAATAAGACACATCTTACCGGTTTCCGAGGTCGCTCCGGTGACCGTACCGTCAGTAGCGATTCGCAGTCTTCGTTCACCTGGTCGCAGACCATTTTGAGGTTTCGGTATGAGCATCCCATATTCTTCCCGGATAGAGTTGCAGCTGGCTATTCAGAAAAACCTACTTCACTACTCCGTTCAAAGAGATTACTACTAATAGTTGCCGTTCGATAATTTTACCGCTACCCGTGGTACGCTACACTTGGTTCGGATCAACATCAAATGTGTTTACGTTATGTGTAATAGCAGCTTACCAATGAGGCGTTTATTATTCGTCTCTTCTGTGCGGAAATTTTCAGCAATCTTTCAGCGTGTAGGACCGTGGAGTCTGGTGGATATAATTCCACGCTTCTTATGTTAATCGACACTGGAACCTTCTCTTGCTCACCAGAGACCCGTTCGTCGTTTATTCCAGTTACAGTTGGCACTACCGATCCACCATCAGTTACGTTGCCGGCATTGTTTTCGACTGGTCCAACGTTCAATGCCTCGGTTTCGCGGTCCGGGAGTATCTGTTGCTTTAACATCAGTTATACGTTGATAAATATACCATGTAGCCAAAATTATACTAAATCATTATTTTGTATCCTTACGTTTTCGATACTTCCATCCCCGACTGCGCTTTCCTCCAATGTTTGCCTCACCAGTTTGTCCGTTGATTCGCAATGGATCGTCTCGTCTTCCTTCGTGTCACATAGACATTTAACGATTACTACATTACTGATACAATCTTCGTTATCATTATAAGCTACTGCACCGTTCGAATCATCTTCCTGATATTCCGGGAGTATCTGTCATTTTAATATTACTGTACTATTTACAAATTCTTCTTTTGGCTTCAATGATACAGCATTATTTGGTTCATTCCATACCGTCTAGATATATCTGTCGGCGGGTTCGTTTTTATCCAGCATTTGAAGATCGTCCACTAATTCGTTGTGGAACTTTTCCGGTCCATGGATTCTGGATGGTATTTTCACTAACGCTTCATTAGTGGTAACATTTTCACCGATGTTAGGAGCTGTTTCGCGGTTCAGTACATCCGCATCGCCATTTGGGACGACGTATTTTTTAATACAAGTTTAATAATTACACAAAAGCCCCTTTAACCAAAATTTGACTCGACCATTAATGTTCATGCATGCCTTGTCTATTGACGATTTTAGGGTTCTTGTTCCGTCACAATCAGGACTTCCGGGCTTGTCAGGTTCACCGTTCGCTTCCGGGTCATTGATAGCTTTCCTATTTTCCTCATCGTTCCGGAGATTTGCTGCAGTCGTTTCAATACCGGAAGCATTACAGGTACCAGTTCCTTCGCCGTGTTTGACCTTACACGATTACATTGAGACAGTGTTTTTTCTCTTATCGCGAGTCGACGGACACTTTACCTGGCGTGGCCAGGGTCCGTTGGCTGCCAGGGCTCTAAATATTAAAAAATTTGTTATATTTGTTGGGCGCCAGCTAGTTCCGCGGAAGAACTACCGATTAATTAAATTTTATATGAAATTGAGACGATTCTCAGGGTGGGAACACGTTGGGACCCAGAAGAGACAAATTTCGTACGAAAAGATTTCCGAGAGAAAGAATAAGAAAGTCTTGCAGGTACTTACATGATTTGTTTATTATTCCTTTGTTTGACAAATTCGATATTCTATCCTCAAACCCACTATGGTTTACGTGGTTCACAGTCTAACTAATTGACAAATTCAATAATTGTGATATGCTAGTTAAGCAAATACAGTATGAACATTCGTTATTCTTCCAGTTTTTACACGGCCTGTCTGTGAGAACGTTCAGATTGAACTCTGATATTATAATTGTTATAATCTGGACACAAACTGTCCTTTCTACGGTTCGGATCTAACTCCTTTGTTATAATTGTACAAATTTGGACCCAACCTGTCCGTTCAACGGTTCAGATCGAACTCTTCGAGTGTGTCGTTAATTCGCGACACCTCGCTCTCTTTCATCTTCGTTGCTACCCGAACGTTACCGAGTCTATTAATCGGGGACCAATCAGCATTTTGTCAAAAATGCAGCCCTTAGGCTAATGCGCTGTTTAAATTCGACTATTTTCGGTCGGCGCCGGGTATCGTTGGTGGCACGCTCGAGTGTCACCGACGTCGGGAGTTCGACAAAATCCTGTCACAACGTAAACAAGTTATTCTAAATACTTTATAATCGTGACCTTCGCTGAATTATCATATTGTAAAAAATGATATAATACCTGTGGTACTTCTTTGGTAATTCGGGCGAACTCGGCAGCCATTTTACAGCCGATAGCTTCTTTTATGCTCCGCAGATGTTTCTGTAAACATTCGCTTACGTTCTCTATTATTTGACGAAGTTACGAAACATACGAACTAGTCCAAGCAACATATATCTCATCTCATAAATTGTACGATGCATGATAATAATCGTAAAGACCGTTCTTGTAAGAAATTAAATTTCCGATAATTTGTATAGATAATTTTTGTCTTGTAAAGTGTTTTAAAAAATTAACAAGTTTAATTCGTACAAAAAAAGGGATTACCGTTATGTTATTAAGTAATTAATTGTTTAAACAATTAGTTAATAACTTTCGAGTGATATTAATGTTGGTTATTGTAGTTCATAGCATGCCAATTGTTGCTGAATTTCTTCGAATTTTTATTCAATAACGAAGTACAATAATTCTGATCAAATAAAATGTTCATCAGAAAAGTCTCCCGCATATTATATCGTATGATACATGGGTTATGGGCTCTTATGATATAAAGTTCGGCCATATCAAAATTTTGAGATCAATTTTTCGATAGTTTAAACGAACTTTACTGTCATAAAACGCGATTAATAACAAACGAAAATTCAATCGATATTTCTCGAGATTTGCAAAAATTGCAGGTACCGCTCTTTTAGGAAATATTCAACATGATGGAATGCTTCAAGGACCAAACAGTTCGATTGGTTCCACAACTTTTCGTATCAACGTTACATTCATAATACTGTATTAAAACGAAAAATCGTTCGACATGGAGGGTGTCCCGATATTCCATTATCTCGGACGTTCAGTTTGCTTCTTAACTTTCGCGTAAAAACAGGTTCGGTCGTATCACCATCTTTATAACAATTTTTGGATACATCGAGCAAACTTTACCGTAAGATAACTTGGTTTCAAACAATAACGAAAAAACCATCGATATTCGTCGAGATTTACAAAAATTAGCGGTATATTTCTTTTTAGAAATATTTGGAATGCCACTTACCTTACTCCGCAACAGCTGCTTTCCGATTGATTCATTGTTTTTCGTGCCATCGCTTTTGCAACTTTTTGTTTTATTCTCTTTCACTGTCGCTTCAAACGTTTTCGGGGGATTCTACGTTGTTCTTTTTTATCATTAATCTTCTCCCATGGCCGAGGTTCATTTCTGTTTTTCCTACTTCTTCCTCGGTTTCTGCTGTGGAATGGAACAAACGTTATTTTATCTTATATATATTTTCATAAATGATTTAATTTAAAATAACACAAAGATATTATTATTTTACATGCATATAGGGGAGAGCCCTCCAGGACCGGCCGGCATTCAGTACCGGCCAATTGTTAATTCGAGTTGTGTATAATAGATGGCACCGAAAACGCTATCGTCTTTTGTTTATTACATAGTTACAAGTATATGCCCCACGCGGCGGCGATCTATTGCAAACAGTTGCTTGTCAATGCGAAAATTTATGTTGAGCGTGGTGAACGTGAACTACAAAACAAAAGTTCGGTGGCTGATTGATGGAGTTTTGAGGACGAGTTTGAAAAAAGTCAAACGTGGTATGTATAAATGGTGTATATAGATATTATAATGTATGCTTTAATTCCACCTCCGTGTATTCATTCTTGTTTGTAGTCGAATATAATATTGTATGCCGTTCCTGCAGTACCGCAGTATCGGCCACTGTTTACGTTCATTTTTAAGTGGTTTTGTTTTCTTACAGATACACAAAAATGCAAAGCATAAAAAACGATGGAGGAACGAAGAAAAAAGGGCACCTGGGATCCTGCCAATATGCATACAGCTGTTAATAAGGTGCTGAGTCAAGAAATGAGTGCACGGGAGGCAGCACGACGGTGTTACAATCCGCTGAACTCTGCCGAGTGTGGGAATGCGTAACACGGTTCGATTTCTCTTTTCGAGGCAAGGCAATTAAACCCTTTCCTTCAGGGACGGAAATCTCGCCATTTCTTTACTACAATTCGTCGGAGGGGTTTTCGACTAGGACGGCACCGTCGTTTTCGACTAGTCCGAAGGTCAATCTTGACCTATACGAAATGTTGGATGGGAAAGATTCGACTCACTCTTTCGCTGGTCGTGTAGTGCTGGTGATCTGACGAAGCTCGATGCGATACGACGATGATTCTTGTAGTCTCTGTGAGAAGTGAAAAGATTATGGTCGACGCGAGTTCAGTTATCAGACTTTTATTTTTCACGAGCACGTTACTTTTTGACTCTAAGATTACTGTACAATATACAAGCTTAGTCTCGATGAGTTTACAACTTTTGTACTCAAACAGGCGACGAGCAAGAATGCTCCGCAGATTCTGTTGCGCAAAGTGGTTGCGTTGATGGTCCCCGTTGAAATTGTAACTGACTACTTGGTGAAAAAGGTCGCCCTTTTATACTAATTATTGGTAGCTACTTAGGGCTAGTGTGATGAGTCACCTAGTGGAAGGGTGCCTAGGGTGAGTAATGAAGATAGCGAAGGTGTCGTCCGCGGCACGGTGTACGCGCGGCAGCGAGCCAATCACAGGGATTTTCCCGAGTTCGCGCGAGGCTCTTCTGGGTTTGGAGGTTCGGCGCGTGTAGGTGAGGTCACCTGGCTCGAGGCAGGTGACGAATTGTGCGATGCCTCGGAATCGTATAAAGATAAAGGATTCTCAAATCGTAACACCTCCCTCCTTAAGTTGGAGCATGGCGAGTCGAAGACTGACAGCTCCTATGCGTGTCCTCACGTATGCCTATACTTCGCAAAGGGTATAGGTTTGAGGGATTTATTATTATATGACCGCGGGGGATAATAGTGCTCCTAACGGTCTGTGTATTGTGATGTCGCGAGTTATTTATTAATTAATTTATTGTGATTGGCGCTGCCGACTCGGCTACGGAACGCGGTGGTTGAGAAGTAAAACGCGGTAGACACCTAATCGAGAATCACAAGACTTTATTTTCAGTGTTGCAACGGACAGCGTAACGTTGCTGCTTGGATGATCGGAAAACTACTAACTGACTAGCCTAAGGAGAGAGTGGTTTTTATAACATTGACTCATGGGAAAGTCGCGGTTTGGTAGAGAGAGAATTTGGGAATTAGACCATGCTGGAGGCGGAAATGTCTTGGAAGATTCGAGGAATGGCAGCTGTTTCGGGCTTGAGGCGGGTCAGGCCATAAAGATAGATGTTTTATGGCGGGATCGTGGAAAATGGAAAAGATGTAGTTTTGGGTCCTTACCGGGAAACAGAGATTATTTGTATTTCGAAGGCCAGATGCCCCTGCGATAGCGAGGGTGTAGCTGCAGGAAGTCACGTAGGCAAAAAGGGAATGCGAGAGACGCGTGGGAAAGAGAAAAAAAGGTGGATGAAAATTGACCATCGTCACAGTATATTATTATTATTATTATTTTTTTTTTTTTTTGAATCAGGTAGCTGTGTGTAGTAAGTCTCGTGGACGTGCTCGTGCTCGGTTAGACCTTCTCTTAATTTTATTGAATGATTCTATTGGTGATTATAAGCAGTGCATCGTTATACTACAGGTATTGAACGCATCTTAAGTAGTACATAAGAAAGATTGTCGTATGTAGAGGTCTAATGGTGCGTGTGAATAATCTAATTACTTCGAAAAAATTCATCTGTTCTTTCTTCGAGCCATCGGAAAAACTCGTCCATATCGGAGTCGGTGAGTTCTCCCAACTTCGGCTCCTGTAGAAGTCCTGTTGCCTCAGGAGTTGGAAAGTTGATCCATGGCGTGATAGGGGTAGCTGTCCTCTCGCTTCCGTATGGAGGTGGTGGAGCTCGGTTAAAGGTACCACTAGTGCCTGTTGATGTCGGTGGTAGTACCTCGAGGTTGGGAACTTGGTTCTCGATCGGTGGTGGCGTCTCGGAAGTTTCCGGGAATCCAACCGTTTCCATATTTCCCGCCGAGGTTGACGGTCCAGCTGGAGGCTGAGGCTGTGGCCCCGCTTCGTTGGTGGGTGGCACTCCCATTGGAATTATTACTGGTGGCTGGCCGCTGCTGACCATCCCGACGCGGGTCCTGTCGCCAAGCAGGATCAGCAAATTGTGCAGGTCTTCCTGCTCTGTCGTCAGTGGATGTCCTTGTGCCGTTGGCAGTGGCGAACCTAGAACCAATGGCGCTGTCCGGCTCACTGGAAATATTACCGGTGGTGGCATATTAATCGGTAGCACCGTGACCGTTGTGGGAGTTGCCGGGTGTGTCCTTCCTTTTATGGACACCAGCAAAGCTTGCCCTATTAATATTTTAATTGTTGGGATTGTAGTCGGTAAGATCGCCTGAGTCGGGGGTGCGTTTGCAGTTGTCGGCTGCGGCTGCGGCTTCTGGGACTTCGGTTGTCCCTTCTTAGGCACGAATGGTTGCTTATGGCTCTTGGCCCTCGAGGGTCTTGGCTTCCGTACCCTTGGTGGTGCTGCTTTCGCTTGTTTGGCCCCTGGTGTTTCCTGATGTTGGGGGCTTTTCTCCGTCTTTGGACGCGACCGCTTCTTCGGATCCTGGCGTTGTTAGTTCGGTGCTCCGGTGATTCCCGAAGATGTCGAGGGTTGTTGATGGTCCATGGCTTCTCGAATATTCTTACGTACGTGGTTACGTCGAAAGGGGTTGTGATGGACTTTATGGGAAATGGGCCGGTATTTATACGTTTTTCCGACTGCATAATTCCGGATTAACCCCGCCTGAATTATTTCTTATGTGCGCCCCTGTCGGTCGTCGCTGCAACTTCCTTGTTTCTAAATTTTTCCTTTTTGGTGTTATCTGTTTCTATATTTTTCTTCACTTTCGTTTCTCTCTTTTATATATTTATTATTTTCTTCTTTTTGCACGTATTATAATATATGTATTTTTCTTTTCTCTCTTTCTCTTTTCTTATTTCCCTGGATTACCTAAGGTGTATGCTACGGTGAATTCGCTGTGTCTACCTCCGACAGTGGAGGCTGGTTCTAATTGGTGGCGCGGGTATAGCGGTGTTGGTCCTTCTTCTAAGTTTGGTGCAGATTCTGGCGTGAAGGTTTTTGCTTGTTCCTTATTTGGGTTTGCCTTCCCTATGTGTAGCAGAAGATGTGTTAGGGAACTCCATGTGGCACCCAAGAGGTGGATGGACCATCCGTATACGTCATGCAGGGCGTACCCATGTATGATTGTATCCGCGATAAGGTTAACTCCTCTTATTATTAAAATTATAGCAAGTACTCCTGCACTTGCTGTGCCAAAACTCATAAAATTTGTCCATAGTGTCTGCCAAGTATTGTCGGTTAATTTTTGTAATGCATCTTCATCGAATAGGTTCGTGATGGACATTCCTTGTTGTATTGTTGATTCTCTGGCTAGGCCCCTTGCTACAGCATTGAGTATTGCTGGTCGTTCTGCGGAAAACATTATATGGTCCCTTAGCTTCTCTAGGTCTTATTGGCTGTATAACCTGCTGGTGGCTGATTGTCCTGGACTAACATATTTCCAGGTTGGATGTGTGAGAGGTTTCATTTTGGCCGGTGATGGCGATTCGACGGGCATTGGGAGAAATTTGTACCAGGCATCTTCTAGCTGGTACATTGTCGGTATCATGTGGTTGCACGTTATCTGACTGCCAGTTTGGAGTAATATATGCGTGCGAGGTGAGAGGAAAGCCGTTTGATTCCTTCTGAATACGGGAATTTCTTGGTAACATTCCTCTGTTCGCCTAGCGCTGGTTTCTACAGGAATACATTTGATAATATGTGCAACTTCTCCTGCTATTACTGCCATACAGCAGGGTCCTTTCATTAATTGATATGCGAATTCGTCTGGAGCTTGCGTGGCTAGCGTAAGAGTATTCTTTAGCAGCTATCTTTCGAGGTTACAGTACTGCATCAACACCTTGTGATATAAAACATTCATTTGCGTTCGTATGTGTTTTTCTACGTAAACAAATTTCGAATTGATGTACGCGAATATATCCAGATTTTCTGTGGAAATAGGTCTGTCTGGCACTAGGTTTTCCTTATGCCCTTGTATGATGTATAGCTTGGGATGCTCTGTTTGATGCAGAGTGTATCCACAAACGATGTGCCTCTTTCTTTTCGTTACGGCAAACGTGGCATGTGTTGTTGCAACTGTATAGACAGTTTCGGTTTCTTCTTCTAAGGTGCTTCTTATTTTCTTTCCTGGACCATTGTATAGAACATCGTACCGGTCGAAACGGCAATTTTCGTAGGGGATCGCATCCCAATACGTATATCCTCCCTCGAGATCCACGCAATTCCCTCCGGTAAATCGACACGTAAGTCCAGACCGCATATTTATTACGTTGGTGTTTATGTTGACGGTGGCGTAATAGTCTTGTATCATTACCCTGACTACAGCCTATACGATTACATTATCCCAGGTACCGTAAGGGTCAGAATACTGTGCTCCGTTGCAGGTACCATCGGTGGCAATGCTACCGGCCAATGTTGCACTGCGAGACGTTGTTGCGTTCGGTTTGATCCCGGCAAGGACCGCGAATGGAGTTAACCTTAATATTCCTGTCTGATGTAACTTGGAACAAGCATCCAAACCTACATCGTTGACGTACTCTGTTTGCCCTTGGGCTCCAATCGATATATGCGATTGCATCCCGCAGTGATAGACGGCGCGTTCAATTGATACTTTACATTGAATGATTTTATTCTTAATGAACGTATTTAGTTGCAGCAGTTGGATATGAACCTCTTCGATATCGGGTTTTATCAAGGGAATGTCGCATTCTTCGACGTCGAGTAAGGACAGGGTTGTCACGTTCAGTTGGTTGGCTCCAAAATCATATTTAATGAGAGCGGTCCCTGGCCGAATTGACCCCATGGTCAGTAACATAAGAAAGAGGGATGAGAGTCTCTTTAGTCTTGGACTTTTCTTGGTCCTTGCCCTTGTGTCTTTGTGAGTATTTTCATAAATGGGTTGTGCGCTTCTCATATCTTCGTAGATTATTTCAGTACCTTTTTCTGAATCTTGTTGGATTTCTGTAGCGCGAGCAATCTTTAATTCAGTGTTTATGGCGCGGGTTTTCCAATCTTTCAGGATGAGTTTCTTGATTTTATGTGCGTTATTGAGTGCGTAATTCTTTTCTTTTGA
The DNA here is from genome assembly GCA_964007305.1 of Netelia melanura. Lineage (NCBI taxonomy): Eukaryota > Metazoa > Arthropoda > Insecta > Hymenoptera > Ichneumonidae > Netelia > Netelia melanura. The sequence continues at coordinate 14,974,933 of OZ023255.1, read as the reverse complement.
CAAAATTACACCGTGGTGTATGTAATACTCGGGTGTTGATTTTATTTGAGCGAGTAGTAAACCACTTTCAGCGACATTTATTATTTCGCAGTCGATAATGTCAGATAAGAAATCCTTGTTATCCTTCCCGTATGTATAAATTATTTTAGCCTTTTTAGTGATTCGATGCAGTTTTTCGAACATCCATGAGTATGGCATGTCTCCTTCCTCCCATTGCAGTCCATGCGTCCTCCGGCTTAAGCATTTGTTACTCTCTTGGGTTGCTTTATCCAGGCAATGGTACCAATAAGGTGCTTCGAGTATCCAAGAGTCGGAGTACGGATCGGTTATAGATATTATTGCGATTTCTTTGGGGAGGATCTTCCCGTTGTTGTCTCTGAATCCTTCTATGTCGATTACGTATAGTTGTTTATGCGCCATGTTGGGGTTGGCTAGTTCTATATAGAGTGATATGGTATGAAATGGTTATTCGTCATCGCTACTTTCACTTAGGTCTAGGTGTGATAAGCGTAGTCGATTTGGGTGAATTATACGTATCTCACGACCTATTTTGATTTTGATGTTTCCATCTCTTTTTATTTTAAGAACTTCATGCCGTCCGGTATAGTGGTCGCCTAGTTTCCCCTGTTTTTTCCCTTTCTGGAGGTATACGTAATCTCCTAGGCTAAATTCGTGTGGATTCACTTTTTTATCATAATATTTTTTTGATCTTTCTTTCGCAATTATGAGATTTTCTTTGGCTATTTCTTGGATCTGGTGAAGTTTTGTGGCCAGATCAGTTAAATATTCGTTGTAGGTCACCCCTTCTTCTTCGGGTTCCTTCTTATATGATGGTTGTCGAGCTAGTTTCCCAAATACTAATTCGTAAGGAGTGTGTTTTATTCCTTCGTGCGTACTTGTGTTGTATGAAAAGGTTGCAAGTTCCAACCAATCGTCCCATTCCTCATCTTGGGTCGCATAATGTTTTAAGTACTCGGTTAATGAATGATGTGATCTCTCCAGAGATCCATTTGATTGCGGGTGAAAAGCGGTTGTACGAAATTGTTTTATTTTTAATTTCTTGGCCACATGTTTCATTAAGTTTCTTAGGAAGTTGGCGCCTTGATCAGTTAATATTATTTTGGGTGCGCCGAATGTGTAGATAAATCGCTTGATGAGTCCGCTGGCGATATTTGCTGATGTAGCCTTTGGAAGTACTACTGCAATTGAATATTTAGTCAACAGATCTTGTATGGTAAGAATGTACTCATTGCCATTCTCTGTTGTGGGCAGAGGTACCACGATATCCATTGCTATTTTGTCGAAAGCGGAATTTGGCGTATCAGTAATGATCATTGGTTGTTTTGTTTTTACCCTTACCAGCCGTTTTAATTGGCATTGCAGGCAATGTTCAATGGCCTGTTGGATATCAACCTTCATATTTTCCCAATAATATCTCTGGCGTATCCTATCGTAAGTTTTCTTAATTCCTTTATGGCCTCCCATAGCCGAAGCATGTGCTTCGTCGATAATATTCTTTCTTTCTTGGGATAAGGGATTCTTTATTTCCCCTCGGCATATAATGAGCTTAGTGGGTATATTCTCAAATCCTTTTGAAAATATTATCCCAAGGTATACCGTTTATCTCCTTAGTTTTAGCCATGCTAATTGAACGAAGACACGTGTTTTGTATTTTCTCTCTCAGCTGAACACATATTGATTTATAGTCCTGGTGATTGGCGAGGCGGCCTTCTTTACCTCGTATTATTAGAGCGACGTGATGTTTAGAATTGTGTTTAGTTATTCGGACTTCCCCAAATGTTAAGTTTTTAATTTTTGGCAGGGAACGTTTTTCTAATAAACCTTTTGACCCTTCATCGCAAGGCTCTCCTTCTTCAGAGATAAAGTATAGATAATTGTCTTTTCTCATAAACAGTAGTTCCTTACTCTCGATAAATTGTGTGGTAGGTGCATTCCTATACTCTGGTCTTTCCGAGAGTTGATCAATTGGGTTTTCTTTGACTAGGTCTGCCTCGTCTATTTGGTCGATGAAGTATTCGTCGTCTTCGTCGCCGGATATCTCAAGAGTATCGTCATACGTGGGTTGCGGAGTTTGTGTATTTTCAGATTCTGTCTTTGTTATTTGGTCTTCCTTACGAGGTGCGATATTTGCTGGTTTAAGTAGATCATCGAACTTCGGTTTACGGCTCCTTAGCCGGGCTGCTATTGGTTCTTCCTGAGATAGGGGGCCAGATGTGGTGTGCCTGGTAATTTGTTTGTTGGTTCCTGCGGGGTCCATCCCGGTACGCTTCCGCAGTCTAGCCGATATAGGCTCGTTATCCTCTTTGCTTCCTTCTTTTTCTTCATTCTTATTGGTTTTAGATCTTAAAGGATATATCTTTTTGACCATACCTTGTTGTACGGGATATCGAGAGAGAGCGTCTGCATTTACATCGGTTTTACCGGCTTTATGAACAACCTCGTAATCGTATTCTTCTAGTCGTAGCCGCCATCTAGTTAGGCGCGAGGTTGGATCTTTCGAGGTGTGTAACCAGACTAGTGGTTTATGATCGGTGACTAGTTTGAATTGGCGGCCATAAATGTATGGTCGGAACTGGGCAGTGGTGTGCAATATGGCGACTGCTTCTTTCTCGTACGTGATATATTTTTGCTCCGTATCTGTTAACATTCTCGAAGTATAGGCTATAGGCCTATCCTTGCCTATGACGCCTTGGCTAAGGATTCCTCCTACAGCTACCCCGGATGCGTCCGTGGTGACTATAAAGGGTTTTGAAAAATCGGGTTACTGTAGTTCGGGTCCTTTGCATAATTGGTCTCGCAATGTTGTGAATGTGTTTTGCTGGGGTTCTCTCCATTGGAACGTTGCTTCCTTTTTTAAAAGGGTTGTGAGGGGTTTGGCTATCTGTGAAAACCCTTCAATGAATCTTCTGTAATAACCCGCGAGTCCGAGAAATTGTCGGATATTTTTAGGACATGGAAATTCTTTAACTGCCATAAGCTTGGTGGGATCGGGTTTGACCCCGTCTTTCCCTATTAGATGGCCTAGGTACGCGACTTCCCATCGCAGGAATTCACACTTATCCGGTTGTAGTTTCAGGTGTGCGCCCCGTAATCGTTTCATTAATCTCTCGATCTTAAGCTCGTGTTCCTCCAAAGATGTTGCATACACTACGACATCATCGAGGTATACGAATGCATCCGACCCTTGTATTCCAGTTAACACTTGGTTCATCAATCGTTGGAATGTTGCAGGGGCATTTTTCAATCCAAAAGGCATTCTCGTAAATTCGTAATGTCCGTAGGGTGTTGAAAAAGCAGTTTTGTGCCGGTCGTCGGGGTGCATTTTGATTTGGTGGAATCCTGAGGCCAGATCGAACGTAGAGAAATACGTAGCTCCTCCTAGTTGGTCTAAGATCTCATTTATGAGAGGTAGCGGGTATGCATCGGCAATCGTTTTTTCGTTTAAACCGCGGTAGTCGAGCACCATTCGCCATTTCTTGGTTCCTTTGGAGTCGGCCTTTTTCGGTACTATCCATACCGGAGAATTGTACGGAGAATGTGAGGGTTATATAATCCCTCCGTCTAAGAGATCGTTTACCTGGCGATTTATTTCTTCCTTAAGCAAAGGGGGGTACCGATAACGGCGAGTGTTTATTGGCAAATCGTCTACAGTATTTATTCGGTGTTTTATGATATGCGTTGCTAACAATTGTTCGTCCGGTAAATGATATCGGTCTTGATATTCCTCAATGTGGTTTTCCACACTTTCTCGTTCTTCATCGTTCAAGTGGTCCAAACGTAATAATTTTTTTATTCTCTCAACGCGATCACTAGAATTTACATCGCAATTTTGCATGTTATTTGATGGGTTATATTCCCGTTCTTGGCTTTGCATTATTTCAGGTAGGTTCCCGTCGGAATTCCAGAACCTTGATGCCGATATCGTGTGGATTGTTTCGTTTTGGTTGCTTGGAAATTTTTCTGTATGACAATCTTTCATAGCCTTTTTGCAGCATTTTACTTCGGATGAGTCAGTATTAACCGATTTAGAAATAGTGAGATCCCCTTCTCCTACGTTATGTTGCATAATATTTTTGTGAATTTCTTTTTCTTTCTCGAGGGATTTATTGATTTTTTTTTATCAAGAGACATAGTAGTATGACTTTCTTTTCCTCCTTTAATTAACTTGGAATCTTTTCCTCCTTCGAGGGACGTAGTAGCACAATTTCCTCTTCCTTTCTTAAGGGATATAGTATTATCGCAACTTTCCTCTTTTCTTACGAGGGATATAGTAGAATTGTATTTCCTCTCCTTTTTGAGGGACGTAGTATTATTGAATCTTTCCTCCCTTTCGAGGGACGTAGTATCATTGAATCTTTCCTCCTTTTTGAGGGATGTAGTATTATTGAATTTTTCCTCATTTCCGAGGGACATAGTAGAATTGAATTCTTCCTCATTTTCGAGGGACATAGGATGATTAAATTTTTCCTCATTTTCGAGGGACATAGTAGAATTGGATCCTTCCTCATTTTCGAGGGACATAGGATGATTGAATTTTTCCTCATTTTCGAGGGACATAGAATTATTGAATTTTTCCTCCTTTTCGAGGGACATAGTAGAATTGAATCCTTCCTCATTTTCGAGGGACATAGGATGATTGAATTTTTCCTCATTTTCGAGGGACATAGAATCGTTGAATTTTTCCTCATTTTCGAGGGACATAGGATGATTGAGATATTCCTTTCTTTCCTCAAATTTTTGTATGTTTAATACAGGAACGGCGACTTCCACGTCTTCTTCCGTTGTATTAAACAAGTATAGGTACGCTTTACCATTATCGTTGGTAACCAAGGCGTCACCCAGATATATTCCTGGCGAGACTTGTTGGCGAGGTATGTATCCCTCCTTTACTTCCATATTTCCCACACGAACGTAAAAACTTCCTTTGGTACGGGCGGGCACTACAATGGTTTCGAGCTTCATGAAAGGGATTTCATTTCTTCCCCATTTTAAACATTTTTCTGAATACGAGACATCAGCGTGGTGGGTCCGAAAGAAATCTGTTCCGATTAACCCGTCATCCTCGATCGGGAAATCGTCTGCAACTAAGTGGAAGGTGACCTTGGTATTGAGTATCTGAATTTGAGTTTTTCCCAAGGTCTCGACGTAGTCTTTCGTTATTCCGCTGATTCTCACGACTTCACTTCTGTCGACGTATACATCTGGTGCAACTTGATTACTTTTAACCAGGTTTAATGCAGACCCTGTGTCTATCATTAATAATGCTGGCTTAATAAAGTCTTTGGAGTCTACCTCAATAACCGGTACATTACTCTCACGATTTAGTAGAGCAGTGGTAATTTTTTTTGGACGGTTACTCTCTTCTTCGGGCTGTGCATATCGTATTGAGCGACCTTGCATGTTTCCCTGGGTAACGTCACTTTGAATTTTATTTTGCTCGTAAACGGGTGTTTGCGGTTGCCTTGACTGACTGTTGTTATATTGTCTTCTGCGGCAATTCTCTATCGTATGCCCTGAGTCCTTGCAATACCGACAAGACCTGAATCCTCCCTGGATCGGGGTACCGGATGTGATTTCGCGATTCGGGTTTCTCCCTTGCTCATTAGGTCGCATTCCTGAACGTATATTACTGGGCCCCGTGTCGCGTGGTTGTGATCTTGACGGTTGACTGTTTAATTTTCGAAGTAACTCGTAACATCGATCTGCGGTATGGCCATTCTTTTGGCAGAATTGACAAACTATGCTGTTGGACTGAATATGGTGAACCTTTTCTGTTGCGTATCTATTATTTCCTGTGTAGCTGTTATTTCTATCTGAGCGGGTAGTTCGTAGTGTGTTTTTTGCTCGGAGTTGTCGTTCTATTTCGATTGCATCCTTCATTGTTTCTTTGAACGTTTGGTCTAATTTTATTTTATTTTCAATCTCTGGTTTTAGCCCTCGAATGAAACAATCGACAAGATTTTTATCCAAAGTTGCTTGTTCTTCGTCATTTAAATCAGGTTCCCTTTGATTCGATAAATGTAATTTGTAAATTCTGTTGCCAAGATCCTTGGCGCGATTGGCGTATGCTAACGTGCCTTCGTTATCGCCTTGAAAAAGTCTCCCGAGTTCTCCTTGGAGTTGGTAAATTGACTTAGCGGGTGCGTAGAGCGATTGTAAAAATTTGATAAATTTTGCGATTGTTGGGAGTCTGACGCCGTGTACAGCGCGGCGTGCTTCACCTCTTAGTTTATTTCGTAGAATTAGCGCAAGGCTCTGTTGAGCTTCGGCAGGAAGCATTTGTTGGGCTTCTTCACAACCCTCCAGGAAATGTGATAATGGGATATTATATCCATCAAAAATTGGAACTGCTTCGATAGCGTATTTAATAGAGACTGTTGGTACCTGGGGGCTAGCCATGCCTGCTCCGAGGTTATCTATACGTTCAATTATTTTGTCGACTTCTGTCGCTAAAGCTTCAATAAACGCCTGCGGATGATTAGCAGTGCTGCCGGATTCTCCTGTATCTCCCGTATTGTGATCGGTAATGGGTATTGAAGTATTTGCGGTGCTTGATTGAGGGGTGCTTGATGTTGGGGTGTTATCTTTCGAATTCGTCTTAGATGGTGTTCTGCCTAGACCCATTCTCCATTTTTTTTTGTAGTAAGGGCGTTTTAAAATCCCACTTCTGACACCAAAATTGTTATTTGTGTTACAATCCGCTGAACTCTACCGAGTATGGGAATGCGTAACACGGTTCGATTTCTCTTTTCGAGGCAAGGCAATTAAGCCCTTTCCTTCAGGGACGGAAATCTCGCCTTTTCTTTACTACAATTCGTCGGAGGGGTTTTCGACTAGGACGGCACCGTCGTTTTCGACTGGTCCTATGGTCAATCTTGACCTATATGAAAGGTTGTATGAGAAAGATTCGACTCACTCTTTCGCTGGTCGTGTAGTGCTGGTGATCTGACGAAGCTCGATGCGATGCGACGATGACTCTTGTAGTCTCGGTGAGGAGTGAAAAGAATATGGTCGACGCGAGTTCAGTTATCAGACTTTTATTATTCACGAGCACGTTACTTTTTGACTCTAAGATTACTGTACAATATACAAGCTTAGCCTCGATGAGTTTACAACTTTTGTACTCAAACAGGCGACGAGCAAGAATGCTCCGCAGATTCTGTTGCGCAAAGTGGTTGCGTTGGTGGTCCCCGTTGAAATTGTAACTGACTACTTGGTGAAAAAGGTCGCCCTTTTATACTAATTATTGGTAGCTACTTAGGGCTAGTGTGATGAGTCACCTAGTGGAAGGGTGCCTAGGGTGAGTAATGAAGATAGCGAAGGTGTCGTCCGCGGCACGGTGTACGCGCGGCAGCGAGCCAATCAGAGGGCTTTTCCCGTGTTCGCGCGAGGCTCTTCTGGCTTTTGGAGGTTCGGCGCGTGGAGGCGAGGTAACGTGGCTCGAGGCAGGTGACGAATTGTGCGATGCCTCGGAATCGTTGGAGTTTGGCATAGAAATAGTGGATTCGTAACGCGATTGGTGCGATGCGCTAAGTTGTGCGGTACGCCAGGCGAGGCTTGAAATCGTTTAGAGATAGGTATAACGATAAAGGATTCTCAAATCGTAGGAACGGTATCAGGTACCAAGAACGACCCTGAATGACAGGATTAGTTCTATTAAAAATAATGAAGAGATGTCGATTAAGCCACAAATGGGTCGTTTTCATAAAACTTTTTCACCTGAGCACGAAAAAATATTGGCAGAACATGTTAAAGAATTGGCAATTAAGCTAATGCCATTAAACAAACAAGTATTTCTCTATCTTGTTTTTAAACTGGCTGAAAGGTTAAAAATAGATCAGCAGTTCAATAAAAAAAAAATGTCTGTGGGAAAAAACGTTTATTATTGTTTTATGAAAACACTGTGACGAATTTTTCGTCCCACCGGAGATGGCAGCCTGCAGGAGGTCGTATGCACGACCCTGGGCGCCGATGAAGCGACAAATACTCGTAACCGCGTGCAACCCCAGTCGTTGGCTACCTTCTCTCAAGGACAGGGTTCCTCAATGGTGCACCGTGCGTCGAAGTCCGTGCAAGACGGCGCCTCAACTTAGGGAGTTCGGCGGGTGCGGCGAGGGAAGCGGTGTCGTATATTTTCGTGCCCGGTGGCAAAACTCGTGAGCCAACCGCCGAGACAAGGGACGCCTGTCCGGCGAGGTGAGCTTCCCCCTTCCCCGTCGCCCGTTCCGAGCTCCAGGGGGCAGGCGCGCGGTAAGGGGAGTGCGTCGTAGGGCTCGGGAGCATTGGGCTCCTAGGTGAGCTGTGCACGGCTCTCGTCGCATTCCCCCCTCCTCCGCTCGCGCCACTCGGGCCAGCGAGGGGTATGCGGCGCAGGAGGACCAGCGACAAACCTCGAGAAAGAAAGCACGACAACGTTGCCATATGGCATAATTCGTCAACCCGGCGATAGTGAGGAAAAGAAGGGGAAGCATGCCTAGGCTAAGTACGCCGGCCGGACAATGAGAGACAGAGTTCGACGGACGAGCATAGCGAGAGCAGCGAACGTGAGTGGTGCGACGTAGCGTAAAAAGTATTGTGTGTGGCGACGCATTCATCGGGATTTCAGTAAGTCGATCCGATTTTCATAAAAGAAAGAGAGAGTAGGCCGGGACGAGGCAGCCACGTAATTAAGTCCGGCGATATTAATTACGAAGATATTTAGTATATTTGCGGAAGTCCCGCGTGGTAGAAGTTCGAGTGACCAGTAAAAGCCGCTTTTCGATTTTAGTGAAGCTGCTCGCCCCTTGCCGACTCTCTACTTTCATCAAATTCTCGTCGTTGTCACAATGATTACGCGGGTATTCGGCATCGCCGTGCGTGGCACGATAGGCTACATAACGGTCGAGACGCCGGCGTCGTGTATCACGTGCGGCCGTCCTCTACAGCGGTCGCACCGTGTTGTTTACATCCTTTGTATCGAGTCGCCGTGCCAAGTTTTATGTCGTTTCTCGTAAATATAGAATTATCGTAGAGTAGTAATTTTTTTCTCGTCGCGTCGACGCTACTGAAAATGATCTATTCTCTTCGAGGGGGTTACCTATCGTTACTGGTTACCTAAAGGGTGATACATAAAATAATTATCTATCGTCGAGGGGGCTACCTTGCATTATTGGCTACCTAAAGGGTGATACATAAAATAATTATCTATCGTCGAGGGGGCTACCTTGCGTTATCCGTTACCTACAGGGTGCTACATAAAGCGATGATTCATCTTCGAGGGGAATCTCCGCGCATTGGTTATCTAAAAGGTGTGGCATAATGTTAGTCCTTCTCTCGGACGCGGCTACCTTCCGATCAGGGGCAGTAGGCGGCAGCGGGCCAATGTTATCTCCCGCTAGCGAGCGGTGGCCGGTAGAGTTACGTCCCTCGACTTTGTACACCCACTGTTGTATAATCATCACCGTCATATAATAAACATGATACCCTAGCTGATTGGTGGAGTATTACTTCAGACGAGACCCGATTACCCTAATCCTACACGTCCACCCCCTCTGCCTTACCGACCAACCTGCGGGCTGGCCCAGCCGAAGTGGAGTCCGAGGCCCCTGTGCTCGCCCTCGGGGTGGAGCGGGGACATGTAGGGGGCCGCAGGGGCGGCGAACTTAAATAAAGCCGACTTAGGTCGGTGGTACGAGATCGTACCTGGCGCTCGTCCGTACCCGGTTGCCCCCTGCTACGTCAGCAGGTCCCGCTTCCACCTCGCCGGAGCGGTGGAAGCCGGCACGGACGAACGCGCGCTCCTCCTCGGGCCGCGGGACAGGAGAGCCCCGGTAGGTGCGGGGATAACCCGTTACAACACATAACGACTTATCATTGCGGACAGCTAAATCAACAAGCTTAATGGGAGCCGTAGGATTCAATACACCCCAGGTAGACCGGTTCTTTGAAAGCCTTGAGAGTTTGCTGCGAAAATTTAATTTCACTTCTTACAAAATATGGAACTGTGATGAGACCGGTGTTAGCATTGCCCAAAAACATGCTAAAGTATTAGCTACTAAAAACCAAAGACAAGTTGAACGACTTATTTCTGCAGACCGTGGAAAAAACGTGACAGTGCTTTTTGCAATGAGCGCTGGTGGTCAGTATGTACCACCATTCTTTGTATTTCCTCGATCCCGAATGAATGAGAGACTAATGATTAATGCCCCACATGAAAGTGTAGATGAAGCTCAGCCAAATGGCTGCATGAATGCAGAATTATTTTGAAAATGGATGAGGCACGTCATAAAATATTCGAATCCTACAGAACAGAATCCAGTTCTGTTGATTCTTGATGGACACGCCAGTTATAAAGACTTGGATGTCATTGAATTTGCCAGAAAACATCATATTCATATGTTAAGCACTCCACCTCATACGACCCACAAGCTACAGCCCCTTGACCGAACGTTTATGAAACCTTTTAAATCTGCTTACAATACTGTATGTGACTTACGGATGACATTAAACCCTGGTGTCAGAATCAGCGAATACCAGATTGCAGGATTTATTGCATCAGCTTTTCATAAAGTTTCTCGACTGGATGTTGGTGTCAATGGCTGTCGTTGCACAGGCATTCATCCCTTTAACAGGAATATCTTTGCTGATTCCGATTGTATTGCTTCGGAAATAACCAACCTTCCAGAAAGTTATGAATTAGTGTCAAACCCATTGTATTCATCTTCTCAAGAACTAGAACCGACACCTTCAACTTTTGGACAGCCAAACCTGATGAATTTAAAATGCCTACAGATACAAACTACACCTACAGCGTCTCAACAGCTAGAATTTTGTAATGCTACTTCTGACCCCGAACTCCAAATTACTTACCGCGTTTAGCTCCAAGCCAGAAATTTCCACTTCAGAACCATTCGAGTCCCAAAATAAAGCTGTCATTGGCCAATCCGTCGATAACTTTAAAACAATAATTATAGAATTGTCACCGTTTCCTGAGGCTACGAAAAGAAGAGCTACGGCACGACGTCGTAAAGCAGAAAGAAGCGAAATTTACACAAGTTCGCCATACAAAAAGATGTTGGAAGAAAGAAGAGCAAATAAAAGAACCGACGAATTAACTAAGAGAGGAAAGACTTTGTTTTCGCGAAATGATGACAACAAAAAAGGGAATAGTTTGGTGTCAAGAAAAGATGTCAGCAAGAAAGGCAAGAGTTTGCTATCAGGAAAAAATGTCAGCAAAAAAAGAAAAAAAGAAAACGAGCGTCCACCCTACAGACCGATTCAGGAAGAGACCATATGCCCATTGTGCTTTGAATCCCATGACTAGGATTGGATTCAATGTGGAAAATGCCAAACCTTGGCCCATGAGGTTTGTGCAAACATACCAAAGCTGTCTAATGACTATATTTGCGATTATTGTATGCTCTCAATCTTCATATATTTGCTGGCCGGTACTGGAGGACTATCTCGTTACAACTGATTTTTCTTAGGTTTCAAATTTTTATAATAAAGTTGATTTTTCATAAATACATCGCTATATTATTATCGTTGTTTATAGAGCAAGCTTCCTTTGACACATATCAGGAGGTATGAAACATATAACTTAACATATTTTCATTTTATTCTAAGTAAACCTTAAGGTGACGGTGCTGGAGAACTCTCCCCTACTGGATTTGTGTATATGGAACGCTTACTGTTTATTTAAGAAAAGTAGGAAACAAAATATATGAATGGCAAAATTCCATCTGGAACTAATTCGCCAAATTTTAAGTCGGTGTCATCCATAAAAAACTGTGAACAGTCATAATAAATCGAGTCGCATTAATTAACTTAACGCGTCTTACTGCAAGACATTTCCCATCAATTTATATAAACAACAAAATAAAAAGAAAAAATCCGTTAAGAAAATGCGTGGTATGCGCAAAGAATAACAAAAGCAGTCAAACACGATATCAATGTAAGAACTGCGATGTTGGATTATGTGCCTATCCGTGTTTTGAGAAGTTTCATACAGAATATCATTATTCAAAAATTATTGTTCAATATTACGCTATAATTATAATTGCCATTTTGTTGTGTAATGTTCAAATGAATTGGATTGTTGAATTAAAAATACGTCCATGCAATAATTATGAACACAAATTATTTTACTTCTAAAAGTAATGTCACAAAGTCGTTTTTAGAGATGCAAATCTTCACCCCGAATGCTGAAGACTGCGTGCGCGTAATACCCTCACTTTCGGCACGGCGCTCCGTTTGGCACGAGGGACTCCGCGGCAACGCTCGCCGTAATGAAAGGGTTAAATAAAAAAATATTCATAAAAACAAATAATTTATAATTTTTATTATTTTTAAAAATCTCAAAAATCAATATTGAGCTCATATTGAAATTACGCTATGATGACAGTTTCTGTTAGATACAGTCAAATTCAAACTTGATTGCGCGCGAATATTCTTATACGAATCGAACCTAATTGCGAGTGTACATGATGCCTTCTAAGTGTATGCGTGGCTGGATTTTGGGCAGTACAAGCGTTGTACGACTCACAGGGACTCAGTTGGAATTCATCCTCGCACTGTGTACGAGCGACGGTATGTATTTACATTACTTTCTCCACTTTATTTCGGACCTCCTATCAGTTTCATATCCGCACCGCCCTCGCGTTCAACTAGGACGATAAATTAGCTATGACACACTCTTTTGTAATGTCGATGAAAACCGTGTTAGTAATAAAAATTCACGAAGTACTTCCCCTTGACGCCTTGTAACCTTATATATGTCCTTTTCTTAACCATATATATATGGTTTTATTTTAATACTTTAACTGTTTTAATTTTTTTTTATTTATTAGCGTTTATTGTCTTTGAAACAATGGTTACAATGTTTATAGCATGTACTTCGCATGCTGCAAGCGTACCGTTTATCTTGCGCTTTAAGTACAATTTCGAAGATAATAATTGTAGAGAAATCTTGGAACGAAGATAAAGTAATTTTATGTTACTATTGATGTAATTATGTAACTAACATGATGGTTTATTGTGGATATCTGCAGTATCCATTCCTGATGCATCGTGAAGGACTTGCACGTTTGGCCGAGTACAGTACAAAATATCTAATTGTTCGTGGAATGGACAGGTTGTTTTCGCTGCACCACTAACATTATTGTCTCGTTTACATTTAAAGTACGCAAGTTAAATTTTGTTTAGTTTTAATTGGATCTGTTGCGGCGTTTTATAAAAGCCTCTTTTCTCCATATGTTCAACTAATGAACGAAAAATATCGACATGTTTGTGTTTTTCCCGTCCATTAACAAAATTATCCTATTATTCTCTGTGCATAATTCCAAAAATATTCGCGTTTCTTCTTCTTTCCAGGTGAATCCTTTTCTACATGACATTTTGATGCGCACTTTTTTTTAGAGAAACCAAAGCACACAACAACAGCACAATACCAGTTATTAAAGGTTAAATTTCCTCCACAATGCATTTCATGCGTTTACATCGTCATTTGCATTATTTGCTACACGTATCAGTTTAGTACGATACTCCTACTCGGTATGCTCGTATGAAGTGCATCCGGCTGCGTTTACATCGTGCGTAGTAAACTGTTTGGTACGAATATAGTACTTGATACGCTTATCAAATACACAATGTGAGTAGGGTAGCTAGGTGGGTTCTAATTTTGGTAACTGATAATGATCTAGCGCGAGTATCGATGAGGCTATCGAATGTTGAGTGGGTTCATTGTATGGGGATGAAAAATCCGCACAGGTGAGTAGTGTTGTATTGGTTGTGGGTGTATTGGTTATCGATAAATTTGGTAAAAACTGATAATGGTGTCGAAAAAATCGGGGTACACCGGATGTGGTTATCCGTTTGACGCAACGTTTGTGGGCTAGCGGGGAGCGAGGTATTGAGGTATCGAGGTATCGTACTATGACTCATAAGATGACGCAATTGAGCGAAGATTGAGGTATCGGGCTATGACTCATAAGATAAGACAATTGAGCGAAGATTGATGAAAGGTAGTAGATTAACTAAGCGGGTTCTGGACCAACGCGTGTTAGTGTACACTTATGCGTAACACGTACACACCCACACATAGTATATGCGCTGTGTATGTGTGGGTGTGTACGTGTTACGCATAAGTGTACACTAACACGCGTTGGTCCAGAACCCGCTTAGTTAATCTACTATCTACTACTACATCTATTCCTAACCATTGTTTATATCAACTTTTTATGTTTGCTATTGAGGATTGGAAAGGTAGGTATGATTTAATAAGAGAGAGAATGCATAACATATTCTTTATTTGCATATGTTCATTGTTCAATTTACAATAACAGTATAACTTGTTTTTGTATGTATAATTTTAACCAATGGTGAAAAAAGATTATTTCAATCGTGCTACAATGAATAATATTTTCATAATTAGACGACGATGATGTTTTCTTATGTAGCGGACAATTGTAGAATATAATTGTTTCGTTGAATATATTATCCTTTACAAGCTGTTTAAATGTAGGACATTCGATTGATTCGAGATTGAAGGAAGCAATTTTCATTTCCTTCAATATGTCTCTTTCTACGATATTGCCTTTATATGCCACCAAAAGCTTATCTTCCGGAATGTTCGATTGCTTGAGAAAAGTTTGAATCGTCGGTTGAACGTCAGATTGATTTAAATTTTCCCATGGATGATCCTTGAAGAGTATACCATGAACGTATTGGTATTGATTTCGATTTCTTCGTTTATCTCTTGATGATAGATCAGTGTAGGAAGTATTTAATCGAAAGCTGAGTCGATTTATAACTCCAGTTGCACATTCCAATAAACCAATCTCTTTATAGAGAAATTTATCATCTCTATAAAATCCTTGAATGCTTATAATGTGTGTAATTTTCTTAACTTCCACCATCATGCTGTAGTATAAAGGGTAGATGTAGAACTAGATCTTTTAAAAGATGCGAGCACATATTTATATTCATTTGAGAGTAGAGGAAGTGGATGTGGTTTTCAAATGTTAGAGGATAACGTTGAGATTAAAACTGTAGGAAATTGAGAGAGAGAGAGAGTCTTCACAAAATTTATTATATCAGTTTTTTTACAATATTTGATAATGTATAATATTCAACAATTCGATCATGTATAATGAGACAATAAGCCGATGTATTTTCAGGTATATTACCTGAACATTCAAATTCCAGTTTTACATCTACCGTACCACTTTTAATCGATTCATTTTGATGTGAACAATCAATGATTATTATAGGTCCGAAACTTAGAAAGTTATCATAATCAAGCATTGGTATCATGTCGGTTGTATTATAATATGAGTTGATAAATCTTGAATACATATCATATAATATACTATAACGATTATCATCATCAGAAAAATTTAAGTTAAGTTTATCATAAGGATAAAATTCAGAATTTAAGAATAGTTTTAAATCTCGCAATCTACAGTGATCAAATTTTACTATACTTTTATTTATGTTATTTTTACGATTTGTTTGTAAAGCCACCATAACATATCGAGGTTTCTCCAACATTGTAGAAGTTTTCACAGACCATGTATGACGTTCGGTCTGAGGTAATAGTGGATATTCATACAAATCCCAAGAACGAAAAGCCATTGTTATCGAACGATTTTCATTTAATATTTTTAAATATTGTAATTTGGTATAATCATCAAGTATAATATGAGGCATTCTCCACTGAATTCTATGATATTCTATCTTCGATGTTTTAATTTTTTTAGATTGTGTGAACAATGAATTTTTATCATCACGTGTTCGTATAAGAACGAGCTCGTGTCTAGCATTCATAATAACACGTTTATAATCTTCACAGAACCCTAACAACATACTCAATGGTATACAATAGTTAAATTCGGAAATACTACGTCTTTCCGACGTTGCATTCCACCCCGCATTTCTTAGACTTTTACTTTTCTCTTGCGTGAGTGTTCCAAAATTTTTCAATGTTGTTGTAATACCAACATTTTTACAGCGATCCACTTCAATACCATTCAATTCATAACGTATTTCACTGAACGTGTAAGCTATCACATTATTGTCAATGAAAACTTTATCACCCTCTGTAGCGCCAACATCTTTTTCAACAATAACTTTTCCTTCAATATGTAAATAACTTTGATGAGGAAGTACAATTAGATCTTGTTGTTGAATAGGAATACGAATTTCATCGTTATAATCAAATGATGTATTTGCATATGGGTTATAACTGTGATATTCAATGTTAGTTACACGATTATCATATTGTGGTTTTGATGTAATGTTTAACATATCGACCGCCATGTTGAAGTTTATTTTATTAACTCTTTCTACCTCTCTCCTCAATGTTATAGAATTTATTCACTTTTAAACCCAACGATTGTAAAAATTTTAAGTTTTCAATTTTTAAACTAGATCGATCCGTTGATATCGTCTTGGAAGTTCGATCTCGACTAATACTCAATGCGTCTATTCTTGATGATTTATATGTTTTATCACCAACATTTTGTAGGTTATGATCACTGTTGTAAATCAACATTTTCTTATATGTAGTCGTATCGTAATTTCTTCTTCACCAAAATCCACTATATTGTTATTTTGATCAACGATTCGCAATGTTAATCTATCTATTACTCGCCCGATGATTGGTAGATAAATGACATTTGACGGTGTTTCCGATATCTTATATCCTGGTTCAACATTAGGAAAAAATTCATGAATAACGTGAACCATTTTTCCATTGCTATATGCACCCGCCGTAACATTACACTCAATTCGAAGTATATTGATTTTTATTATTTTTACAGCAATGTCAGATTCATGCCACATTCGCGGTTGTAGTATTCGATCACTTGAAAAGCCGAGAATATCACCAATATTATTAGGTCCACTAAAATCAATTGTATATTTACATTTAATTTCACTTTTTAATGTATTGTTATTAGCTCGTATAATTAATACATCCTCAGGCTCTTCTTTTACATCACGAATTATATTATCTTGTAGATATTTATTTATAGCACTGAGTTCATACGATCCCTTAGGTATTTCAATTACTATACCATTATAATAAAATCTATTATTAGATTCATCAACGTTTGCTATGACATGAAAAGTTTGAAAATCTATTAATCCCATTTCATAATCACCATCGCTGAGATCGATCGGAGGGAAAAAATCGGTTGTGAGATTTGAATAAGTTCCAGATAATGTGACAGTAATTGAAGACATTATCACGTAATATTATTTTATAGTTATTTCCAGTGTAAGGTGTTTAACAAGAGAAACTTAACACATAACTGACCACAAATGCTTGTATCATATATCTGATATTGAGTGTGATTGTATTTTATTATAACTCTTGATCCAAAATAACGAATCAATTCCAATGGAGGTCTTAGATTTCCAAACGAATCAAAGTAATCAACATGATTATCAGTTTTTACATAAGCAACCCAGTGAGTACCAGATCCTTCATTATTATCAAGATTTACAATAGCACATTCATTATTCAATGCAACATTTGGTAAATTATTTCGCATAAAAACTCCACGAAAATTTTTAATATTTTTACATACTTTTTCTAATTGAAAATTTGACATTGCTCTATTGTTATACATTATTATTTTTTCGACGTTTTTTTTTTTTTATTCTTCTTTCTTTTACATACACCACGACCTGAATGTCTTTGCGGTTTTAAATAAAGACCTCGACCTTCCATAGCACGATTATGTCGCTGTAATTCTTCTAATTGTTTCTGCGTAGATTTTGCTTTATTTACAGCATTAGCAACACCTGCTGCACCACCAACTAATGATCCTAATACACCGAGCAATGGTAATAATGGTAAAAATCCTCCTCGTTTCGCAATAGGTAATTTTCTTTTATTTTTACGTTTGTTAAGTTTATTTTGTTTCCTTCGTACACCCATACCCGTTTTTCTTTTAACATTCATTGCTGCCCAAGTAGCAGTTGCAGCGGCACGTTCACCTAATGTTGCGTCTTTAGCAGTTATTCGCTGTTTTGCACGATTTGCTAATATTTTATCAGCACGATGACGATTCTCCAGATCTTTATATTTGGAATATTCAATATCGTGATCGCGACAAGCTCTGTCCAAGGGATTAATACCTAAATCACCTCTTGCTAATCTTTCAGTCAAACGCGTTCCTGGACCACAAAATTGATATCCAGGTATATGTAATTCAAATGGTAATGAATTGATAGCACTATTAATGAGTCCACATCCGAAATGTTTCTTCTTCTTTGTATGATTATCGTTGATGTAATATGACATTTATATTATAAGTTTTAGAAATATTTCAAAGGATAAAAGATGTTGTAGTATCACATGCTCTTTATACACTGATTGAGTTTATTCATATTCACTTATTTATAAGAAATAATTATTTATTCAATTTTAAAAGATTTTCTTTTTCCAAAATAGTATAATGTCCCCATGGCAGTGTATTAACATTATTCGATTCTATATAACGTTTATCATCATATGAGCTAAGCGCAATTTTTTTCTCTGAAACTGTATACATCTTATGTAATTTAGATCTAATACAGTTTTGTCTTGTCGTTATAATTCCAGAAGTTGTTAATACTTCTAAATAATCGTTAAACGTTAACTCTTTGTTAACAACATGGGTAGAAATACCTTTAGCTTTCTTAACTTCACAGTTTCCAAATATTTTGTAGGTATACATTTTTGATCGTAATCCGATAAATTCATGAAGAATTAATCCTTTACATTCATCTTTCATCAAACCGATTTTTTTCCGATTAACTCTCAACATATTATAAACATTATCAGTTTTATAATCACTCGTATCAAAACGTTCAAGATCGTTTTTCATTATCTCATAAATATCATGATTTTTAATTTCATAAATTAGACTATCTGTATCAGTATACAGAATTCGACAATCCTCTTTTAATAAGGGTTTCATATAATTATAATGAAAATCGTATACACAAACTTTTGATATCTCCAATATCGACATTCCAACATAAATTGGTTTATTCATTAATACGTCTAACTTTTTCATATGAATAGCAACAAAATTTTTATTGAAAATGATTGATCGATAAAAATTTGGTTGTGCAATATAAGATTTAGCACCATATCTACCATTCCAATGTGTTACTAATTTTACATCAATGTGATTATGAACGTTTTCTATTGTTTTTCCAAAAACTGCATTAATCATCAATTTATATAGATTAGCTTCAAAATTTGTTTGTGCTTTAATACGCAGTTCAGTGTTTAACTCAATATAAGGACTTAGCCATGGTGCTTGATCAAATTGTAAAATACGATGAATTTTACATAATTGTAAACCATTTTGCAAACATTGTTTTAGAACACGATAATGAATTATATAACAAAATTTATCATGCAGTGTAGCTAAAAGTTTTTCAGTATTTCTTTTTTCAGTAGGCGGTCGTTCATGATTTGAACAAAACGGTAGATCCGCATGCCAATCATGAATCTCTATAGGATATTTCAAATCCACTTCTAATATATAACCGATTGGTGAGTCATCAGATATCACTGTTACATCAAAATTATCAATGTTTTCTAACCATTGAAAATTTTTATATGGTAAAGCTTGCATCATCGCCCATCCGTATAAGTTATTAACATCGTAATACATTAAGTAAATTGAATCTTCATGTGAGTTGTAAGACTCATTCATATATTTATTATTCGATTTCGCATGTCGATGAGAACATTGACTTAAACCACCACGAATACCTCGTTCTATGAACATTATCATATCAATATCGGTTAATAATTCTAATTCAATATTTGTAGTTTTTAACATAACATCCCAAGCATATCCTGGCATTGTGAAATAATATGCCGGATCTAATTTATAACTCTTTAGACAGTTTAATCTAAAAGTTTCAAATACGTCGGCTAATAATAGAACATCAGTTTTTAAATATAAATCACTATATTCTCCCAATGTTTGAATCTTAAAAGTTTTCCATATATTTTTTGCATATTCATATTCCTCGATGGATATATTACATTTCGACAATGTACTATAGAACGATTCATAATTAGGTAACATTGTTTCACACAATTTTCCCATATTGTTTACATATTCATATGGAAAAATACCTTTTTGCGTTAATAAAGTAAAGGATTCTTCATTTAAATCATAAAATTGTCTACGTAAAATCTTCATATCATTGGGTTTTAATGTGCTCACTAAATTATTAAGTGATGCATTTAAAAATCTATACGAATCAATAAATTTCATTCGTAAATTAATTTGTTTCTCTCCAACATTAACGGTGTGATTGACTATAAATGAGATATATTTTTCAAGAGTAGTAGCAATAACGCTCATACGGTTTTTAAAATTTAAAGCTACTTTTTCGATAAAAAAATGTGCATCATAATTACTTAGATTGTGAAAAATTATTGGAATTATATGAAAATTTTGATAATTTAAGTTACATCCGACGTGTGCAGCACCTCGATAATAACCTGTCAAATGACAATGATCGCGAACAATTGTATCAGCAACATTGAATTCTTTTTCACAAATATGACAATGTGTAGCATGTGTAAAATTATATTGATCATCTTTACTAAATATCATTTTCATTGAATTTGCATATATTTTAGAAACGTCTTGCATAAGATTTTTTAATTCATCAATAAACCATTCAACACATTGTTCTCCACGATATGAATTATACTTAGACGGTATTTTATCAACCGTACAATGAAAATAATATCCAATACTATATGGAATATGTTCTTGATATACATAAGTCGAATCGTTTTCATTATAGTCTTGTTTTTGTAAAAAACATTCAAAATCTGCGTAAATCGTAATAGGTAAAACATTTTTCCGATAATAATTCTTGAATTTCACATAAGGAGGTGCATCGTTTAGTTCGTTGCGTGTAGGAAGAGTGATTTTCGTATGATACATATTTCTACAATATGTATAGTGAGATTGCAGCTTCAGGTTATTGGTGAAGTAATGTAAACATCTGAAATCAGAAAAAAATATTATATATTGTTACGTACGGGTTTCCGTCGTAATGTTATTATTTGTTTGTTATTTATTTACAGTCGAGCGTCAGGTACTCGACTTGTGGGTTCTTGTCTTAGTTTAAACGGTGTGACGCACCTCACCTGGTTTTGCTGTTGGTGTGTGTGTGTGTTTGTCTCGCCCTGTTGACGGCAGCAGATTCCTGTGAAGGTCGGGTATGGCGGCAGTCTTGGCCGTGGAGATAAAACACACGATTGCACTTGATATCTTTTATTCAGTATTTCCACAGGTTTGATCGTGTGGTTTACACTGACGCGCGTGTGCGCGGCACTACCACTACGATCCCGGTTTTTGGCTGAGTCGGCAAAAAGGGGCGAGCGTTCGCAACGTGATCGCCTCGCTCGACTCTAGCACTATCGGTTTAAATAAGAATGGCAATTTGATTGTGATTGTATATGACTCGTAATATTTCGACGCGTAATGCCGCTCGGGTAATTATCGCGGTACAGGAATATTACGAGGGGCGCGAAGTGCCGTTATGGTTGACTTGCGCGCAAAGAGTTCTAAACCGAGTTGTTCGGTCTTCCGCACTCGCTGTTACACTCGCGAGACTCTAAGTACGCGAGATGTACTTGCCCTCAGGTATGAGTACACCGATCGTTCGATACGTCTGTTAAGCCGAAGGTGTCGATTTAGACTGGTAATTAGTTCGTTGATCGGAATGCTCATTACCGTGGGGCGAGGGTATTGGAAGAGTCTTGCGGGGGAACAGGGAGTATCGGATTTCCTATTGGAAGTTCGATTCATTATTGCTAGCATTCTCAGAAATGCGTAAATCGCTGATTGAGCAGCGCGTGTAGGTTGGAAATTTCCATCGCGGGTCGATGAATTCGGGTAAAGTGATGACACTGCGGTGCGTGCATCGAAAGGATCGTTCGGTATGGTTGTTGCTAAGCTGACCGGTCCGTAACAGCCCTCCCTGCTTAGACGGAACGTGGCACCCATGGTCCGCGCTTCCGGTGTGGTATTCCGATGCGCGTCGATCTGAGTTTGCTGGTGGTTTGTTGGTGTTTTTGTTTTCGAGTGGGGGGGACTCCTTATAAAAGTTGTGATTTCCTTGGGCGAGCTACTACTGTTTTGAACGAGTCTCGTCAGTGCGTAAGTATTAATTGTAGATCTGTGTTGGTTGCTGTTCTTTTTTTTTTTTTTTTTTCAAGTTGTTATTTTTATTAATTAATTTTTTGTTATTTTATTTTTAAAGGGAATCGTGAAAAGAAAAGATGGAGAGCGATGGAAGAAACCTTTTTATGTACGGTGAACGCGGGGTCCGTGTTTTGACGCCCCGTGAGATCAATTTCCGGGCAGTTTGCGGGCGCCTCCCTCTCCCTGGCGAGGAGTTGGGGTCTGTTGGTGCCGTCGATGTTGGAGATGACGGGGGGCGAGCGGCTGCCTTGGCCGACTTTGTTACCGTCTTTGGCCGGCCGCCGAGGGACTATGAGTCCATTACCGGCCACACGACATCTTCGGGCACTTATCTACCTCCTGGTACGATAATCCGACCAGCTGGGGCCAGTGATTCTGCGTCCGAGGGTGACGACGATGGGCTGGAGGCGTCGGGTGGCGCTGGTTCCAGCTTGCGTGATGACCAAATTATCGATGATTGGGCTACAGTTGCGTTGCGTGGTCGTCGTCGTCGCCGACGGCCTGTCCGAAGGGGTGCGTCGTCGTGGGCGTCGCGTCGCCGTGGGCCTGCGGCTCCGGCCGGCCGGTGTGTGCGGTGTGTGTGCGATGAATGCAGAGCGTTTCGCGTGTAGTTGTAGTGTATGGGTATGCGTGGAGAGACGAGGGCAGGAATTGTGTCATTGTTATTATTGTAGATGTATTGGGTTTTTTTTTTTTTTTTTTTTTTTTTTTTGGAAGTTATGTTTGGGCTAGAGAATGTTTGAGTTCTTGCCTAACAAAGGTGCAAAGCGATTATGATTATATAGAAAAAAATTTTTTTTTTTTTTTTTTTTTTTTTTTTTTGGGAATTTATGTTTGGGCTAGAGAGTGTTCGACTTCCTGCCTGAGAAGGGTGAAAAGCGATTAT
The DNA here is from genome assembly GCA_964007305.1 of Netelia melanura. Taxonomy (NCBI): domain Eukaryota; kingdom Metazoa; phylum Arthropoda; class Insecta; order Hymenoptera; family Ichneumonidae; genus Netelia; species Netelia melanura. The sequence goes on along the minus strand of OZ023255.1, from coordinate 14,951,806 downwards.
GATTACAAAAAAAAAAATTATTACTACTATTATTATCTTTTTTTTTTTTTTTTTTTTTTTTTTTTTTTTTTTTTTTTTAATAGCATGTGGCTTCGGAGGCCAATGCTGCGTTCTGGACGGCGGTTCTCTCCATGGCTACGTTGTGTGTCGGTAGGGTCGGTGCTTGTCTTGGCGGCTCCACTGCTGTCGCGGTTCCCATTTGCATTGATTCTAGTGGGTATGAGATTACTCGCGTTCTTTCTTGGCGTTGCTGGGTCTCTTGCGTTATGATACGTTGAGGCCTCGTTCGTCGGCATTTCGTGTACAATGCTATGGCGATTGTCGCGATTATTAATAGAGATAGTCCTCCGGAGCCTGAATACATGACGATGTCAGTTGTTTGTTGGCTCCGGTGTATGGTTTTTTGTACTTCTACCTCCTTTTCAATGTCGTTGAGGCTTTTTGCATGATCTGAATGGTCCCAGTCGTTGTTGGCGCTGGAGTGTAAATTGGGTATGATGGTTTCCAGGATGGGTAATTTGGGTTCACCTCCTGCCTGGTTTAGCAGGGCTGTGAGGTTTAGTGTTGCTATTGGGGTGTAAGTGTAGGTGGTTTCCGTAAGCAGTGTTTCTTGCGCCGTGAGTCGGGTTGATTCGGTGGACGCAATGCATCCGGGCATGAGGTGTAAGATTCCCGCTCCTTGGAGAGTTTCTGTACCTATTTGGTATTCTTCCTTGGTGATTTTGATTTTTATGGGTTTGCTGGTCGAATATATCCAGCTGTTTGCGGAACCGAGTTTTTTCCAGTAGGTGTCTTTAGTTGAAATCGCCCTCACGTCGCATGTTCGCCAGTTGATATCGGTGTCCTGTGTCAAGATGGAGATTTCACAGCTTTTCCTTTGACTGGTTGTGAATAACGGTAGGGTGAGCTGGCAGAGGTGCTGATGGCGGTGTAGCTTGCAATTGTCGAGGTATTTGGTTGTTGGTAGTATGTAATATCGGTTGTTGGGTGTTAGAGCTACGTAGGGCGTGGTCGATTTTATGAAGGTTGAGACGGTGGAATTCCCGATATTTTGGGCAACAGGACAGGGATGTCCGGAGTAGAGGTTGAATGGGTTGTTGTCCAGGAGTGGGATCTCGATTTCGATGATGAGTCTTCCTTCACTGTATGCGAGTGATATGTCGCTTACATCGGTCAGCGATTCCGTATGGAGTTCTGCCTCTGTGAGTGGGAACTCGTACGGTGTGCTTGCTTTGATTTTGGTTGCGGCGGTTATGAGTTGCCTGGGTGAGAGGATCGCGGGGTGGATTGTGCCTTTTTTTGCAAATAGGACGGCCGTGGTGAGGATTGTTATACACATTCGGTAATCCGATACTTGACGTTCCATTTCTATGATCCATCGGGTGACCAATTCTCTATACTCCAGTGCTCGCGAGAATTTATTTTGGGCGAGCATTTCTGTAGCTAGCTTGTTTGCTTGGTCGGCTAGCGCCGCTGTGTGGTTGCTAATTGCGGCGAGATCTTGGTGGATGTCGTGGAACTCCGTCTTCAGGATATGGGTTTGGTTTCCGATTATCTCTGCTAGGCGGTGTTGTGCCGCGTGTACCTTGTCGATTTCTCTGTTGTAATATTTGGCGTCTTCCTCGCTTAGGGTTCCGAATAAGGTCCGGCTCAGTGACCCTATGAATCCTAAGGGGGCGGCTCTTGTTCTTTTGGATGGTTTGGTCGAGGAGCTTCCTACGGTGTGTTTTAGTATTTCGGCAAATTTGTTCGTACCGTCCAGCGTCGCTTGGAGTCGTGCTGCGATGTCGGAGTGTGAGCAGTCGCTGAATTTTAGGTTTTCGCAGTGTGTTCTTAGTAGTTTGAAGTGTTCTGTGACTTCAGGTTTTTGGTCGAGAAATTTTTGGATCTCCACTGATGTTACTAATTTCCATGTGGTGTGGTAAATGCGGATTGTTCCGATATTTTCGAAGAATATGCCTGGGTTGTGCGTGATTGGTGTGATCCGGTAATTTGTTGGTGAGGGGTCAACCGCTTGCGGGTGTCCCGAGATCAGGTTGGTAATGGCCGAAAGAATGGCCCAGGCATACGTTATTTTCATTTTCGTTCTTGGGCCTCACCTCACCTGGAAGCGGTAGGGTGAGTGTGATTAATCGTTGTCGAGCGTGAGTGGGGTGGGGCGTAAGTGCAAAAAAAAAAAAATTTTTTTTTTTTTTTTTTTTTTTTTTTTTTTTTTTTTTTTTTTTTTTTTTTACTTCCACGCTGGTTTCGTTTTAGGCGGTCGTCCGCGTTTCTTCGGTGGCGTTGGTAGGGATGGATTGTCGTCGTCCACGTGCGCGGGTTTAACCTTGTCTAAGTGGGTTAGGGTGGCGTTGCCATGGCCTTTATCAATTAGGGCGGTGTTTCTATCTAAAATTTTTGCGATGCGATACGGGCCGTTGTAGTAGGGATCGAATTTTCCTTGCTTTGGTTCGCGGAGTGCATAGATAGGGTCCCCTTGTTGGTACGGTACTGCGTTTAGCTTCTTATCGTGGCGAATTTTTGCTGACTCTTTATTTTTGTTCAAGTTATTGCCGCCTACTTCGGCTAATTCGTCGAGTCTTTTTACGATGTTCGACACGTATCTCGTGGTAGTAGGCAGGTCTTCTTTTAGAGGTGGGGTGGACGGTGTCTTCATCAGCTTGCCGTATGCCATCTCGTATGGTGTGAATCCTGTTGATTCGTGGGTTGCAGCGTTATGTGACTGCATGGCGTAGGGCAAGACGTCGTCCCATTCTGTCTCTCTTTTTATATAGTGTTTCACGTAGTCAGCAATTCCTTGGTGACTGCGCTCTAATGTCCCGTTACTTTGTGGATGGTACGTCGTCGCCTTTACGTGGTGTATATTCTTTTCTTTTAGGAAATTCTCCATACGGCTGCTGACGAAGCACTTGCCGTTGTCGCTCAAGATGTATAGTGGAGTCCCGTGTACGGTGAAATATTCTTGTTCGAGCGTTTTGATGATTGTTTGGCTTTTCATATCCGGCAGAGCGAAGGCTCGGGCAAATTTCGTCAGCAAGTCGATGGTTGGTAAGACGAAACGATTTTTGCGTTTAGTTAGAGGCAATGGACCAAGTATGTCGAGGGCGATCTTTTCCCATGCTGCCACAGGTGTGTCAGTGATCACCATTGGTTCTCTGGTCTTTATTCGAACCAATTTGTGTTGTTGGCAACTGTGACAGCAGCGTACGATATTTTGCACGTCGTTTTTCATACCTTTCCAGTGGTACCGTTGTCGTAGCCTTTCGTAGGTTTTCCTTGCTCCCTTGTGACCTCCGATGTGGTCGCTATGCCATTCCTTGATGAGCGCCTTGCGTTCTTCTTCTGGCGGTGTTTCTATCTGGTTGGTGCAGATGGTAACCTTGCAGTTGACTTGGGAGAGAGCGCGCTCGAGTATCCGTTGGAACGTTGGTAATGGTAATTCATCGTGCCCGTCTCCATCGGAGGCGATGCGGAATTCGTAGTTCCTGTGTTCTGCGATCGATTGCTTTAGATTCTCGAAGGCGGTTTCGAGGTCGTCGAGAGTAATTTTGTCGAAATAATTTTTGGCGGTTGTGAGGCTCAAGGTTTCTTGCTTCTTACTTCTCGATGTTATTACGTCCTCTAGTTTCGATCGTCTCATCAGATTATCGGCATCGATGTATCCAAGGTCGCGCAATTGGTTTCCTATTGGAGTTGTAACGATTCCGTCCTTGGGGATGAAGTGAATGATTGTTCCCCGGCCGGTTGTTAATTGGTCGGGTCTTATTTCGATCTGACACAATTTGGTAGAGTTGTCCTCAGGGTTGAAATTGTCCTCTTCAGAGTCGCTGCTGGAATTGGCGAGCTCGTCCTCTTCCGATGATGACGATGATGATGTTGATGATGATGATGATGATGATGATGATGATGATGTCGATCCGTCGATTATCGGTGTTTGGTTCTCTTGGTTCGTGGTTAATTCTTCGTCCTTAAATTCGGGGGATGGTACCGAAAATCGTACCTTGCGTGGCGTCGAGCCGCACGCAGGTTTTTCTCCCTTCGTCGGAGTGGGCATCATTGATATTCGAGTTGAAGCTCGTGCTTCCTGCTGCTGAGTAGGACAGTTTCCGCTGATCTGGCTAAAATTTCGATTGTTTGAAGGTTCCGTCGCGATTTTTGCATCGTTGGCGGGTGACGGTTTTCTGCGGAGGTTGATAATCTTCCTTGATGTTTCAGGACTATCCCCGAATTCTCGTTCGATGATTTCTTGTTGTCGCGGCGTTAAGTCAGAGTTGCTACATATCGAGTCGTCGTTGAGTACCGAGCTTGTCTCCATTGGGACCGCTCGGTACCGTGGTAGACTGCCGGACAGTCGCCGTAGTCGTCCCTTCGCCTCATTCAAGGTCAATTGATTGGTACCGTGTTGGAGGGCGATTGACGTATCGAATCGATATCCATGAGGGTCCGATTGAGTGGACGTATCGATTTCGGCGGTGGTATCGGCAGACTCGTCGAGGTTCGATGTTGGCAATATGCGGTGGCCTTGGCTTTCTTCGATGGTTTCTTCATCGTTTGGTGGTTCTTGAAGGCTGGTTTCATCGTAAGCAGCGGTGGTGGCTGCTCGACCACGGTCACGAATTCGGCTGGCAATGGTGCTTTCGTTGGGGTTTCGTCGTAGTATACCCTTCACCTTGAATTCGTCATCATCACGAGGGGTCACTGGCAATGTTGTTGCTGGATTCCGTGAGAGGGCGTCGGCGTTCAGGTTGGTCTTGCCCTTTTTGTAGACGACGTCGTATTCGTATTCTTCGAGTTGTAATCTCCATCGCACGAGTCTCGAGGAGGGGTCCTTGACCGAATTTAGCCATACCAGAGGTTGATGGTCGGTTATTAGGGTGAATTTTCGTCCGTATAAATATGGTCGGAAATATTTGACCGCGTATACCATGGCGAGGCATTCCTTCTCGGTCGTCGAGTAATTTCTTTCAGCTGAGTTCAGCACTTTACTGGCATACTGAATGGGTAGGTCTTGACCCACTTTGTCTCCCTGACTCAGCACAGCTCCTATTGCAACGTCCGACGCATCCGTCGTAAGTATAAATGCTCTTTTGAAGTCGGGGTATTGCAAGATAGGTGCTGTACATAGTGTGTCGCGGAGGTCTTCGAAGCTGGATTGTGTTTGCTCGGTCCATCCGAATTTTGTGGTTTTCCGCGTGAGGTCTGACAGCGGCTTTGCTCTGCCGGAGAAGTTGGGTATGAATTTCCTGTAATAACCCGCGAGCCCGAGAAATTCTCTCACGTTTCTCGGTGTCTTGGGTATCGGAAAATTTTCCACGGCAGTCAACTTTCTTGCGTCAGGTCGGACTCCGTCCTTATTAAGGATGTGCCCGAGATAATTAACCTCTTTCCGCAGGAACTCGCACTTGTCGACCTGGAGGGTCAATCCGTTCCTTCGTAACCGCTGGAAAAGCCGGTGGACTTTGCTGCGGTGTTCTTGGAGAGATAACGAGAAGATTACTATATCGTCAAGGTAAACGAAGAGTTCCGTACCCGTGAGGCCGGACAGGGCGCTGTCCATGAGTCGTTGGAATGTTGCCGGTGCGTTTTTTAATCCGAAGGGCATCCGTGCGAATTCATAATGGCCTCGAGGGGTCGTGAACGCCGTTTTCGGTTGGTCCTTCTCGGCTACCCTTATTTGATGGAACCCGCTGGCTAAGTCGAATACCGAGAAGTATTTGGCTCCTCCTAGCCGGTCCAAAATTTCGGTGATGTTGGGCAGCGGGTAGCTGTCGCCGATCGTTTTCTCGTTCAGTTGTCGGTAATCGATAACCATCCTCCACCGTTTATTACCGTGTGCGTCCGTCTTTTTGGGGACGATCCACAACGGCGAGTTATACGGGGAGTGAGATGGCTTGATAATTTTTTTATCGAGCAGTCCTTTTATTTGGGTCTCAATCTCGGTTTGATGCATTACCGGGTACCGATATTGTTTTGTATGTACAGGTTTGTTGTCTCGTGTTGGAATTTCATGCTCGACAACCGAGGCGCAATTTAGTGCATCTCCGGGGAGGTGAAACAGATCCGCGTTACGTTTTACTATATCGCGCACGTGTTGACACTCGATGTGATTTAAATGGTCTAAACGCAGTGTCTGCAAAATAGTACTCACTCGGTCTCGGAGCGGTCTTGCCGGTGCGTCGCGCGTGTCCAGCTGTTCATCGTCGTTATCGGAGAGCGGCCCGGATCCGATGACGTACGGCTCGAGTTCCTGTGCTGGTACGTCGAGCTCTATCGCATCGTTGTGTGTGTTTGTGGCGATAGCGTAGCAGAAGCCATCGTGATTTTTCGCTACTGCTTCGCCGAGGTGTACATGTGATCCGAGGTCGATGCGCTTCAGGTATCCGTCGTAAACGTTGCAATTGCGGAGTTTTAGAGTGACCTGCTTTCTACTGCGTCCTTCTAGGTGTATTTTGACGGATTCCAATTCGTCTAGGACGGGCTCTATTTCGTCCCGGTTTGAGAACGGAATCGGTGTGATGGGTTCTTTTGCCGTGACGAGCGTCCGATGTTGGTAAGAAATCTCGGCTCGCTGATCGTGGAGGAAAGGCGCTCCGAGGAGTCCGTCGGCCCGGGAAAGTCGTTCACCATCGAAGACGTGGAAGACCACGTCTGCTTTGCGAATGGTGAGAGCGACCGTTCCGAGTGTGCGAATTGTCGTTGGGATTATACCGCGGATTTTGCGCGTGTCGGTAATGTCGATTTTATTGGGTTTGTTTAAGGCCGTTTGGTGTATAAGATTGATGGAGGAACCACCGTCTAAGACGAACTCTGCGTGGCCTTCTCGGAAGTCCGCAGATTCGATCTTGATTCTCGCGGGCGGTATTTCTTTGAGAAGGCATTGCGTTCCGCGTTCGGTGGAAATCGCACCGTCTTGCTCGGTTCCTCCCTTCTTGGTGGAAACCTCTGGGTGTTTTCTGGGGCGCTCGACCAGGTGAGGGCTGGGCGAGCGCCTCGCGAGTTTAAATATTCTTCGGACTCGCAGGAAGAGGCTCGTGAAAATTCACGAGGCGATGGTGACCTCCATCGATATCGTTCTTTTGGGGTCTCCGACGGGTGCTTACGGCAGCACGCGCAGTGCTGGCCCGTTCCGCGGTTCCAATATTTTGGGGAGCGAGGCTCGTACTCTCGCCGGTGGTAGTTCGCCTCGAGAGCGTAGACTTTCCCGTGCCTTCGGTCATTGTCTGACGAAGAGGAGTCACTCGTTGCGGAGTCTTCACTATCGGAAGATGACGACGAGCTGCTCGATGAGTGGTTTCGTCGATTTGTTTTTTTCTTCCGACGCGAGCTTTTCCGATGGGAGGATTTCCGTTTTGATTTTCCTAAGACAAGTCGCCGATTGTGTCTCTCACGGTCCTCCTCGATCACCAGGTCAAACGCTTGGTCGAGGGTGGTTGGATTTTCGTGTTTGATCGAGAAGAAAATTTCATCTGGCAATCCTCTCAGGAAATTGCTGATCGCCATTTTCTCGAGATCCTCGAGTGCTACTGTAACTTGCGCGGCAGGTCGGTCTCCGCGGGTGGCAGCTCGTGCTCTTTTTACTAATTTCGCCGTGCGCGCGATATATTCTCGGGGGGATTCGTTTTTCTTTATATTTAGCCGATTTATCTCAGTCAGGTACGAGGTCGCGTTTCTGCCCGGCGCGAATTTGCCTTTTAAATGTTTTATTAGTGCACTGATGGTCTCTATTGTTCTACCATCGAGGGAATCCCAGGCAGCTCCGGTTAGCTTGCCCTTAACTCCTTTTAAAAAAATTGGCTCGTCGATGGCATCGAGCATCTCGAACTCATCGACGATCCTTCGGAGGAACGTCGTGAGGGATTTTGACGCGCCATCGTATTCGGGGATGGAACGTACTGCTTCCCGAATTTCTTTTCGGCGATTATCGAGTGTAGTCTGCTCGAGGAGCGACGTTAGTAGTTCTGCCATTTTTTTTTTATTATGTGGTATTTATTAGTTATGGAAAATAATTTAGTTGGTGAGTTGGTAGACAGAAGATCCCACTTCTGACACCAGTTGTTACGTACGGGTTTCCGTCGTAATATATTTTTTATTAGTTTATATTTGTTTATAGTCGAGCGTCAGGTACTCGAGTTGTGGGTTCTTGTCTTAGTTTAAGCGGTGTAACGCACCTCACCTGGTTTTGTTGTTGGTGTGTGTGTGTGTTTTTCTCGCCCTGTTGACGGCAGCAGATTCCTGTGAAGGTCGGGTATGGCGGCAGTCTTGGCCGTGGAGATAAACACACGATTGCACTTAGTATTTTTTTATTCAGTATTTCCACAGGTTTGATCGTGTGGTTTACACTGGCGCGCGTGTGTGCGGCACTACCACTACGATCTCGGGTTTTGGCTGAGTCGGCAAAAGGGGCGAGCGTTCGCAACGTGATCGCCTCGCTCGACTCTAGCACTATCAGTTTAAATAAGAGTCGTAATTTGATTGTGATTTTATGACTCGCAATATTTTGACCCGTAATGCCGCTCGGGTAATTGACGCGGTACAATAATATTACAAGGGGCGCGAAGTGCCGTTATGGTTAACTTGCGCGCAAAGAGTTCTAAAACGAGTTGTTCGGTCTTCCGCACTCGCTGTTACATTCGCGAGACTCTAAGTACGCGAGATGTACTTGCCCTCAGGTATGAGTACACCGATCGTTCGATACGTCTGTTAAGCCGAAGGTGTCGATTTAGACTAGCGATTAGTTCGTCGATCGGAATGCTCATTACCGTGGGGCGAGGGTGTTGGAAGAGTCTCGCGGGGGAACAGGGAGTATCGGATTTCCTATTGGAAGTTCGATTCGTTATTGCTAGCATTCTCAGAAATGCGTAAATCGCTGATTGAGCAGCGCGTGGAGGTTGGAAATTTCCATCGCGGGTCGATGAATTCAGGTAAAGTGATGACACTGCGGCGCGTGCATCGAAAGGATCGTTCGGTATGGTTGTTGCCAAGCTGACCGGTCCGTAACAATAAATGCAATTTATTCTGAAAAATTATCTCAATTCAGAGAACGATAGTGAAAGAAGTGGTTTACTTCACTTCCTCATCCTTCCACCTCCACTACTTCTTCCACTAGTTATATGAAGCGGTGGTGGCTATCGTTCAAAATTATATAAACCCATATACAAGAGTAAAAGATTTCATTCTAATTTTAAAACCGTATATACTCAAATATTTTCATAATTTAAAATGGATTGTGCCAGTGAATATGCGTTCAAAATATGCGATCTAACAATTACTGTACGAAATGAGTGGTGCGTTAACGCTAGTCATGAAGAGATTGTTGATCGAATATGTTTAGTCAAACGGTGCATCGACTTGAAAGTTCAATTTTATGCAAATATGGTGCTTCCATTCGGTATTTATAACTTTTGCATGATCAATCGGATAATAAGAATTGACGAGTATATGCCTTTTAAAACAACTACATCAAAAGGAATTTTAATACCGAGCGGCTGGTGGTATGCAGCATCGAAACCACCATCAATTGATAACAACAACGATATTGCTGTCGATGATGATGATAACAATGATGATAATCGTGATGATGATGATGATGATAGTGATGTTGAATATTATATAAATGGTGTCACAAACGATGTCATTAAAAGAAGAAGCAAAATCTTGACTGATTTAGAAGAACAGATTAAACAATTGGAAAAACTTTATCATTATGATGATGATGATAATGAGACTGGTGCTACTGCTACTGCTACTACTACTGCTGCTGCTAATGCTGCTGCTATTGATAACAATGATGATGGAAATGGAGATGTTATATTTGCAACATCGCAAACTAAAGACTCAGTCAATTCAAATAATTCACTAATATTTAACCCCGCTGTTGATGGTAATCTAAATAAATTTGGAAAAATTAGAGTTGAATTTATAATGACTGATAAATATCGGTTATCAATAATATTCACACCGTCGGTATTTGATAAAATGATTACAAATATTGAAGAAGAAGAAGATAAAAATCAAGGTAAAATTTTAATCTTAATATATTTAAAGCAAATATCATAATTGATTTTTCTTGCAGGAAGAGTGAATACAGCATCAAAAATGGATGTTGAATCAAACATCTGCGATAAAAAGGAGTTTTAAACTATTCAACAATCAAATAATTCAGGATAACAAATTCAGGTAAAATTAAAATACGTTATTAATTTCATTAATTATAGTATACAAATTAGAGTAGTTAAAATCATAACAGTAAATAATAAAAAGATAATTTAAACATTATGTTTATTGTTATACTTAATAAATTTTAAAACTTATTACAGACTAATAAATCATCATACTGAGTGGATATATAACTACAAAAAGTGGATGGAAGAAAACATATTACAAACAATAATTCATCATCGTCTTGTCGAATGATTATCATCATCACGATCGTCTTATCAAACTGTGAAAAGTGAATCGATGTAATTTCAAACTTTATCCTTCAAAATTTTACTTACCTCTATATTATATCTTATTCGCTTAATTATTATTATTTGAATTGTATAGTTATATATGATTTATGGTGGGGGAGAAGAGAAAACAGTATAAATACAACGTTCCAAGTTTATCTGCTTGTATAAAATTAATAAAATGCGTTTTGTAAAACATTCATTATCAATTCGTGTGAATAAAAGAATTTTTGATGAAGAAGATAGTCAATATCATCGTCATGGTGTTCTACTACCCAACACAATCCGTGCTATCATTTGTGGTCCATCAAATTGTGGAAAAACTAATTTAATACTGAGTTTAATTGAAAGTCCAAATGGTATACGTTTTGAAAATATATATGTATATTCAAAATCGTTACATCAACCTAAATATAAATATCTTGAACATATTTTAAAATCAATTGATGACATTGAGAATATTTCTCTATGGGACGTCATTTTAATATCGATAGTTTTTATTTGTGTCAAACATATGCTAAAATTCCGAAACACTTGATTCGTGATAATGCAATTTTTTTAATACTTTTCAAACAAGACGGTATGAATTTACGACATATTTATAACGATCATGTGAATAGCGATATGACATATGATGAATTGTTACAATTATGTTCAATTTGTTGGAAAGATAAATATGGCTTTATCGTTATAGATAAAGATAGTCTCAAAAACGGGGGGAGATATCGTAAAGGATTTAATCAATTTGCAATCATTTGACTTATTAATCCATTCTTTGTTGGTGATACTATACAGTTGTGCGTTAACCGTTAAGTGTTAAAATGTCTGCAACAAATATTAAAAAGAAGAAGACGCAAAAGGAACACGTTTTGGAAAAAATTATTCAAATCAGTGACGATATACGAAATAAACATCGAGCTATAAAATTGGGGAAAATTGAAGATAGAGAACTGTTGGATGAATCAAACAAACCGATAGTTGAACCATTGCAACAATTAGTTCGGAACAATATCGAAGAGAAAACAAATGCATTACAATCACTATCGATTAAAAAAAAAAGTGAAATAAAAGATGATAAAACAGTTGGATATGAGAGTGATAAAATCAATGATGATAATAATGATGATAATGTTAATGACTCTTTATATCCATATATGATAAAGAAAAGAAAAATTGATACCATTGGTGAACAAAGTACCCCAATAAATAAACACAATTTATCAACATTGCGAGACATCTCAACTAATATCTCTCCAATGAATGTATCATTACCAAATGAAGAATCCATTCGAGAAATTATGCAACAGCCATCGAAGGAAATTGAAAAAACTATCAGTGAAAATCTTGGTAATTTAACTCAAAAATATTTTAAATTATTCTTTTCACCTGATAGTGAAAAAAAAATTAATACTAATTACGGTATTTACTTCAATGATAATATAATGATGTTGGGTGACTCAGTATTCGAAGTTGATAAGGATGATAATATTATAATAAATGGAATAACGTATAAAGGTACGCCGGGTATATTTGAGTTAATTTTCATGAAAAATCCTTCAAAAAAATTATATAGTGAGAGAGATTTGGATAAATATAAACAAATTTTACTTACAACTAATGCCTATCGTCGTGAATTCTTATTAACTGGAAAAATTATGGGAAACAGAGGATTAAAATATAAAAATATTATTGCACCATTAATTGCATCAATTACATCGGTGAATACATCCTCGTCATCATCATCAGTAAAAGATACTGTAAGCGGAAGTGGTATCGTTCCTAATAAGATTACAACAGCACCTCAATCATCATTGATAGTAAAAGATACTGCAAGTGAAAGTGGTATGATTCCTGATAAGATGACAACAACACCTTGTGATATACAATACGTTTTTTGGAACGAGCCTAACGAACTAATTGATAGACTTCAACTCTTAATCGCATCGAAAAATGCCGGGCATACGGGTCATGATAATGAAATAATTTCAATTATTGAAGAATTACGTGAAGCAAATATCATTATATAAAGCAATGATATACTTCACATGTTAGTTCATTCCTTCAAGTTTTACTGTCAACGTGGTATCAAAAAAAATGTTTATCAATAAGTTTGGAAACAATACTCCATGTTATCAGATTGAGACGAAGAAAACATATCAAGCACTTCGATGGAATAAGCTTGATAATGCATATGACGCTGATAATATGAATATCATAAATCTTAAAAGTCCTATAACATCGCATTGTGCTGTGAATAAATCATATCTCAATCATCGTATTACACCACTTATTACGCTAAATACTAAAAATATTAATAATTTAAGAAAAATTGAAAACGATTTGAATACAAATTTTATAACAAAGAAAACCTTTAACAATTTAAAAGAAGATTTAAAAAAGGATACAGCCGATATAAATACATCAATACAATCTCAAATGAAAATTTATTTTATAAATTCAGCAAAGTTATTCGATGATAAATTTACCGAATGGGTGAATTCTCAGGACAAATTTAAAAACGAATTAATTCAAAAAATTAATAGTGTCAGTGATCGAACGATTGATTGTCAACGCCAAATTAGTGAAAATATTGAAAGTGAGATACTTAGAAATAATGATATTTTCCAACAATTTGAAAAATTAAATAAAAGTAAAGATTTGATGAAAAAACAAATTGAATATAATGAAAAAATTTGTAAAGAACTGTCGGAACAATGTGCTCGAATGAATACAGTTCAAAATTTAATGCATGAAGTGTATACACAAATAAATAATCTTCAACTATTGATGAATAAAAAAACAGAATAAATTAAAAATATATATTAATGAAGATAATTTAAATAATATTCAAATAGTGAATAGACACGAAACAGTTATGAGTAAAGAAAAAGTGAAGCTAGTACAAGAACTTCACACACCAGCAAGAAGAAAGTTTCCTCGAAGACGTGTGATTATTAAAGGTTATGATGATCTTTGGCAAGCCGATCTAGTTGATATGCGAGCTTACTCTCGTATCAATAACGGTTATCAATACATTCTCACGGTGATTGATACATTCTCGAAATTCGCTTGGGCTATTGCAATTAAAACCAAGAGTGCTGAACATGTTGTGAACGCTTTCCATAAAATAATATCTACGTCCTCAAGACATCCGAAAAATCTGCAAACCGACGATGGGAAAGAATTCTTTAACAAAAACTTTCAAACATTTATGAAAAAACACACCATCAATCATTACTCAACATACAGCGTTATGAATACTTCCCGATTTAATGAACAATTACAATGCATGTATACATCGAACGACAAATATGAGACCAATGGATGTAACAATCAAGCATAATAAAAAGTTATTATCCACCGTATATAGCAATATAAAAATTGCTGGTCGTGCTAAGTATCGAGTTAACGATTATGTTCGCATTAGTAAATATAAAAACCTTTTTACGAAAGGTTATACTCCTAATTGGACTACGGAAATCTTTCTAATTAAAAAAGTATGTCTAACCAATCCTGTCACATACCTTTTAAAAGACATTAACGGTCATGATATAGAAGGAGGGTTCTATGAACAAGAATTGTTAAAAACAACTCAACCGAACGTTTATTTGGTTGAAAAAGTTTTGCGTAAAAAAGGTAATAAAGTTTTTGTAAAATGGTTGGGAATAGATTCGTCGCACAATTCATGGATAGATAAGAAAAATGTATTGTAAATTGTATAATAAACATACGTGCAAATAATAAAAGATAATAAAAACATCTCTCTCTCTCTCTTACCTACCTTTCATCAATCTTCGCTCAATTGACCTTTCATCAATCTTCGCTCAATTGTCTTATCTTATGAGTCATAGCCCGATACCTCAATCTTCGCTCAATTGCGTCATCTTATGAGTCATAGTACGATACCTCGATACCTCAATACCTCGCTCCCCGCTAGCCCACAAACGTTGCGTCAAACGGATAACCACATCCGGTGTACCCCGATTTTTTCGACACCATTATCAGTTTTTACCAAATTTATCGATAACCAATACACCCACAACCAATACAACACTACTCACCTGTGCGGATTTTTCATCCCCATACAATGAACCCACTCAACATTCGATAGCCTCATCGATACTCGCGCTAGATCATTATCAGTTACCAAAATTAGAACCCACCTAGCTACCCTACTAATGTGAACTAGGTCAATATGAGCGCTGTGTGGGCACTAAAATTTGTTCAGCCCGTGACGCCCATATGAAGGTCAGGTGAGGAGAATATATAATCTTTACACCACACCGTGATATCCATATGAGCCCTATATGTACTCCCTCATTAATGGATTATCGTGGGCTGATTTTGCTAATGCTCATGAATTACGCATGCATACTCGCGTGAGAACAACCTTGATTCATTTTGATGTTCTATTGATGCAAATATGATTTGAAGGTGAGCACTCATAAGCGACACATAACTGTGTGCCTTTCTATGCACCGTAGAAGACCTAAATACGATGCCAATATGAGGCGCACGTGTCTACTTGCCTTGTTTTTGGGTCTTTCCGTGGGGACGGCTGTCTTTAAGACGAGTCGGGTGCTGGGGAGAGATTGTACAGCGTTACAATATATATATGTATAGGATTCAAGGACTTGTTAGGTAAATGGCCACGAAAGGAGATCATATAATGTGAAAAATGAAATATCGAAGAAGCTTTATTAAAATATGAAAAAATGGAAAATTGACAACGTGATCGCCTCACGGTGTGGCTCGGCGTCGACTACCCATCATTCGCGCTCGTCACCACTCTTGGGCGACAGCTCAGGCGCGTCTTTACTGGGCCCAGGGCCCCGTCCCACATTCGGCCTTTCCTGCCATTCTCCGGACCCCGGAGAGTAGACCCTAAACGGCTTCATCTGATCTGCGGCCGACGTTGTGATCCGCGGACCTTCTCCATCGGTCTGTCGAACCATCTCATAGCGATCATTTCCTTTGATTCGTGTTATCTGGTATGGCCCCAAGTATTTGTCCCTCAACTTGGACCCCGGACCGAATTGCGTCCGTCTTATTGCAACCAGATCACCCACGCGATACTTCGTTGCTGGCTTGCAACCTCGATCGTGCGTCCTTCGATTTTCTGCCTGGATCTTAGCAATATTTTCCTTTGCTACCACTCGCAAGTCCTCTCGTTCTTCGTCAAATTGCGATATCGCTTCCTTTTCGATTAAATCGAGTATTTCGACGTCTTCTTTCTGCCTCATCTTGACTCCGAAGAGTACCTCGAAGGGGCTTAAACCCACACTCCGTTGGAACGTACTGTTGATGGCGCACTGGACTTTGTCGACGTATCGATACCATCGATCGGGATTCTCGTACGCCAACTTCGTCAAAATCGGAATAATTATCCGATTTATTCTTTCGACTTGTCCGTTTCCTCTCGGGACACCCGTCGTGATGAGCACATGATCGATATTCTCCTCAATGCAGTACTCCTGGAACCCCGCTGACGTGAATGCCGTCCCTCGATCGCTTACGATCCGTTTCGGATTTCCGAACACCTTCTGTTGACTCTTCAGCCGGTCTAACACCTCGCTCGTCGTCGTCGTCTTCGTCGGATAAATCCACACGAACTTAGAGAACCCATCGACTATAACGAATAGGTGTTTGTACATCTTTGATGTCGCCGTCATCGGTCCGAGGTGGTCGATATGATACGTCGCGAGCGGAATATCCCCCTTCGGTATAGTTTGTAGTTCTCCCTCCTTCTTTCCTCGTTTTCCCTCAGCCAGGATGGATCGCACACAGCAGCTGACGTATTTCTCGAGTTTTTCTTTCAACTTTGGAATATAATATTCCGACTTGATATTCTCGATCATCTTTTTGACTCCGAAATGCCCGTTCTTGTGCGCCTTCCGGATTATCTCCTGATGCATACTCGTTGGTAGCACCACGACATTTTTGTCTCCCACCCGTTTCATCAGGATCCCGTGTTCGCACGAATAATCTTCGTATGGCTCCGTCTCGAGAACCTTCATGATCACACGGAGTCTCTCCTCGTCACCTTGCTCTTTGCGTATCATTGGCGTGATCTTGTCTTCGATCGTCATTACTGGATATCGACTCAACGCGTCGACGTGTTTGAGACGAGTCCCCGCGCGATGTTCCGTCTCGTATTCGAACTCCTCAAGCATCAAGGCCCACCTTGCGACTTTCGGCGAAATGTTGATTTTGCTCAACGTTTTTTGTAGAGCCGAACAGTCGGTTACCAATTTGAATTTTATTCCGAGCAAATACACTCGAAATTTTTTGACTGCGTGTATTACCGCCAACGCCTCGAGCTCGTACGAGTGTATTTTCTTTTCGGCGTCCGACGTCTTTCGGCTGGTGAAATACACAACGTGGAAACGGTTATCTTCCTCGCCCTTTTGGAGCAAAGCGGCCCCATAGCCTTCTTTACTCGCGTCCGTGTGTAACTCCGTGGTCGCATCCGGACGGTATATTCGCAGTATCGGCTCGCTCACCAACAGCTGCTTCAATCGTTCGAACGCCTCTTCTTCGGCGATTTCAAAACGAAACCTTTGATTGGTTTTCAGCATTTCCGACAACGGTTTCGCGATCTTGGAGTAATCACGGATGAATTTCCTAAAATACCCGGTCAAACCAAGAAAACTCTGTACCGCTTTCTTCGATGTTGGCTTCGGAAAACTCTTGACGGCTTTGATCTTCGCCGGCGACGGACCAACGGTCCCCTCCGCGATGACATGTCCAAGGTACTCTACGCGCCTCTTTAGGAACGTGCACTTCTTCCAATTGAGGGACAGTCCTCGGTCAGCTGCAACTTTCAGTGTCTCCTTCAGATTGGTCAGGGCTTCGTCTTCATCTTTGCCCGGCACAATCAAATCGTCTACGTATGTGAAAACAATATTTCGCCGGATTAAATCTCGAAATACTTCGTCGATAAATCGTAAAAACGACATCGGACTGTTGCACAATCCAAACGGTGTTTTCACGAATTCATATTGTCCGTCTGGGGTAACAAACGACGTATACTTTCGACTTTCAAGGGCGACGGGAACGTGAAAGAACCCGTTTTTCAAGTCGAGCACCGAAAACACCCTTGCGTTCGCTAGAGCATCGATCCGATCATCGATCAGTGGCATTGGAAATCGATCTCGAGCGATCTTCTTGTTTAGTTGTCGATAATCGACACATACTCGATATTCGCCGTTCTTCTTCGGTACAATCACGACTGGACTCGCGTACTTGCTCTTGCTCGGCTGGATAACCCCTTCTGTCAACCATTCGTCTACTTGTTTGTCCAAGATAGATTTTTCTTTGACAGCCAGTCGCCGCGGTCGCAAACAATCCGGTATGTCGTCTTGGAGCACAATCGTCGTCTCGACGTCTGTCGCGACCTCTTTTCTGGACACGTGACCTTCGATGATCTTCTCGATTTCCTCACGATATCGATCGTCAACATCGACCGCCTTTGTATCGGCGAGATTCACGCATCTTAGTTCGCGAAATGTGTCTTCAGTCTCTTCTTCTTTGGTGTCTGCCTCGGCTTCTCTTCGTTCAATCTCGTCGTCTCGACTTTCGTCTGTCGACAGCTTCTTGATCCTGATCATACCCCCTCGTATGACCAATTCCATCTGTCTTGTGAATTTTTTCCCCACCAGCATCGTGTGACTCATGGCATGGTCAGGAACAACGTCGATTTCTCCGTCGTATTCGTCGCCGTGAACTCTCACTGTTGCGCGAAATACTCCGTCCGACTTTACTCGCGCACTCCCGAACCCTTCGAACGTCTTCGAGGTCTCACGTAGCGGCAGGCTGCCGATCTTTTTATACTCGCCGCGTCGCAGCAACGTATAATCTGTACCGGTGTCTATCATCGCGCGAATTTTCACTTTGTTTACTTCGATTGTGATCTCGTCGTCCGTTGACGAGCGAGTCACTACGTTCACTGTCTTTGTGTTATCGTCTTTTGTTGCCTCGCGCGCATTACATTTCGCCGCGACATGCCCGAATTTATTGCACTTGAAACATTTCGGTCCGTCGTCCTTTTGCGGACAATTACGCGCGATATGCTTATTCGAACCGCACCCGAAACACCTTGTCTCCTTTTCACCCTTCTGCTTGTCCCTTTTATCGTCTTTCGTCACCACTTTTGACTTACTTCTCTTCTCCCCACCGTTGCTTTTTTCCTTTATCCGATCGTATCGCTCCAGATTTTTTCTGAGCTCACCGATCGTGGACGCACTGTACAATATTGACTTCGCGGCTTCCTCGTCTTGTATCCCGTCAATTATGTACTGCATCACGGCTTCTTCTTCGACGTCACCTTGACTGGCAATTGTACTCATGGCGTAAACGTACTGTCTCGGTGTCTCATTCGTCTGCCTCTTTCGTTTTGACCGCTGGAGATGCACCATAGCACTGTTCACTTTTGTTTCGAATTCTCTCACGAGACTTTTCTTGATCAACTTCCATGTTGTGAGCCCTTTCTGTAGTGCGATATATTGTTTCGCGGAACCTCTTAACAACTTTTTCGCGTAGATTACTTTTTGCAAATCGTTCCACTGCAACAGCACCGACATGTCCTCAAATTCGTCGACCCATTTTTCGACTTGAAACTTATCGTCACCTGAGAACTGCCAGATACTTCCCTCGACGTCTTTGATTGTAAACGTACTCGGCGTGTTGTACACGGGCCTCTCCATGCGGGCTGTTCTCCTCTCTCCCCTTCGCGCGTCGCTTAGCTCGACTACGCGCGCCGCTTCTCCTTCCACTTCCGAATCTTCCTCGCCTCCGGACGTGATCGACTCTGCGTCGCTTCCTTCTTGATCGATCTCGTCTTCGATATCGACCTCTTCTTTGTCGGTATCTTCGTCCTCTTCTTTATCGACTTCTTCGTCTGTCTCGCTTTTTCGTTCTTCGTGTTGTCTCCAACGACGTAGTAGTTCGGCTTTATTACCCTTTGTTGATAGGCCCAGCCTCTCCAACCGTTTCTTTAGCTCGACGATCGTCTTCTTCGGTGTTGAGGCCGCGAGGATCTTTCCCTTCGCGCCTCCCTTCGCTTCGGCCATCTTTGTTTTCGCTCTGTCTTTCTTACTCGTGCTTGCCTTGGCGTCTTTGTCTTTCGAACACGCCGGTTGTGCTTCGTCTCCACGTACTAGCTGTGTAGCGGCTTCACCTTGTTCGTCCTCTGCGGCTGTTTCCGATCTTTCCAGAACCATCGCTTGCGTCTTTTTCACTTCTTGCAACTTTGTTGTAACTATGCGGCGTATTACCGACAATCACTCGTCTTTTTCTTCGACTATTAGTCAACTCGACTTTACACCTTTGCGACTGTTACGCTTTTTCAACCGACGCCTTTTCCGACTTTTCGTTTCTTTTTCCTTCTTCTTCCGAAAATCGCCCTCTCACACTTTTACTCGAGGTCACCATTCAACTCGACAGTCTCAACGTTATCCCGGACGAGCCCCCATTTGTAGGATTCAAGGACTTGTTAGGTAAATGGCCACGAAAGGAGATCATATAATGTGAAAAATGAAATATCGAAGAAGCTTTATTAAAATATGAAAAAATGGAAAATTGACAACGTGATCGCCTCACGGTGTGGCTCGGCGTCGACTACCCATCATTCGCGCTCGTCACCACTCTCGGGCGACAGCTCAGGCGCGTCTTTACTGGGCCCAGGGCCCCGTCCCACATATGTATATGTATATATATTTCTGGGTGTTTTGGCGTCGCTTTATTCTCTCCGCGGGCGGTGCGAGGAAAACGCGGGCGCCTGCATATCGCTACGAGGCCTCGGCGCTTGGCTCGTCTTGTCAGGTGTTATACTGGGGCTTCGTAGTGTAGCGGTATAGTGTTCTATAGCTTAGAGTCCAACTATTTCGTCGATAGGTAATGAGTTTTACGAGACACAGAAATATATATTTATTTTTGGAGTAAATGTGAAAATATATCTTTATTAAATTGCACAGGTTATTCTACAGGTCGATCGACGTACGTGTCGTGAACAACTGCTTTTTCCCGAAGGCGGAAATCGTGTGTCCCTCGTGTCGCTACGCAGAGCGCGTAGGCTCTCGCTCGTTACCGTTGCTCTCATTGGTCGACGGCGGTGCTGTAGTCGGGATTGTCGGAACTCGGCGATGCGAGTCGGCCTTAGGCTAAGGCCGCACTGCGGTTAACCGCGGGCGGTTTTCAACCGCCCGATTTTGTGACTTATAGGCATCAATGCAAGCGGCCGCACTGGCGGTTTTTTGGCGCGAGCGATTTTGAAACCGCAACTTGTTACAAATCGGTGGACGGCGAAAAACCGCGCAATGCTTTGTAACTTATGAAACTACGTAGCGCCGTACACACGTCGCGGTTATCCGCGCGCGGTTTTGCTCATTCTCAATGGTTGACATACAGAGCACTGGGTTCTAATATTCAACGTCCCGTTCATTCACCTTCGTCGCAGTCATTGCAACGATGTCGTCAAGTGAAGGTGAATGCGTTGATGAGATATTCGATAAGATAGCCCAAAAATTATTTTCGAAGTAGAAAAGAGGCCTGTGCTGTACGATACTAGTCTGCGTCAGTACAGTGACAGAGTAGAAAAGGGTAAGCTTTCGAATGAAGTACTCCAAAATGTAGACAACGATTGGATAAACTTGTCGGAGGGTGAGAGAAAAAACGAGGTGAGGTTATGTTGTACTTTATATACTTTACATTTTTGTGGTAGCCACAACATTTGTCATGAAATATTTTATTACTTAAATGCGATCATATTACCAACTCAATGCACCAGCAGGAGATGTAAAATAATTGGCAAATAAATTCCTTATTTCCATGACGTCCCTGCCCGAACGCAGGCGAGTTGCAGACATACCATCCAGCACAGAAACTTCTGATAATTCATTAGGCAGTTTGCCATCATGTTTTCTTATAAAGCTGTGTAATATGCAACAAGCTTTAATTATGTGGTCGCAAAAATCTAAGTTTACATCCAATGATCTATGCAAAATGCGCCATTTATTCGCCATAATTCCGAATGTACATTCAACTGCCCTTCTGGCATAGGATAGTCTATAATTATATACTCTTTCTTTAATGGACAAATTTCTATTTGGGTATGGCTTCATAAGATGTTTTGTAAGTGGAAAAGCCTCATCGCCTACTAAAACAAATGGTATTGGGACACCATCCTCATAATTAGGTATTATAGTGGATTCTGGTAGATGCAGTTCATTGTTCAAGAACCTTTTGCCAAAATTCGAGTTTTTGAATAGGCTCGCATCACTATTTGAG
Source organism: Netelia melanura (assembly GCA_964007305.1). Classification (NCBI taxonomy): domain Eukaryota; kingdom Metazoa; phylum Arthropoda; class Insecta; order Hymenoptera; family Ichneumonidae; genus Netelia; species Netelia melanura. Next base: position 14,930,072 of record OZ023255.1, on the reverse strand, counting down.
CCATATACTCCAACATCAATAGCTATAAAGCAACAGTCTGCATCAGCAACCCCTAATAATACTAAAGAATACAATTTTTTGTAATTGAAGGCTTCTGAGCTAGAATTATTGGGCCTTTCTATCCTTATATGTTTTCCGTCAACGGCACCGATGCAATTTGGAAAATGTGTTGTTTGAAAAAATCCATTAGCTATATTTAACCAATCTTCTTCTGTTTTCCCTGGCATATATGTAGGCTGCAAACCTGCCCACAAATGCTTACATGTATGTTGAATGATTTCACTTAGATTTGTGGTGCCAATCAAGTATTCAAAATACAAAGATTTTATGCTATTTCCACTTGCCAGATACCTGAAAAGAAACATGCTTTATTTTAGAACAAATTGTTTAGTATTAACACTTTACTAAAGGTTATTGATTTATGCATATCGTTACAGCTGTCGCCATACAAAAGAAATGGAAAAATATGCGAGATAGTTTTTCTAAGGAATTATCTATCCAACGTGGAAAATCCGGTCAAGGTGCTTTAAAAAAGAAAAAGTATGTGCACTTTGATTCTCTGCTATTTTTGGTGCCATCCTTGCAAAAAACGGGAGACAAGCAGTAATATATTACCTCTTGCACAAGTTGAGGAAAATATTAGAAACACGAATTCCCAACCAAGGAATATCGATCGAACTCCATCCCGGAAAACATCTTCGCAGAGGCAGAGTAAGGATGTTGATTACGAACAACAATTATTAGAAATATTATCTTCAAAGGAAAATATGCCACAATATGACGAAGATATAACCTTTTCTCAAATGATTGTCCCGATGCTGCGGAAACTGAATGATGACCAAAAACACTATGCTAAAATAGAAATTATGAATATTTTGCAAAAAGTAAAGTCCTATTATCCATTTTCACAACCTTGTTACACTCAAGGATCACGATCATACGTCCCATTCAGACAAACACCGTCTCCGCAATCATCATATCATACGTATTCTCCATCTCCATCGCCCTTACCAACACCGCCTACACTACTATCAACTCCACCTTCAGTAATCAAGAAGCCAGTAATCGTCCGTCAAGAAATATTACCAGCAACTGGGAAACAGACAAATCCAAAACCTTTTGAAGAATTTCATAAAAGGACTCCAAAACGAAACGTCTATGTGCGCATGATTCCATCACCAACTTCAAGATCTCAAATTGCCCTTCGTCCACTTCAAGAACATTATCAGCAGCCTTCAATATCTCAAATTATATTTCGCGCCTCGTTCTTCGAGATTACAAGGTAGTACGCAAGTCCCGTACGATGTCGCCACTAGTTTAGAGAGAGAAATTGTACCTCCACTCTCCTGCTACTTACTTCGATGCCTCATAGCAATTTTTAGTGCGAAGGACGCCACTGGTTTTTTTTCGACGTGTCGTGTAAAGTAATTAAAATTTTCAGTTTTTTACCTAATAATCATCAGGATGGGAAAATCTTCGAAAAGGAAAAGAGCACGTAGTTATGAAGAGGAGGAAAATCGTTTAATCAAAAAACTCAGAAGAATACAGGAGAAAAAGATGCGAGATCGATCTTCAAGCGACGTTTCGACACCGGAACGAGAAATCGAAGAAATCAGAAAAAATGAACTACAGAGTAAGTAAATATTGCACGACTGAGCTAACACACGAGGTTAGACATAGTCGATGAAAAGTCTTGGAACGAGCTCGCACACGAGGCGAGACAACCAAGCAAGACCACGAGGCAAGATAACCAAGCAAGACCACGAGGCAAGGCGCGATCGCGGCAAAAAAAAAAAAAAAAAAAGATTCAATGTGTAATACGCAGATCGAGTTCGCTCCTTGAGGCGAAACAAGGATCTAGCATCTCCCGCAACACATCAAATAACAATGCACCCAAGAAGCATAACCTCAAAACCGTCGTTATGAATATCGTACGTTAAAATATCCCCTTTTTTCTGTCGTTAATTTACAGGTGGAAACAACGAGAATGGTGCTGTAGTGAATGAATCCGCGCCAAATATAAACGAAAATCAACAAGATGAGGACATCGAACCAGAAATAGATAACGAGATATTAGAGATTCTCGGAAAAGATCCTTCGGCGGAACAGGCGAAAGAGCATTCAATGCACTCGCAGTTGGTGGCCTGATGGAATACGTGGATAACGGAGGGACTGCCGAGAGAAGAAAAAATGGAAATATTGTCCAAATACTCGCGGAAAGGCTCTTGCAAACTAGAGGCACCGGGGTTAAACCCGGAGGTGGCTGCCTCTATTAACGAGTCCGCTATAAAGCGAGACAAGCATTTTTCGACCCTGCAAAATACGCTGGGATCCGCGATTGCGGCTCTGGGGGCCGGCACAACTCGTCTCATTATTCAAAAGGAAGAGTTGAATGAAAAAATCAAAATATTAGAATATCTCTCTGACGCGGGAAAAATCCTTACTGATTTTCACCACTCAATAACGTTGGCAAGAAAATCGTTTATCTCACCGGGATTGCCAAAACAGACAAGAGACGTTCTCGAGAACGTAAAAACAGATTTATTCCTTTACGGTGAAAAACTGTCGGAACGTATAAAGGAAAGTCAATCGATCGAAAAAATTGGACAAAACATGAGGCCACAAGAAAATCCAAAAAAGCCCTTTATTCGAAACATAGTTTCATTAAACCGGGCCCACCTGCGAGGATGACACAGGCAGCAGCGCAGAGTGGGCCTCGAAAGATACAAACACGGTATCCATTTCAAACAAGAGCGCCGCTCAACAAGACCTCGACTTATCCCAGGAGGAACTCGAGCCCAGCGAGAGCTCGGAATTCTTACAAGTCTTACCGCCATCGTCGATAGAGGTAGGCAAAATAGCGGGAAGATTACACAAATTCATGGAAAATTGGAAAACTATCACGAACGATAAGTTTATACTTCAAACAGTAAAAGGATATATAATTCCGGTAAAATCAAAGATACATCAGGCAATAGTACCATCAGAAATGAAAAGATCGAAAAAGGAAAAAATCGAAATGAAATATGCAATCGAAGAGTTAATTACGAAAGGGGCTATCGAGCCATGCGTACCAGAAGCAGGACAATTCATTTCGAACTCTTTTTTAGTCGACAAGCCCAATGGGAAGAAAAGATTCATACTGAATTTGAAAAAATTTAACGAATTTTTACAAACCAACCATTTTAAAATAGAAGATATCAGGACTGCGGTCAAATTATTAACTCCCGGATGTTTTATGTGTAGCATAGATCTACAGGATGCGTATTTTCTTATACCGATTCACTCTAAGAGTAGAAAATATCTAAGATTTCTCTTCGAAGATCAACTTTTTCAGTTTACATGTATGCCTTTCGGGCTTGCTTCATGTCCTTACGTTTTTACAAAAACGATCAAGCCAATTATTGGATGGCTTAGAAATAACGGAAATACATCGACTGCATATTTGGACGATTTTTTAGTTTTCGGGACGACTGAAGAGCTTTGTCGAAAAAACTATAATACAACAACTCAGCTATTAGAATCCCTTGGCTTCATGATAAACAGAGAAAAATGTAGTAATAAACCAATGACCTCCTGTAAATACCTCGGTTTCATCCTAAATTCGAGAAAATTACAATTGGAAATACCAAAAGATAAAGCAGAAAAACTTATTCAGTTATGTTTGGATATAGGCAAAAATTCGAGATTTTGCAAAATTAATTGGTTCTTTAGTAGCTGCATGCCCAGCAGTAGAGTATGGATGGATGTATACGAAAAACTTAGAAAGAGAAAAATACCTGGCATTGCTAAGATCAAAAGGAGACTATAATTGGTGGATGAATATTAAAGAATATTTAAGCGAAGATTTACAATGGTGGATCAAGAAATTACCTGGTGGATGCAACCCAATAAGAAAATTCACATTTGAAATAGAAATTTTTACAGACGCCTCACGAACCGGTTGGGGCGCCTTCAGCGAAGGGCGTAAGGCTCGAGGGTTTTGGTCCGATATTGAACAAAATTATCACATAAATTATTTAGAGCTTCTTGCTGTGTCATTCGGATTGAAATGTTTTGCTTCAAAATGCAAAAATTGCGAAATACTTTTAAGAATAGACAATTCAACAGCCGTTTCGTATATAAATAGAATGGGGGGTATTCAGCATGAAAATCTGAACCGATTAGCATCAGAAATTTGGAAATGGAGCGAAAGGAGAAACTTATGGCTTTTTGCGTCATACATACCCTCTAAGGAAAACCGCGAGGCCGATAAATTGTCCAGAGTAATTAATATCGATACCGAATGGGAACTATCCCCAAAAATATACGCATCTATTACGCGTCAATTTGGTTTCCCTACTGTAGATCTTTTCGCGTCTCGATTGAATAAAAAATGTAATTTATACGTTTCCTGGCACGCAGATCCGGAGGCTTTGGCCATAGACGCCTTTACTATCTCATGGAAAAGTTTACGTTTTTATGCTTTTCCACCGTTTGCACTTATTTTAAGAGTTTTACAAAAAAATTTAGTAGATAAAGCAACAGGATTAGTGATTGTACCATATTGGCCTACACAACCATGGTACCCCATGTATAAATCAATGCAAGTGGAAGATTCAATTATTATCGAGCCACATGCACAAATGTTACTTTCTCCTTGTAGGTCAATAGAACATCCTCTGGCGCACAAACTATCGCTAATTGTAAGCAAGCTATCAGGGAAGCATTCAGATTAAAAGGAATACCGGAAAAAGCTACGGACATCATGATTGCATCGCTCGCCGAATCTACGCTCAAAGAATACAGTGGATCCATCTTTAACTGGGTAAAATATTGTGAAAATTCGAATGTAAAATGGTTTCAACCAACAACAGAAGAAATTTTGGAATATTTAACGGAAAAATTCCACGAGGGAAACTCTTACGGATAATTAAACTCACACAGATCCGCTATTTCCTTGATCGTCCAACAAGAAATAACAAAAGACGAATCGCTGCGCCGATTTTTCAAAGGAGTCTTCCGATTGCGACCACCGAAGCCGAAATATAACGAGCTGTGGAATGTAGATCCGGTTATTAGCTACTTAAGCACGCTAAATCCCTTATCAGACATTAATTTAGAAAAATTAACATACAAACTGGTAACCTCTCTGGCGCTAGCCACGGCGCATAGAGTACAAACATTCGCTCTAATAAGCGTTGAAAATATCGCATTTAACTCGGAAGGCGCAAAAATAAAAGTTCCAGAGCTGATAAAAACATCTCGACCCGGTTCATGCCAACCTCTATTAATTATACCATTTTTTGAAAAACGGAAAGAAATATGCGTAGCTCAAACTTTACAAGAATATATAAAAAGAACGAAATCGATCAGTAAAAATACAAATAAACTGTTTTTGACTATTAAAAAGCCACATAAGGCAGCATCTTCACAAACAATAAGCAGATGGATAAGGAAAACTCTTGGTCAGAGCGGTATTGATATAAATATTTTTATCGCACACAGTACGAGGCATGTGTCTACGCCAACCGCGCATAAGCGAGGCCTAGATTTAAGTGTAATTCGAAACACAGCCAATTGGTCGGAGACGTCAAAAGTCTTCGCAGCCTTTTATAATAGACCATTGGTTGAAGACAGAGCAAGATTCGCCTCAGTCATCTTAGAATAAATATATATGTTATTTGTAAACTGTGTGAAAAACAGTACTGTCCACAGATCATTTGTAAAAAAAAAAAAAAAAAAAAAAAAAAAAAATTCTCTTACCTCTTAACATCTACCTTGTAATCTCGAAGAACGAGGCGCGAAATATAATTAAAAGATCAAACGAACTTACCAAGTGACGTTCGATCTTAATTATATGAAGGGCCTCGTTCGAGATGATTACATCCCACCCAAACAAAAAGTGTTTTTTCTGTTGTTCCCTAAAAATTTTTTCCCGTAATCATCTAAAGAATTTTATTTTTTGGCACGCTTTAAAGAATATGAGGCATCGAAGTAAGTAGCAGGAGAGTGGAGGTACAATTTCTCTCTCTAAACTAGTGGCGACATCGTACGGGACTTGCGTACTACCTTGTAATCATCTCGAACGAGGCCCTTCATATAATTAAGATCGAACGTCACTTGGTAAGTTCGTTTGATCTTTTAATAATTCTTCATCCGCTTCAAGAACTGAACCAGCCGCCACAATTCCAAAAACGTGTACAAGAAAATCAACAAGAAACCAACTATTTTTCACACTGCAAAAAGATAACATCTACGATGAAACATGTATTTAAGCAGTAGAAACGAGTACTCACTGCATTAAGATCTGTGATATTTTTGCTTTATATAAATAGATAAATAAGAGTTACACAATAAAATACATATAATAAAAATTAATATTTGTTAATAGATTATTAATTTTCGTACCTCAAAGTAACTGATAGACGCTCCTCTGGTGATATACATTCCCGAAATGATGTTTTCTCGTACGTTATGTACGGATGCACTATTTGCAAAATTTTGTCGAAACTTGCTACCGACATCCGATAATAGTTAAAAAATGTGTCAGGGTTTTGTCGTAAATAACGGTATTTTTCATGAAAAAACCCTTTTAAGTGTCGGAGTCTGCATAATGGATGTATCCAGTACTGGCGATTTTTCCGTTGGCGTTGTTTTTTCCTTCGCCTAATTTCTAAGGCTACAACATATGCTACGCTCTTAAAGTCCATCTTGGAACTGACATGAAACTAGGCAGAGGTTTAACCGCAAACCGCAGTGCGTGCACCCTAAGCGGTTGCGCGGTTATCCGCTACAACCGCCAGCGCCAGAAAACCGTAGTGCGGCCTTAGCCTTAGTGTAAAGGCGGTACCCACAGTAGCATACGCGCGCCACGCCATCTAGCGGTAGGCAGCGGTGGCGCTTAGCCAAATGTTACGAACTCTGCACTACCAAAGCCGTCTGAAATTTCCACTGACTAACATTGCCTCTTACGAATACGAGTCATTTTGATCATTGTCGTGTTCGAAACGTTAAACTCTTTTTAAATTCGCAGAGTTCTCCTTACGGGAACTTGAATCTCGACATTAGTTGCAATTAGTACACTTTGCTCTACGAAATGTATGCAAATTTCCAATTTTCTTATTACAAGAAGGAGTCTGAACCGCTCATATACAAAGGTGACTTTTTGAAATACGCGCCGATAATTTGTTACGTCCCAAGGTGGGGAGAATTTGAAGCTCCGTCGATAATTCGATGTGCGCGCGATATTTGAATTAAATTGCGCTGTTCGGCTGGACGTGAGCTCGCCGCCTGGGACTTACTTGTGCTCAATGTACCAACTCAACGATTTAGGATTAATCGTCGAGGTTGATTCCTCTTCGAGCACGTATTGTTGATGATGATGTTTCCCAGAGTTCTCGATTGAACCGAGAAGATGTATTTTCTTGGGAAAAATTATTATTGATGCAACACCAACACTTCACATACAATTAACAAAAACAACTGTACTTTATCCAAGTTTGAGATTGTACCGTGAAATTACAACACAAATTAAGACTTAGAGTGATTTTTCAAAAGTCCGAGATTTGTTAGCTTAAGATGTTTTCGATTGCGTAGTTGAGTCGATTCTGATTCTCTTGTCGAAGTTGGTTGAGGATTTCGTCTCGGTTCGGGCAGAGTTACAAAATTATATAAAACTGATTGGTCGAATTCTTTAGCGAGATTTTGAGTTTTCCTATCAGAGGGGTTGTTTCAAAGATATGGGGGTGTTCTGAGAACGTGGTTTGTTTGGACGACGATCGTGGGAAAGAAAAGTGTGTTTTCTGATTATGGTTCTGAGAAATACAGAGTTTGGTTTTCGTCAGATTTTACGAGCGGTGATATCGAACGAGTCGCTCGTAAAAATGTGACATAAATAAGGAGAGCAGGGAAAAGTTTTTCCGTGCCTGATAATTATGAATTCGTATATGGTCCGCTTTTAAAACTAGGAGTCGAGCTACGAAATCGCGCAAGAGGTTCGTGGAAAAGACATAAAAAAAAGATGTTTGCCAGAGAGGGTGTTTATGACTGGATGGGGTGTTTTGGTTATGGTTTTAAGTTTCTTGGTGCATGTATGTAATACATGCACCTAGCTTGGTGCTCTGGTAATCTTAGCTGGGATCTTTCCCCTAATCTGTTTAGTTTCTACGGATAAATGGTATAGTTTATAAATGCAATAGTAAAATAATAATAAGAGAAAAAAAAGTTGTACTTACTGTTTAAATTTTACCGGCAGGCTGCATTGGTTTACAGGTAGGTAAGGTAGTAGTCTAATTTATTGACCGGAGATGTGCGTCACCCATGCTAGGACGTAACAATTGTTATCGATTGTTCAAAGCAGAATGAATCGTTGAAATCAGTCCCCGTCGATATTCGCTTCGAATTCCAGTCTCTAAATTCCTTTCCCGCTCAAACTTCGGCTTATTGTTTAATTTTAGACGATTGTATTGTTGAATATAATCCCATCAGTGGTAATGTTAGAAAAATAGTGTAAGAACGCGACGCCGGCATCAACGTAAAAACAGACTCTAATATTAAAATCATGGATTGGGAAACACCACCCAGCTTAAAAGAACTAGACAACAGCCTGTTAGTATCCGCAGCGTTGGCAGACCCTTTGGGATATGACTTACATTTAGAGTGCACCTTACCCCCTGTGGACATGACAAACAAATTGAGATTAGTTAGTGCACTATATTTATATACAGGAGTTCCCCCGCATGGATATGGAACACAGGGTCCTAAAGTAGCAGAGACAGTTAATAGAGCATACAATTTCAATCGTAAAAAGACAAATAAGACAGTGTCTATAGAAGGATTTGAGATTGAGAGACTACAGTGGGAGGAAGATGATGGAAACTTCCCGATGGATGAGGTTCATGGAAACTACCGCACTAATGATGTAATAATAATGGCTACAACATTCCTAAAGAAACATGTAACAGACATAGATGAAATTGCTGAGTCAACGATAACTAAGGCACTGCAAGGGAATTCAGACATCTTAACTAAAGGTAGTGTAAGAACGCGTTCATCTGTATAGATATTTTTTTATTTTCACTTTTTATAGTTTTTATTATTATTATTAATATATATTCATGAGTTTTTGCACAGAGGGGTGGGGGAAATAACGAGCGTTTGTTATAAATAAATCAGATGCGAGGGTTATTCGAATCAGTTCTATCCGAGATATGGAGTACGTGGTTAACTTGGAGGGTTTCAAAAAACCCTCCAACGAATATGTATTGAAAGAATTTTATATTATTTCTTTAACGAATTCCAATGTAACACCATCGAATTTCTTCGAACCGCCATGTGTATGGACCAATTTGCCCGTCAAATACAGATGCACAAATGCTTAATTGACAAATAATTATCGCGGCTTACCATGGAACTTTAGTACTGTACCCTATATGCTATAAACGGAATGCTCCAAAACGTGTTGCGCGACGCTCGAGTAATTTATGTCAAGGGCTCGGAGAAGAGAGAATGGACGGGGGATTTTCTGAATGGTCGATCGAAGCTCATTATCAATCTTGCCGAATCTCGAGTATCCAGCGTTACAGAAATTGCAGAAAAGCGCACGCACCGAATATTCATATAATGAGCATTTATCAAAGTTCAATGGCGGTTGCCAAACTTAAATCGGACGATCCCTAGTGCATCGAGCCTCTCCGAAAATATGGTACAGCAAAATGTTATTTGTTATAACGCAACAACTAATTATCCGACAGCGCCCAGGTTTCGAACACAAAACGTACGTATCAATATACACTATCTCGCGAAGTGTCCTACAACTTTAAAAATGGTGGAGTTATACATTTTTGAAAAAACGTTTTTTTTTCTCGGTTTTTTATCTCCCTTCATTATGGACCGATCGGCTTCTTTCAGCGCTCATTTTACGCGTATTTCAATTACCTACAATTTGTTCATTGGGACTAAACAAATTCTTTCATTATTTCTTGTTTTATAAGCAAAAAGCGGAAAAAAACTGTTTTTTTCAATAATTTGTTAACAACAAAAAATAAAATGGAAATTAGGAGTCGAAAAGTGGTCAGTTATGATCGGGAGGCTGTTTCGCGTCTGATGGCACTCGCCGTTATCGGGTGCTATTTGTGTAAACAAAAACCTCATTTGCTTGGCCTACTTCCCCACTTTGAGTCACTGTTTTTTGCACAATTTTTTCAATTTGCTTTTTTTCGCTCTCTCGTCTTCGAAAAACGTTACTCGATATTCTAGCTATCGCGACTCGCTCGCGGCCTGCTCGTGCCTCGGTCTTTGGGGCAAACCATATGTCGCGGTACCTTTGAAATGTCTATTAACACACGCGAGTCCAGAAATATACGCTCGTTTAGAGGAATTGCTGCTCCTTTGCTTGTGACGTCACTGCGACACGTTCTAACATGTCGAACGCTGAACGCTCGCGACCCCCCACGCATTCAAGCAGCTGCACCAGAGCTATCGACGAAAACAAAAATTCGTTTATTTAAGAGGCAGTGTTAGTCAGCGGAAATTTCAGACGGCTTCGGTAGTGCAGAGCTCGCAACATTTTGCTAAGCGCTACCGCTGCCTACCGCTAGAAGGCATGGCGCGCGTATGCTACGAAGCCCCAGTATGACACTTGACAAGACGGGCCAAGCGCCGAGGCCTCGTAGCGATAGCCAGCCGCCCGCGTTTCCCCCGCACCACCACGCGGAGGGAATGCGACGGAGCGAAAACAATCGAGTCGCGCGACTAATCTCGCAGCTTTGGTCATGCATATTATGAGAATTGCTGTTTATAAAAACTGTTCACAAAATAATATGATTCTTGGAAAAGATATCTGTGTATACATACAAACCCATTCAGCAATATATATATATATATATATATATATATTGTGACGAATTTCCGGAACCTTCCGCCATCGTCACCTTCGGTCGTCTCTCTCGCTGCCGCATCCGCAATGCCGGCAGGGCGCCAGTCGATTTTTTTATCGCCGGTATCGACAACCGGCACAACCTGGGGGTCGGGAGGGAACGACCCGGCCCCTCCATGCACACGACTTACCTGCGTGGATCGGGTCACTTTTGTTTCGCCGGAGTGACAATCCGGTCCATCTGGTTGCGCCAGCGAGATCGACAAACCGGAAACGCTCGGCCGCTCAGGCTGTCGATTATGGTAGAGAGGGTCGGGGTACGTCACTCCGAGATGGCACCAAAACATCGATAAATTTTCCGAGAGACTAAGTCTCGATCGGAAAACGAGAACAAGAATTCGGCGAACTCACTCACGAAAACTTCTGAGCACGAAATCGTCAGCAAAACCAATCAAAATAACCATCACGAGAGCTTAACTTTTAACCATCGGAATCGACAGGTTAATTTTTATATTACGAGAACTAATTATTTTACGAGAGCGAACGAGAAACGCGAGTTTACTTCATCTATAGGGAGCCGGGTCGACACGGAACTCCCTATAGCACGTACGCGAACTTACACCTCTCACCTCGGCGAGAGACGAACCACGACTCTAGAGCGAGTGCCTAGAGGGAGAGAGCGCGACTTGCACATGACACGTAAGCGAGAGCGAGATACGACTAGAGCGCGTACGTAGAGAGAGAACTCAGCATACGCATGGCGCGTATGCGAGACAGAGACACCTCGCTCTCTCTACGATGCTTCGCGAGACACCTCTGGTCTCAAGCGCGACACGGTAACTACTGATTTTCAGCCAATCACCTTTCAATCAGCCGAAATCTGAAATCTATCACCGAGAGCTACTGCCCTCTCGCTCGACACAATACTTACCCCAACGAGATCGTAATTATCGACGTTACTCGAGATCTTGCGAGTACGCCGAGAATCGTATCCCCATGGTCATCGTGCATAGGGGAGCACTTACGTCGGCGGCGCGAGAGGTTCCCGCTCTCGCCCGCAATCTAAAATCCTCCGCTTCCCCTCATACACGATGCACCTAACGGCGGGGCGCCGGTATTGCAGCCGGACCTGCATCAATTCCTCGTGCGTACTCGCCGGCCGTTCTCTCCTGACGAGTAACTCGTTACGTCGAGCACTCTTCTCCTCGTCAGGATCGAACGCCGTGCCGTTTCCTCCCTAAAACCATAGCATCGACAACACTGTCATCTTCCCAAAACTATCCCTAACGGCAGTACAAAAAAAAAATTCAAGAATCGGTAGCGCGTACGATCGTTGCGTTGTGCGGCGAGGGCAAACCAGATACCGGCCTTGGGACCGTGACTTTTCCCCACGTCGGGAAAATCACGTCACAATATATATATATATGAATACATTCAGATCAGAAACCATATATATATTGAAATGTTCTTTAGGTACTCGAAGAAAATTGAGGGGTAGACGTAAAAAGAAAATTTTAATGATTCTTTATTGATTATATACTGCTATGTTCACACGGTTCCTTATCTTAAGTGTCCACGCTCGCTCCTTGATTTGTATTGGTGCGTCTCACCGGTCGTTACTTTGCGGTGATTGGCGCGATCTGCCGTGATTAATTCCGTAATGCTTCGGCTGATAATTCACACAGTTCCTTATCCTAATTGTCCCTTGTCGTTCTTTGATTCGATTGGCGCGGCTCACCGGACGTTGCTGTGCGGTGATTGGTGCTTCGCGTGGTGAGAATTAGGTACGAGTGCGTCTGATTAGCTGCGTCGTAATCGATGAGAATTGATTCTCGATGAGTTGACAGCTAAGATGGCGGCGTCGGAGTGTATCGAGAACGTGTTTCCTGTGTTGTGTGCCGTAATTATGGATTACTACGAGACGGTAGGCCCCTTTTCGAGTGAATTAATCTTGGTGTGCATGTTTTTCTTGTGTTGGTTTTGTTTTAGGTCCGCCGGGTGTTTGTTTTCTTCAGTTTGGTACTGGTGTGGGACGTCTTCCCATCTCGGTGAGTATGTGCCGTGTTAAGAAATTTTACTCGTTGCTCCTACTTTATTGTTGTTTTATTTTGTTGCAGGGCTTGCCTTTGAGGCAGGGTCTTTTGACGTTGATGTGTCCGACCGATTTTGTGCCGTCCGACACGTGGTGTTCTCAAAAAAAAAAGAACTTCGGTGAGTAAATTCTTTATTTTGCTATTTTATTCCTTTTCCTCTTCGTCGTGGCGTATGTTATTTTCTTTTCTTTTATTCTCTCCTCTTGACCTAATGTTTTCCTTGTTTGTCGATCTGAGTTCCCTTTTCGCGGTTGCCCTTGCGCACTGATTAATTCTGTTACTCTTAGAACCGTTTGAATTTTCCGCTGTTGAGCCTTTGCGCAAATTGTTCTCTTAACAAATTGTTCTTCTTACTGCTGCTCCACTCCTTGGTATAATATTATTATCAAAATGTAATTCGATCTTTCCTTTTCTTTACCCGTGAGTCGTTCTAGAGTTAGCCACCCTCGCTCTCCTCTCGGAGAGTAATGTCCCAGCCTTCTCCCGACTTTCTCACTTTGAAGATACTGGATTTTTTTGTCAAATTCTGCTCCAAAAAATTCTATACTCGAACCCGTTTGTTCCCTCTTTCTTCTCCAGCGAGTCGGTCTCGAGTTAGCCACCCTCACTCTCCTCTCGGAGAGTAATGTACCAGCTTTCTTAAGAATTTCTTGCTTTTGAAGTGATTGGAAATTTCGGTGATTTCTTCTTATTTTTCCTTGCTTTTATATTTTCTTTCCTTTCCTTGTATTTGTGAGAAACTCCTCCCTCTGTCACATTTTCCTTGAATTAACCTTTATTTTATTTCTAATTGTTCTTTTTCTTTTCCAGGTGCTTCAACAGGTGGCGCCACACCTCCAGGGCGGGAAAGCGTTACAATATATAGAGACAGAATATATGTACAGATACATACATCTGTCCGAATATATATATATATTGTATACACATGATTGATATATACACTGCCGCTCAAAAGTTTGGATACACCAGTCGATATTTCTTGCTGCACTTAAATTTAGATAACTCTATCAAAAATAAAGATATTGCAATTTCAAAAGCGGCGTTTTAAAAAGGGTACACCAGGCTTCAGTTTGTTCCATTAAAAATTTGTTTTTGTTTTTTTTTTCGACCCGGTGCGGACTTTCGTCCGTGACCGTTTTTAGGCCGTTTTTAGACCATCGCAAATCTCCCGCATAATGTAAGGAAATTTTTTTTTTTTTTTTTTTACTATGAAATACTTGAAAGGGAATGCAGAAGCTCTATTATTCTTTTTTTAAAAATTGCTTCCGATTGTTTTTCGGAAAGTTATTTCATTTTCAGCTAAAAACGATGAATTTTGAAAAATTTGAAATAACCCAAGAACGATAGGGTTTAAGAGAAAATGTTAAGAACACAAAAAGTTGCGCACTTCCTTACTGAATCGCCTCAAATTTTTTCAGCATTTTTTTGAAATTTTTTTTTTTGGAGTATTTTTTTTCGAAACCCACGAGTGAAATTTTTTTTTTTTCTGGTCAATAAAATGTTTTAAGGTACTCACCTCATCTACACGAGTTTTTCACCGAAAAAGCCGCCTTTGGCTTTCAGCACCGCGTCCACGACTCGCGGCATCCGTTCGATTAGCTTATCGATTTGGGCTTGGTTGAAACTCGACCATGCAGCTTGTAATTTTGCCCAGAGATCCTCCGTAGACGATGGACAACATTGTCTGATTTTTCCATTGAGCTCTTCCCACAGAAGCTCGATCGGAAAATGAGATAAATCAGGGATCTCTGGGGAAAAATTACAAGCTGCAGTCGAATCTCAACCAACACCAAATCGATAAGCTAATCGAACGGATGCCACGAGTCGTGGACGCGGTGCTGAAAGCCAAAGGCGGCTTTTTCGGTGAAAAACTCGTGTAGATGTGGTGAGTACCTTAAAACATTTTATTGAACAGAGAAAAAAAAAATTTTCATTCGTGGGTTTCGAAAAAAAATACTCCAAAAAAAAAAAAATTTTTTTAAAAATTCTGAAAAAATTTGAGGCGATTCAGTAAGGAAGTGCGCAACTTTTTGTATTCTTAACATTTTCTCTTAAACCGTATCGTTCTTGGGTTATTTCGAATTTTTCAAAATTCATCGTTTTTAGCTGAAAATGAAATAACTTTCCGAAAAAAAATCGGAAACAATTTTTAAAAAAAGGATAATAGAGCTTCTGCATTCCCTTTCAAGTTTTCATAGTAAAAAAAAAAAAAAAAATTTCCTTACATTATGCGGGAGATTTGCGATGGTCGAAAAGAGGCCTAAAAATGGTCACGGACGAAAGTCCGCACCGGGTCGAAAAAAAAACAAAAACAAATTTTTAATGGATCAAACTGAAGCCTGGTGTACCCTTTTTAAAACGCCGCTTTTGAAATTGCAATATCTTTATTTTTGATAGAGTTATCTAAATTTAAGTCCAGCAAGAAATATCGACTGGTGTATCCAAACTTTTGAGCGGCAGTGTATATATATATTGATATCATCCACCATATATATAAACCAATTCAGAAATATGTATTGAAACGGTGCGACCGATTCATTAATTTTTGTTAATATTCGTGACTCGAGGTAGAATAAATATACGACAATCCTGTTGGTATGGCGAAGAAATTTATTTGATCTTTTCGGGGTAATTACAGTTTGGCCTGGTTACCGACGCCGGTGCTCTAATGAGTACCGTGCTATTTGCATCGATCCATGCGATCGATGTTGGCGCTAGTGATCGTTCGCTCTCTCTCTCATTATTGCGTACTCGGTTTTAATCAAGATGGCCGCGGCCCCACCTGTCAAACGGGCGCGTGTCGTTATTTTTGGTGCAACAATAATCGAACTTTCTGGGTTTTCACCCTTTGATACGGATTTTCGGGTGTGTAGTGTGTCTAGTGTTTAATGCCGGTCGATGGTTCAGCGTTCTTTCGGCCGAGGAGCTTTTTGGACGTCGTCTAGTGCGTCCTCGCGACGTCAGTGCTTCGAGTCGTGGTAAGTTGTTCCAATTTATTTTTCTCGTACATAGTCTTTTAATTTATTTCCTCTTTTGCAGGTTGTGGCTGAGGTCGTTGTCCGCTCGATACGCCCCAAATTCGCCGCAGGAAGGACCTCGCTGTTGCCGTGTCTCGACCTCGGTGTCGTCTCTTTCTCAGGTGAGTGTTTTACCTGTATTTTACTTTCCCTACTGTGTACCTTTCCCCTACCCTGTACCTTTTCCCTACCAGACGATACTCGTTGCTTCCACTGGAGTGGGGAGCCGCAAGCGTCGGAAGGTATGAGTCAGGTAAGTATTCTAATCTTGCGCCAAATTAATCTGTGCGGGGCTTATTTCTCAGATCTGTACCATCCTGGATGCCAGACGATACTCGTTGGCTCCACCGGGGTGGAATCGCCGAGCGTCGGAAGACACCTATCAGGTAAGAACTGCGTCGCCCAAAGATCCGAGGAACTCGAAGGTTCGGATGCGAGAGTGAGACTTAGAGTGGTAAGTCTATAATTACCGGTCTATTTATACTTTCCAGTCGACTTCCTAGTTGACGCGAAACGTCGCCCTCTAGTGGCAATAATTTCTTGTTCTGTTTCAGGTGGACCGTTACAGTATCTATATATATATTGTGACGCGCTCGCGACACTGAAAATTTCTTAAAAACGAGTCGCGAGCTGCCCGTCCAAAATCACTTATGACGCCCGCGCCTTTTTCTCCCTAAATCGCCGTATTGGGCGCCAGGTATTTCTTTCGCCCGAAATACCAAGGGCGTTTTACGATTCTTCCGACTCGCCTCGGTTAGACCCAGGGAAGGAAGGGGGTGTTCGGGGGCACGTTCTCTTAATTTTTCAAATCTATTGGAAATAACGGGTGAGCACCGGATATGCGAAATCAAAGAACAATACTCTTTTATTTTTGTCACGCTCTACAAATTGTCAGTCGCTCTCTCTCTCACACACACATTCTCATACCGGATTCTATTTTTCCTGCCGACCCCCGGAGACGCCGGAGGGCACAGCCTGTTGATTCGCGGGGCGAGGGGACGAGAATAAGACGCTCTCTACCGCGTCGCGTTACAATTGAATAAGATGCACCACGTGCGCCTACCTTTTTTCTTCCTTTGTCCAAGTGCGCAGCGTCCTCTCTCTCTCTCTCTCCTCGTCCGTCGCTGGCGCAGCCTGGCTCGTCGTCCTCGCTCTCTCTCTCTCGCGCTCGTTCTCTCACTCTCGCCCTGCCGTCACTCGTTCAACGTTTCTCACTTCGCTTTCTTCCTAATTCTCACTCTTTATTTGCTGTCTGTTCACAGTCATACACTCTCGATTTACTTCTCTACTATCCTCACTACTTTCTGCCCCGACTCTTTTCTCATCCACAATCTCACTTCTCAATACTTCCCGACTTTTCGACTCATTCGTCACTCTCGCTCAATCGCTTAATTCTTACTACCGTGCCATTCGCACTCCAAAATCTGACTTGTCGCAATCGGCGATCACTCTCTAACTACTATCCTTAATCTCTAATCCTTCTCGCCGGCCGGCTTCGTCGCTCTCTCGGTCACGTGGTAGAGGCAGGGTCCGTCCGACGATCGACGATCGCTCCTTCGGCACAGCCATCTCTCTCGCTCTGCCGTCGGCCGTCGTCTCTCTCCGTCGTTCGCCGACGTCGTCGTTCGTCGTCTCTCTGTAACGTACGAACATTTCGACGACAGTGCCCGTTCGACTGTACTCTACTTCCACCACGGTTGCGAGACGGCGCGACGCTGCTGTTTGCCCTCGACGTGGCTGCGAGGCCTATAATGCCTCGTCACAATATATATCATTTCTGATCTGAATATATTCAGATATACATATATATACAGAAATATGTATGTATCTATACATACATATACTATACATATATATCTATACATACATACACTATACATATATAGTCTGTATAATGGGATAATTTCTTTCTTTGAAGAATTCTATTATTTTGTGAATATTTTTTATAAGCTGCAATGCTTTCTAATATGTGTAAAAAATGTACGAATGCTGACGAGATTCAGATGTGCGAGCGGCAATCGGAAATTTTCGATCCTGTCTCAACTCGGGTTGTTGCATTCGCCAAACATCTCTCTTGTACCGAAAATGCGATATCGGTGACTGACGACTCTGGTCAGCGAGAGTCGCAAATATAAGCGTCAACAAACAAATCTATGTGATGCCGAGTTGTACAATAAATTTCGCGACCGAGAATCGAAAATTCTCAGACAGACCAAGGTCCACTCTCTGGCACCTTTGTCTATGCAGGGTCAAAATTTCAGCTCGATCGGTTTCTCATAGCGGACGTAAGGTTTGTTTGAATTATAGCTTGGCGTCTCTCGACGAGAGCGGCCGTTGGAATCGGCATATATTCGTACACGCGTACCCATAGCCGCATCGCGCGCTAGCTGTCTATGTAATGGCAACGTCAATGCAACTATCGTGAATATTCATTGTACACACACACACCCACACCCACACACACACACACACACACACACACACGCACACACACACACACACACACATATATATATATATATATATGCGATGAATATTCCTGATAGTTCCATTGCAGTTGCAGGCCACCAGCGATTCGAAAACACCCAGCTGCACTTACTTCGGCACTGAGTGCTTTTGAGAGTACCTAGAGAATTATGGCAAAAATTTTGGGGAACAAATACCAACATACACTTTTGCTATCATGCTCTGTGTATTTTCAAATTTTTAATCGGTTGTTTACTGCTTGCTGGACTACTGATCCAAATTTCGAAGCGTACGTTGCCTGTAACACTTATATATAAATAAATATACGATGAATATTTCCGATAGTTGTATTGACATTATCATAGCTCTTGAATAGACAGCTAACGCGTAATCAAAATACGCACATTTTGCATTTTATTTCATTGCATTCGGGGAGGAAATGAATGAGTATCATGCGAGTCTCACCCATACGCGCCTGACGTTGGCCTAATATGTAGCTTACGCTGTCGTAGCTTTTATGTATATATTGTGACGATTTTTTCGTCACACCGGAGATGGCAGCCTGCAGGGGGTCGCAGGTGCGACCCTGGGCGCCGAGGAAACACCGAGTCATCACCCCGGGGGAAATTCGGTCCATCGGCTACGTTCTCAGCAACCCAGTTCTCGCTGGTGCACCGCGCGCTGAAGTCCGCGCGAAACGGCGCCTCGACGTAAGGAGTTCGGCGGGTGCGGCGAGGGAAGCGGTGCTGCAGTTTTTCGTGCCTGGTGGCAAATATTGTGAGCCAACCGCCGAAAACAGGGACGCCTGTCCGGCGAGGTGAGCTTCCCCCTTCCTCGTCGCCCGTTCCGAGCTCCAGGGGGAAGGCGCGCGGTGAGGGGGGCGCGTCGTAAGGGTTCGGGAGCACTCGGCTCCTAGGCGAGCTGTGCACGACTCTCGTCGCGTTCCCCCCTCCCCCGCTCGCGCCACTCGACGGCCAGAGAGGGGTATGCGGCGCAGGAGGACCGGCGAGAATCTCCAAGGAAGAGAGCTGACCACGCGACACCAGTGACATGATTGGTCACCGAGGATTAATAAGGAAAAGTAGGGGGAGAGTACCTAGGCTAAGTTCACCGGCCGGACGAGAAGACCGGCAGTTTAGAAAATTGGGGTTCGCGAAGTAGACGCGTGGCGAGCAGAGTAAGACGCGAAAGTGACGAGAAAGAGAAGCAAGCAAGGGAGATCGGCGCCGACCGCACGTGAGTCGCAATACACTTTTCGAGCGGAAGAGAGAGGAGGCAGGGACGAGGCAGCGAGTAAGTAAATTCCGAAATACTCGTTAAAATAATGAAAATTAGTTTTGCGGTAGTCCCGCGTTAAGACGTTACCACGCACGAGGTACAATATTAGCGAACAAGAGCGGCTCGCCCATGCCGACTCTCTCTTTCCATAACACGCGCAGGCGTCGAATACCATGTGCGATCGTCCTCTGCCGCGGTCGCGCCTTGTTGTTTACATCGTTTACGTCGAGTCGCCGTGCCAGTTTTATGTCGTTAGAATACTGTTAAAATTATCATAGAATAGGAAATATTTTTCTCTCGTCGCGTCTAGGCTATCTGAAATACTTAAGTATCGTTAAGGGGGTTACATACCAGCATTGGATATCTAAAGGGTGCTATCTGAAGTAATTATTTATCGTTAAGGGGGTTACCTATCATCCTTGGCTACCTACAGGGTGCTATCTGAAATAATCATTTATCCTTAAGGGGGTTACCTATCGTCACTGACTACCTACCAGGTGCTATCTGAAATACTCATTTATCCTTAAGGGGGTTACCTATCATCATTGGCTACCTACAGGGTGCTATCTGAAATAATCATTTATCCTTAAGGGGGTTACCTATCGTCACTGACTACCTACCGGGTGCTATTTGAAATAGTTATTCATCGTTAAGGGGGTTACCTATCATCCTTGGCTACCTACAGGGTGCTATCTGAAATAATCATTTACCCTTAAGGGGGTTACCTATCGTCACTGACTACCTACCAGGTGCTATCTGAAATACTCATTTATCCTTAAGGGGGTTACCTATCATCACTGGCTACCTACAGGGTGCTATCTGAAATAATCATTTATCCTTAAGGGGGTTACCTATCGTCACTGACTACCTACCGGGTGCTATCTGAAATAATCATTCATCGTTAAGGGGGCTACCTATCATCACTGGCTACCTACAGGGTGCTATCTGAAATAATCATTTATCCTTAAGGGGGTTACCTATCGTCACTGACTACCTACCGGGTGCTATCTGAAATAATCATTCATCGTTAAGGGGGGTACCTATCGTCATTGGCTACCTACAGGGTGCTATCTGAACTAATCATTTTATCCTTAAGGGGGTTACCTATCATCATCGGCTATCTAAAGGGTGTTACCTAAATCGGCTATCTATCTTCGAGGGGGTTACCTATTGTCATTTGCTAGATATAAGGTGCGCCGTAAAATAAAGTTTCAGTTCGAAAGGAAATCTTGGCGCCGGAGTTCTCTCCGTGAGAGTACGTGTAATTAGGCTCTCTCTCTCGGACGCGGCTACCTCTCGATTAGGGGAATAGAATGGCGGCGTGTTAAAGTACCTGCCGATAGCGAGCGGTGATAAATAAGAGCCTGCCGCTCGAATGTTATAGAGAGTTCGACTTGTGTAAAGACCCACCCTGCAATAAACTTGTTATACCCGCTGAATATTGGACAATTATTAAGTACAATACCCAATTACCATCCTATCCTACACGTCCACCCCCTCTACCTAACCGACCCGCAGGCGGGCTGGGCCAGCCGAATTTGAGCCCGAGACCCCTGTGCTCGCCCTCGGGGTGGAGCGGGGACGCGAGAAGGGCGGCCGCGGTGGCGGCGAACTTAAATAAAGCCGGCCTAGGTCGGTGGTACCCGAGGGTACCTGGCGCCCGTCCGCCCCCCGGTTGCCCTGACACGTCAGCAGATCCCGAGTCCACCTCGCCGGAGCGGTGGAAGCAGGCGCGGACCAACGCGCGCTCCTCCCCGGGCGAAGGGACAGGCGGTTCTCGGTGGGTGCGGGAAAACCCGTTACAAAATATATATATATATATATATATACGCGCGATCCCTGCGGTAGTCAGGCCGGGCGACAGTCGGTGACGGAGGAGGCAAGGCCTTGCGGGCTAAACATATATAAGTATATATATAGCAGCAAAGCTTTCCGTCATTTGTCTCCGCTTTCACCGCTTACCATACGAGTTTCTTGAGAAAATTTCGCCAGCGCCTTCTCTTCGAATTTCGCTACACTATTTTTTTCGTATGTCGGTCAAATTGTCGATATCTTCTTGTCAAAAATTTCGATCAGCCTTTATTCATTCAATTTTGCATAAAATCTAATGAAATAAAGCCCGAAATGTGTGTTTTTTAATTGCGGAGTGGCTCTTGCTCTTGAAATTGCGATCCGATCCGTGCATCATACGTAAATCTGTGATTACTCCCGTGATAATACAAAACTGCAAATTTTTTTTTAATATTTCGATAAAAAAATACCAACAGCCCAATTTTGCCATAATTCTCTGTGTACCTGCCAATTTTAAAGCTGATTGATTGTTTAGTGCTCGCAGGACTACTGATCGAAATTTCGAAGCGTACGTCGCCAGTAACACTGCCTCTTAAACTCATTGTGAGAATTGTCTCGATATGCATGTCGTCGGTATATACAATCCCACCTTTTCTGAAAAAAATCCATTGTTCGGCGGTATCAAAGAATATTTATCCGATGAAATATATCGTGTAACACGTAGCATTAACAAATTATATTTATCCGACACTCGGCCATTAAATAAACAACACGGTTGCGGTTATTGATACCTGATATTCGTCGGCGGTATCGAAGAATATTTATAAGAAATTTTAAATAAACAACACGGCTAAGAAATATCGGGAAGCTCATACCTCATCCCCCCCCCGATTCATCCATCATGGCCAGCACTCGACTGATGCTGCGATTCGTATAACGAGCCATTTTATAATTCTCCGTTGAGGAACTTGAGACACAAATGTCCACACACTACTGTATCATGTCTTGATATATTTTTAATAATTGTATTAAATTAATAATGCTACCAACACGGAGGTATTTTATTAAATCGGGCGGTGGTTGAAGATCACC
This sequence comes from Netelia melanura, assembly GCA_964007305.1. Taxonomy (NCBI): domain Eukaryota; kingdom Metazoa; phylum Arthropoda; class Insecta; order Hymenoptera; family Ichneumonidae; genus Netelia; species Netelia melanura. The sequence continues at coordinate 14,907,477 of OZ023255.1, read as the reverse complement.
GAAACTGTCGTTCAAGTACATTACTTTCCCGTTCTTTTTTGCGTATGCGACCCATTCCGTGACTGGACCTTCTTTATCTATCACTATGTTAACAAGTAGTTAATTCCTTAAGAAATTAACCGTCAATTTTATTTCAACAGGCACTGTGCATGCAGGGATGGGATGTACAGCATTAAATAAGCTGTTAGTTTGTTTATATTGAGGCGTTACGTGTTGTTGAATGATGAGAGACGAATGGGTAACGATCACGGTCTTACATACAGGTCTTGCAACTCCCCGGAGTGGAGGAAGGCTAAAGTGACTCGCATATTGAAGCAGAAAAATTGAGTTCTCTCTATCGCCACCTGCAGCGCTGCTATCGAGTGTTGACATGACATAACCTCATAATCATCGTTTTCGGTTTTGGCAGTTTGTACCGCGATACAAAATTTGGTTTTTGTGCTGTGATAGTGAGTTGGGTTAAAAAAAGAAATATCATTATGGGACGATCGTGCGTCGTTCCAAATTGTAAAAGTTACTATCGAGGTGCTGGAAAACCAAAAGTTTCAATTTTTAAAGTGCCGAGTAACATCAAGACTTTGCAGAAGTGGAAAGCCGCTATTCCGGGTTTGTTGGAATTGAAGTCTTCGCATAGTATTTGCGAGAAGCATTTCGAAGAGAAATTCATCCTTCGAAAATATGTGAAGCACGATATTAACGGAAAAGTAATAGCAGAAGTAAGTATTATTTACTCTTATATTTTCGTTGTATATCACAATTTATTTTTGTAATGTCAATATTGGAAATTTAATCATTTTTTCTGTAGGTTCCATTCCAACATCCGCGTTTATCTTGCTCTGCTTTTCCAACCATTTTTGGTCAGAGCACACTATCTCCATCAAATGAAAATACAGTCGCAATTACTGGTAAGGAAATATTGAACTTGGGAATCGGAAAAAAAATACATATAAATTCGATTACATAACAAAAATAATAAAATAAATAAACTCATAAATAATTAGTATGGACTAAAAAGTATCGTATTCTTTCACCTGATTACAGATATCACCGACGACAATTGTTTGTCGATCATTGATACGGCAATTGATGAAGCGCAGGTGGATCCCGCTGGACCGTTCAAACAGGAAACCGTTCAAATTGGTTCTGTCAAAGAAACAGCGCAAGTGGATCCCACTGGACCTTACGGACAGGAAACCCTTCAAATGTGTTTTGTTGAAGAAGCAACCCAGGTGGATCCCGCTGGACCTTTCGAACAGGAAACCCTTCAAATGGGTTTTGTCGAAGAAGCAGCGCAGATGGATCCCGCTGGGCCTTTCGAACAGGAAACCCTTCGAATCGATTCCGTCGAAGAAGCAGCGGAGGTGGATCCCGCTGGACCTTTCGAACAGGAAACCCTTCGTATTGGTTCTTATGGCGGAGTGCCGTTAGCAGCCGAAGTGGATTCGTTGGGACCGAAGTTACTGAGCGAAAGGAAATTCGAATTCCAGAACGTCATAATTAACGAACGTAAGTTACAATTTATTTAAGCTGTTTACTTTACAGCGTCTAACAATTCGCAGCATTAAATTATGAAAAACTTAGGACGGGTTGTTCCAACCTCCCGGTAAGCCTAACTGGTTTGATCCCTAGGTACCTAGAGCACAAAAAATCAAGATATTCTTTAAAAAAATGTTGTTGCTCTGCTAACAAAGCGATCAAAAATTTATTTTAGGGTTGTATTAACTACATAATAAGGTATATGAGGCATTTCGCATGAAGTCATCCAACCTAAAACATAAAAGTTTTTTAATCGTCTTGAAATGTTTATGGTCGATAGTCCTATTGATAGTGAAGCTTCAGCGAAAATTTTAAGGGTCTAGCTCAAATAGTTGCCTAGCAATAGGGGCTCAAATTTGTACCATATTAACCGTCGTGGCAACATTCCCAGGTTTGTGCCTTGGCTGCAGCGATGGCTTTGACAAGGGCCTTTTTCGAAGCTTTATACAGCGCCGCGGCGATTTCGGCAGCTTCGGTCGCATCGGCCGTACGGGGTCTTCTCCTAGCCCTAAGCATCGGCGCCTAAGTTTGAGGCACTCTGCCCTCATCTCTGCACTAGTGTCAGACCACCAGTAAACGGGCGCTTTGTGGCCTTTTCCAGTTCTTCTAGGCATAGACGCGTTGCATCCTTTCTCAATGAGTTGCATTGTGCGTTGGACGAGCAGTTCCGCATCTTCCTCGTTGGGGTCGGGCGGGACTGCTTCTTGCAAGAGTGTTTCCCCGCGGCTCAATTCTAGGCGTAGCAGCTCCCGGTTTAGCTTGGCTGCGTTCCAGCCTTTCGGTTTTGGACGCCCCCTTCTATTCCTACCAAACCTATCGGCAGTACCGATTCCGAACCTGATGTACTGGTGGTCGCTTGCAGTGAAATCCTCTAGTACCTTCCAGTTCCTGATTACAGCCGAAGCTCTGGGGGTAGCAAGGGTTACATCGATGATGGAGCCCCTGGTCCCAGCTCTTCTGAATGTAGTAGCCGTTCCGGTGTTCATGATAGTCAGGTCAAGTCTGGCTGCCATCTCTACCAGGCTTGCTCCTCTCCTATCGGTCCACTGCATCCCCCATTCAATTGCCTTGGCATTAAAGTCGCCTCCGATGATGGCCTCCCCTTCTATTGACCTAATTGTGTCCTCAAGGTTGTCGATCTTTTCCCTGAAGGTTCCGATCGGTTCACTTGGAGAGAAGTAGCAGCTCACGTATGTTGTGCCGCCGGACCTGATCCATACATAACCGTCTCCGGCACCTACGTCGAGCACTGGTACGCTTTTTCGATTTCGGACCCAGATTGCAGCCCAGCCTGTGTTATCTTTGTACCAGTTTGGGTACTTCTCGTCTCGGTTTTGTTCGCAGATGAATAAAAGATCTGCTTTGTTTTCGTTAGCTATTTGCGGGAGGAGCTGTTGGGCAAGTCGTGGCCGGTTCAGGTTGCCTTGCAATATCACCGCCATCGCGTTTTGGTCGTAGTGGCCGCGGCGGAGAAAGCAGCGCATCTATTGGAGCCGGGTACGTGGTCCGTCGGGCTTCCATTTCTCAGGTCCGCGCACGGAAGGCAACTCGGATTCTTTGTGCATGATGGGGCCTTGTGGTCATCGCCCCCATACCTCCAGCACTACTGCGATCTATCCACCCCTTTGCAATCAGCCGCCCGGTGTCCAAACCCATGGCACCTGTAGCATCTGATAGCCTGAGGGCTCAGGCGAGCTCGGCAGTAGACCCATCCGATTTTGATGCGGCCGATCTTGTTTAGCTTCATTGCAGCTTGTGCTTCCAATTCCACGAACGCCATCCGGTTTCCTCTCACTGTACTCTTCTGGAGGTTGATGCTCATATCTTCACAGTTGACGCCGTCCAGTGCTCCGATAAGGGCAGCTTCAATTTCCTCCTGGGTGGAAATAGCATCGATGTCCCTGATCTCGATCGTCGACCTTGGCGTGAGTTTGTGGACAATACCACTTCCTCCAACTGCTGCCTGGATCACTTGCTCGAATTTGGTGTTAGCTTCTGTTGCGTTGCCTAGTTCAACCAGGACGGCCCCAGTTCGCGTCTCTCTGATTGCCCTTACGTTGACGCCATGCCACCGTGGGCCAGGAGACCGAAAAAAGTGGCCAAAAGTCATTTTTCAAATTTTTTAAAATAGAAGGTTTGATACTATTCGAGACAGTTTAAAGTAATAATTATGTGTATTTTGTGCCATTTAGTTAAGCAATTTGTTTTTGTTAGCACAGCAAATTTAAAGAATATATTAAATGAGTGTTATGATTATTTCTTGTAAATTTCATAATTTGAATAGGACCTTACCCATTCAAAAGATTTCATATATATTATTTCTATTGTTAGTGATATCACAAATTGTTAAGCATCATGTTTTGACCCAAAAATTAAAATTGGATGTTGTTACTTATGATTTAATGGACAAAATACCGATATTTTTAAGACTTCGTATGCTGTCAATTCACCATAACAAGTCATAACATATTGAACAAAGCAACGCATGGTATCGACGTGTTCTGTATAATGTATACTTTAACGTAAATATGCTAATTTTTGCTAGTTTTAATATATGTTCAAGTATATGGCATAAACATGTAATTGTCTCCTATGCCGCGCGCTACGGTTGCATCCATACTGTGCGCAGGTCATGGTGCACAACAGAATTTTTTTGATGGATTCTATTAAATCCTGTGTATAAATTAACTTATACATGCTTCTATTTATCTGTGTTTGTTTTAAAAATAGATTTAGATTTAGATTTTTCCGATTTACTAGAGTTTTACACGGAAAGAATTAGTTCTCAAAATTTACCCTGAAAATGTATAGTTGTGGTACAATACAATATTTTAAAGATTTTTACCATGAAATTCAGTTAAATTAATCAAACTTATTTTATATTTTATTGTAGTTTTATTAATGAATGTGAGAGATTTACATTAAAATTCTTCAAAATCTGTTGTCCCACGATTACTATATTTTCAGGGTAAATTTTAAGAAATAATTCTTTCCGTGTATAATTTCTTAATTGTGTGCCGCGCGCCGGAGCACGAGGTTATATAAGTCGCCACTATGTGGCGCGTCGCAGTGTAGTCTAACTCGTAAGAGAAATGTTACTTCGAACAGTATGAATAGAGGATGTGTTACGCCTCGCTACTTCGCTTGGCTTATTTTTGCCGCTTATTCTTGGTGTGTTTATTCTAGAATTTGATTTATTCTTGATAAAATGGCGAAATTTTCAAAGAGAGAAATTTTAAATGTGATATTAGAAAATGATGATGTAGATGCTGGAGTCCAATATATTATACAAAAACTTAACTATGATACTATAAATCCTGATGGAAGGGTACAATTAAGAGCTTTAGTTTCGTCGCTTAGAAGTAGAAGAAAGGTAATGTTTCAAGCTGTGCATAGAAATAAAGCTGAATTTGAAAGAAAACATGCTAAATGGTTGTGTTCGGAGTTTTCAATTGATTCTGCTAATTTATTTTTTAGCTGTCCACATAACGCAAATGTAGAATCGACTGTACGACCTGGTCGCCCGCTAATTGAATTTAAAAATAAATCTGACCGTTCCAAACGTAGAGAAGTAGCAATGATTATCGCTAAACAGAATCACGATCCGCAGAAATTGATAAGTGCATGCCGTTACGCAGCAAGACGTTCTGGAGATGAAAACTTAAGTGCAATTCTTGATAAAGTAATAGAAAATCCGGCTAAGATAAGAAGAATTATAAGTACTCCTGAAATGCAAATTAAACAGAAAACTCCAGTGGAAGCTTTGGCATTTATATTAAATAATTCGATGTCAAAAAGTGTATATACGGACATGCGTTTAGAATCAATATTATGTGGTGCAGATATTTGGCCGACATACAATCTTGTAAGAGAAGCAAAATCAGAATGTAGACCACCGAAAAATGATATTTTTATTAACAAAAGGAAAGCAAAAGTTTCTCTTCAATCTCTCTTGAACCATACTACATCCAGAATAATAAAAATGCAATCAGAAGTTATACTTCAAAGCGCACGTAATGCTCACATGCTTGAAGCTGTGTTATTGTGCTCATGGGGTTTTGATGGTAGCTCTGGACATTCATCTTATAAACAAAGTTATGCCTCTTCCAGTAAATCAGCGAATCCAAGTGATGATGAGAATTTGTTTGCTACAACATTAATTCCATTGCGATTATTATCGGCAGCTAATATAATCCTATGGAATAATCCAGCTTCTCAATCTGCTAGATTTTGTCGCCCTATTATGTTAGAATATATCCATGAATCTAGAGAAATTGTTTTGCGACAAAGAAATTACATTGAAGAGCAAATAAAAACTCTGCAAATCTTCGAATTTAAATTAAACGATGCTTTAATCATTCGTGTTCATTTTTCTTTGTTTCTAACATTAATAGATGGAAAAGTATTAAATTTTATCACAAATACTAAATCAATGCAAACTTGTCCTATTTGTCACGCGACACCGAAACAGTTCAATGAATTATCTAATAAGCAGTTAGGCCTCTTTTTACCGGATACTAATTCCCTCCAATACGGAATTAGTCCACTTCACGCTTGGATAAGAATTTTTGAATGTGTTCTGCATATTTCATACAGGCTTGATGCTAAAGTCTGGAAAATGAGAAGTGTGGAACAAAAAGTACAATTCGCAGAGAGAAAAAAATTAATTCAATCACTTTTTTGGGAAAAATTTGGGTTAATAGTTGATAAACCAAAATCAGGTGGCAGTGGTACAACGAATGATGGAAACACGGCACGTAGAGCTTTTGCAGATACAAATCTGTTATCTGAAATCTTGGGAATTAACAGTCAATTGCTTTATAATTTGAAAATGATTTTAATTGCTTTATCATGTCATTTGACAATTGATCCGAAACGATTCGACAAATTGTGTACTAATACCGCTGAAATTTATGTTGCCCAATATGCTTGGTACCCTATGCCTTCAACTTTACATAAGATTCTTATCCATGGTGCTGAAATTATCAGCACATGCATTTTACCTGTTGGAATGCTAGGCGCAGAAGGATCCGAAGCTCGAAATAAACAGTATAAGAATTATAGAGAATTTCATAGCAGGAAAAATAGTCGTGAAGTAAATCTTCAAGATATGTTTTATAGAGCAATGGATACTTCTGATCCTATTATTTCAACGACAAAACTTAATTCTCAAATTGGCAAGAGAAAAATCCTTTTACTTCCTAAAGAAGTAATTGATTTACTCGCTATTCCTGAAATTAAAATAACAGCAATACCAACGTGCAGTTCTTCTGCAGAAGACGAAAATTTAAATTTAACTGGTGTTTCTGAAACTTATAGGATTTTAGATGAACAAATGTTATCAGACACTGAGGAATAATTCAATAATAAAATTTGTGAGAGGCAAGGGGACTCACATAAAACAAGCACCCCGAAGGAGTCTGAAATCGCACTGCAACCTCCACGTGGTACACTCTGGTAACTACAAGTTATAGGCTAATAACAGGCGTCATATTTCTAAATTCAGAATTAACGAGACAAAGATTGTTGCATAGCATTAAAAATATTATAAATTTAATTTTAAATTATGATCATTCCGTAAAACACGCTACGTATTTACAATGATTTTTAAAAATGAATTCCTTTATAGTAGTTCGTCACATTTAGTCTAAAATTCCGATCACAAATCTATTTATATAGCAGCATAGATTCAAAATAATATCAATAACTGCTCTTTGTGTAACTCCGATAAAGTCAACAAATTTAAATCCACTATTTTGAGTCCGCCATTTCGAATTTATAAATATTGAGCTCTGATTCAAAATCAGCGTTTCCAAAAACCTCTGAATACCGAATTTAACAGCAATTGAAGCATTTTTAGCATTCTCGTCCGCCATGTTGGATCCGCCATTTTGAGTTCGGATTCGAAATCAGTGACCTCAAAAACCCTTAGATACCGAGTTTTATGCCAATCCATCAACATTTTGAATTTTGGCCAAGATTTCGGGTCGTCTGGCTCACTGTGCATGCTCGGCAGGGTTCACGGTAGCCCTGATGTCTTTCAGGACGTCTGCGTAGTTCTTCCCGGTGGCTGGCCTGATTAGGACCGCCTCGGGACGAGTCTTCGGGGGTCTCCTGTTGGATTCTGTTTTCTGTCCCTTCACATCAGGTTTCCTTCTGGGTGTTGCAGCTGACGCAGGCGTTTTCGGCGGTTTTCTCGCAGGGCCTGTTACCAGCGTCTAGTTCTGGCCCGTGTCTTCCTTCTTTCTTCTGCTGTTCCTGTTGGTCTCGGGGTTCTGCGGGCTTGGCGTCTCCCTGGTGCCCCTCTTTCGTTTGCTCGCTGGGGTTGGTATCTGTTTTGGCTTATCTTGCCAGGCTGCCGGCGTCCGGGGTAGACGCTCTTCCTCGGGCTTTGCAGCAGGGAGCTCGGTGACACTGTCAACAGCAAGCCTCGCGTTCTTCCATTTTTTACGACATCTCCGGCTTTTAGCGAGAGCGTCTTCCGCTCTTTCGGTGGCTTCCTTTACTTCCTTTGGTACCGTCTTGAATTTCAGGAAGCTGGCTTTCATTGCCACGAATATTTCGCGGTGAGCTTGGAAATGATTTTCTTCTTCTACTTCATGTTGGAGAGCTTCTTGCCTGAGCGTTGCCTGCCGCTGCGCGGGGGTTTCGCTACTGACTCTCGCTAGGCTTTCACTTGGCGTTTTAAGTCCCATGGATGCCAAGTGGCCCACCTCCATGGTACTGCGGCCTCCCCCAAAATCCGTGAGGCCGGCACCGGCCACCGGAGCTTTCACCCGATCGGAACCGGTGGTGAGATTATTCCCTGTTTGGGAAGTACTCACTTGGGGTATTACGTTCGATTCGCTTCTATCCATGCTGATTTTTTTAACGAGGTTTCTTCCCCATGTCTGTTGGTCCGCGGAAGGTATTTTAGTTGCCTCCTACCCTCTATATATTATTATAGCGAGCATTCCCCGATCCGCCACCTGGGGACGCGCCACGTAGGGGTACAGACATCCCCCCGTGGAATGTGGTCACTACTGGGCATCACTAGCACTGTTGAAGAAACAAAAACTTGGTTCACTCACCCCTTGGACAATGCCCGGAAGATTTTCGTATTTTCCGACGTTCCGCATCTCATTAAGACATTACGGAATCGATTGTACAACAGAAAACGATTGCGGGTAAGTTTCAAAATGAAAAAAAAACATTGTTTATAATAATGATTATTATATATTCAATAAAGTGGTCAGTCGTGATTTTAATGGCATTTACCTGATTCTTTTCCAGATGACTTCCGAGAGCGGGTACGTTGAATGGAAATATTTCCAAATACTATTGGACTTGGACACTCAACATCCAGGACGGGCGAGGGCATGTCCGAAATTAACTAAAAGGCACGTGGTTCTCGATAACACTTCAAAGATGCGTGCTCGGCTTGCAACGCAGGTAAAATTACTTATAGCTTGGATTGAATTAACTGTATATTTATTATCAACGTGTTATTACTTAAGGATGTACTTGCACGAACTCAAAAATAACTTTAAGCTTTGGTTTTTTTTAATACAAAGATAAGTGTCATAGGAACTCAGATTTTAAATTTGAAATACTTTAACCACGTCGTTGAGAAGATATTAAATATTAAATTATTGAAATTTTACACGATGAGCATACAGATTGACATGATTTCCACAATTTAAGTATGAAATTAACACTGTTCGAAATAAGATAAACCTATAAAAATACTTTTATTCCGTTCCATATATAATTCTTTAAATATGGTGGTAATTTGAAATATTTTCACCACGTCGTTTATCAATAATTAATTATTTTCGAGAGCAATTATGCAGCGTTGCAACTACGAGAGTAAGTGCGTGCGCATTCTGTAGCGTGCTCAAATTCAAAAGGGTTTTGATAGATTTGGTAAGCTTTCGCAGTACAAAGCAGTATCAAATGTCAAAATATATTAAAACGGAGAAAATAACTGAATAAGCACATGAAATAAGTAAATAACTATTTACGTATAAAATTGAATAAATTATCACTCATTAATAAGACATTTTAGAGAGGTTAGATTATATGTCAGATTCTATGTTTACTCGCCAGTCGATACAACAGAGTTACCAACTTTACGTAGGCAATACTGCAACATTTTATTCTCACTATCTATATATATACTAGACATGCTAATTTCAATACAAAACGAGGTTGGTACTTTAGTCAAACAAGAGACTTGAACGATAAATTCGAATAATTCTCACGTGCAGCATGAATAAATCATAATACTAATTAGCTAGTATATGAAAAACATTTTTCGCGTTATTCCTGAAGATTTTAAAAATATACTTTGAATTGACTTAAACATAGTAGAAGTACATCCTTAAATACTTGTATCCTTTTCGTTACAGATTTTCAGTAACTCGGTTGCCAACGGTTTGGCTTTTTATTTGTCCCAAAAATGTAGCCATCTTGATGAGTGCGAACAGACCATATCATTTTGCAAACGTGTGAGTGATATGTTTGACGCGTTGAACTGCAAATCTCCAAATCAAGGACTTACTCCAAACTGTAACGATTTCAAGGTAAAAAACAGGCATGCACATACACGCGTCTTAATTATTATAAATGAGATACTTACCTTTGCATAAATATACATACTTACCATGATGCAACCTGACACAAAGAGAGCGTCCAGCTAAAAAAGAAAGCGTTTCTTCCGGGGATTTTTGCAGAGGGAAAATTTTTGTAAAGGTAAGCCCAGTACATTTTGAGGCACATTTTACGGTGGCATATTTTAATTTGTTGAAAATAAACCAATCTGTTGGTCGACGTATTTGGAGAGCGTCTTGCCATAATCGACGGAAATGATACAGCTCGTAATTCTGGACTGAAACGAAAAAAAACATGCAGCTTTAAATTGCAATACAATTTCTTCCTGGGTGAACTACGCAAAGCAGAAAAAATCGTAAAGTCATAACTTTGCAGGTTTCAAAAAGTAAACGTCTTTTATGTTTTATTTTATTTTTAATTTGAAGTTACAATTCCACAATTTTTTCTGCTTTTTCACAGTTTACCCAGAACTAATTTATTTGCTAATTTAAAACTGCATTGGTTTCGTCGTTTCAGCCAAGAATTACAAGCTGCATCATTTCCATCAATTATGGTGAGACGCTTTCGAAATACGCTGACCAACTCACCATGATTTTTTAATTTTTTTTTCGACAAATTAAAATTGTCTCAAAGCACCAGATTCGCTTGTTTTTCCCAACTCAACGAAAATTCCCGCAAAAACGCTTCCTTTTACAGCTGGACCCCCCTTTACAATAAAATCTCACTATTATTTCATATAATTTGATATAATACTCTTAGATGCGAGGTGCCAAATTTATGTTCGTCTTTTTATTTATAATAACCATCAACAGGTGTTAGAAGAATCCCTGGATTGGCTCAACCGATGGGAACTGGCGGTGAAGAAGGGCGACATAATGGAAAACGAATTTTTAAGTAGAGAAACTGCGCAAGGATTAAGAGTATCTCTTCAATCCACCATGGATATCTGTCGTTATCTCACCGGAAATTTCGGGTTCTCTTACTTGTTGACGGAAAAATTGAATCAAGACAATCTTGAGGTATGAAAATAAAATATTAAGAGAAAAAAACGCGAATGAGAACAAAAATATACCATTCAATGAATCGTTACCATTGCAACTAAAAAAAAGAAACCGGTTTTTTTAATCACAAATAAATTATCCTCTGCAGATACTTACAATACATTGGGACTTTCGTTTCCGGCGTGGTAGAGAGTGGACGTGTGAGAAGTGTGCGTGCGGGAAAGTGAAAAAAACTGACGAAAAAAGCAGGAGAGGTGGGAAAGAAGGTAATTGGGCTGCAGGGTAGAGTGACAGGAAACAAGGGAAGAGTAGGGAGAAAAGCAAAAGAAGGGATAAAGGTGAGGATTAAGAAGGAAAGGAAAGACAGGAGAAAGAGGTTAGGAAATTGCGGGAGACAGAGAAAGACGTTAGAGAGAGAGGGAAAAGACGTCGCGACAGGTGGGAGAGAGAAGAACGCAGAACAACGGCAAGAAAGGTGCTGCCATCGGACGAGTAGAGAGGTAAACGGCGGAGCACAGGAATTAGAAAAAGAAAGTGACAAGTGATAAGGCAGGTAGGAAAGAAAGAGAAGAAAGGAGAGGTAGGGGAACCGAGACAGTGAGCGTAGAGAGAAAGAGAAGAAGATACCGGGGCAGTAGGAGGGAGAAAGACGAAGAAGAGCGAGGCAGCGATGGAAAGCGGGGAGGACGGAGCGAAGAGAGGAAGGAAAACAAACGCGGAACGGCTAGGAAGAGAGAGAAGGGACAGTACGAGCAGCACAGGTAGCATAGGAGATTTAGCAGAATTATGGAAAAGGAAAAGAGAGGAAGGGGAGGAAAGGGACAAAGAGGAGAGGGCAAGAGAGGTAGGAAATAAGAATAGAAGAACAGAGAAAGCGAGAGAAGAGGAGGAACAGGAAGAAGGAACGCTGCAAGAAATGATAAGGGCGATGAGAGAGGAGTTGAGGAAAGGGAGAGAAGAAGCGAAGAGACAAGGAGACAGAGTAGAGGAAGAAATAAGAAGAATAAAGACAACAAACGAACAAATAAGGGCTCATCTAGAGAAAGGAGAAGAGAGATGGAAGATATAAAAAGCAGAGATCTGGGAGGAAATAATGAAAATGAAAGAAGGAATGAAAGAAAATGAGAGGGAGAAAAAGGAATTAAAAAAGAAGATAGAGAAAATAGAAGCAAGAGGAGGGAAAGGAGAGCAGGGGGAGCAGAGAGGAGAAGAGAAGACAAACGGGATGGAAGAGAGGTTGAAGGAGATGGAAAGAAAAATAGAAGCAAAAGAAAAAGAAACGATAAAGAAGAACATAGTAATAAAAAGAATAAAGGTGGAGAGAGAGGAACCAGGAGAAACAGCAAGGAAGCTGATAGGAGAGTTGGGGATTAAAGCAAGAATAGAAAAGGCAACAGCAATAGGGAAATGGGCACGAGGAAGGGAGGGGATGATAAAGGTAGAAATGAAAGACGTGGAAGGGAAGAGAGAAGTAATGGAAAAAAAGAAGAGACTAAGAGGACGAAAGGAAAGGATAGAAAGCGAAATGACAAGGGAGGAATTAAAAAGGCAATGGAAACTAAGAGAAATAGGGGCAGAGGAGCGGCGGAAAGGAGAAAGAGTCAGGGTAGAACAAGGACGGATTATGTTGCAGGGGATATGGTGGAGATGGGATGAGGAAAGCAAGGACCTGAGAGATGAAAGAGGAAGGGCAAGGTGGAGAGAGATAAGAGAAAGGGAGGGAGGAGAAGGAATGCAGGAGGAGGAGAGGAGAAGACAAAAAAACGAGGAGAAGGGAGAAAGAAGGAGGAAGAAAGGATAAGGTCAGAGAAAGGAGGAAAGAGGAAGAAAGCCACACAAAAAGGCAAGGAGAGAGAGACAGGAGAGAAGGAAGAACAAGGAAAGGGAAAAGCGAAAAAGGACGAAAAGAACGAGGAAAGGGAATTGAAGATAGTATTCTGGAATGTGGCAGGATTAACAAATAAAGACAAAGAATTTTGGGAAACGATAGGAAAATGGGATGTGGTAACATTAATAGAGACGTGGGTAGAGGAAAAAGGATGGGAAAGGATAAGAGAAAGGCTAGCGAAAGGATACACGTGGGAAAAACAATGGGCGAAAAAGAAAAACAAGAGAGGGAGAGCCATGGGAGGTATGATAATGGGAATAAGAGAAGGGATAAAAGTAGAAGAAAGGGAGAAAGAAAAGGAGACTGAAGGGATGATAACGAAACGAATAGAAGTAGAGAGAGAAGTGTGGGATGTAGTAGGAATATATATAAACGGAGACATAGACAACAAACTAGAGAAAGTCAGAGGACGGATGGAAAAACAAGGGAAAGAGGAAAGAGTGATAATAGGGGGGGATTTCAATGCGAGGACGGGTAGGAAAGGAGGGAGAATAAAGGGAGCGGAGGAAGAGGAGGAAGAGGAAAGGAACTCAAAGGATAGGAAGCTAAATGCAGAGGGGAACAAATTGATAAGGATGTTAGAAGAAGTGGGATGGGAAATATTGAATGGAAATATAGAAGGAGACAGACAAGGAGAGTTTACATTCACGGGGGAGGGGGGGGGGGGAACAGTTATAGATTATGTGTTGGGGGATGAAAGAACAAGGGAGGGAGTGAAAAACATAATAGTAGGAGATAGAATAGAATCAGACCACCACCCGTTAATAGTAACGATGAGGAAAGGAAAGGTAAAGAAAGAAATGGAGGAAAGAAGCGAAAGAAAGGTGGGAAGTGGACAATGGACGGACAGGATGAAGGAGGAATATAAGACAGGACTAGAGAAAGAGACGACAGAAGGGGAGGAACAGACAATTCGAGCAATAGAAGAAAGGATAAAAAGGGCCATGAAGAGAGAAGAAAACGGAGGAAGGGAAAAAACAAGGAAAAGGCGTGGGTGGTGGGAAGACGAGGAAGGAAAACAGAAAAAAGAAGAGGTAAGAAAGGAACTAAGAAAGTGGAGGAAAGAAAAGGGAACAAGAGAGATGTACAGGGAGAAAAAAAGACGATATAAGGAATGGTGTGAAAAGAAGAAAGAGGAAGAAAGAGAGAGGATAATAAGAGAGATAGCGGAGGCAAGGACAGAAAACAAGGTATGGGAGATAGTGAACAGGGGTAGGAAAATCAGGAAAAGAGTAAACGACAGTATAGGAAAGGAGGAGTGGAAGGAACACTTCATGAGACTACTGGAAGGAACAGAAGTCGGAGGGAACGAGGGAGCAGAAATAGAAAGGGAGGTAGACAGCGAAGAAGAATTGAGTAAGGAGGAAGTAAGGGAGACGATTAAGAAGATAAGAGAAGGAAAAGCGACGGGAAACGACGAAATACCGAACGAGGCATGGAAGTACGGAGGAGAGATGGCAGTAGAAATGGTGTGGGAAGTATGCAAGAGAGTGTGGAGAGGAGAAGGATGGCCAGAGGGATGGAAGGAGGGGATAATAGTGCCAATAGTAAAGAAAGGAGAAGGAAAAAAGGCAGAAGATTACAGGGGAGTAACACTAATGCCGTCACTGTACAAAATTTACACAACAATGCTAGGGAAGAGATTAGAGGAAGAGGTGGAAAGGAAACAGATAGTACCGCCGAACCAAACGGGATTCAGGAGGGGAGTAGGGACGATAGACAACATATACACACTAAACTATATAATAGGGAAGCAGATCAACAGGAAACAAGGGAAACTGATTGCGACATTCATCGACCTAAAGGCGGCATTCGATAGAGTAGAGAGAAAGACGCTATGGAAAGCACTGCAGGAGAGAGGGGTGAGAGGAGGACTAAGGAGAAGGATAGAAGAGGTTTACAGGGAGACGACGAGCAGGGTAAATGTAGGAGAAGAAACAGGAGAGAAATTCTGGATAGAAAAAGGGGTAAGGCAGGGGTGTCCATTGAGCCCAGCCTTATTCAACCTACTAATCGCGGATATGGAGGAAAACATGCAGCAAGGGTGGCGAGGGGGAATCAAAGTGGCAGGGAGAAGAATCTGCACGCTGGCATACGCGGACGACGTAGTCATGCTGGCAGAGGATGAGGAGAGGATGCAAGGCATGATACGGAGGATGGAGAGATACATGGAAGAAAAGAAGCTAGAAGTAAACGTGGGAAAGACGAAAGTGATGAGATTTAGGAAAGGAGGTGGGAGAAAGAAGGAAATAGAATGGACATGGAGAGGAGAAAAGCTGGAGGAAGTAAAAGAGTTTAAATACTTAGGGTACATATTCAAAAGAAATGGAGGGCACGAAGCACAGATAAGGGATAGGGTAAAAGAGGCAGGAGCGGTAATGAGGCAGGTATGGGGAATAGGGAAAAGGAAATTTGAAAGGAACTGGGGAAGGAGAATGTGGCTGTTCGACACGTTGGTTTGGACGGTGATGGGGTACGGCGCCGAAATATGGGGGTGGGAGGAGAGAAAAGAAATGGAGAAAACCCAAGAAAGGTACATAAGATGGACGATGGGAGTAGATTGGAGAACACCAGGGTACATGGTAAGAGAAGAATCGAAAAGGGAAAAAATAAGAATAAGGGTAGGAAGACGAGCGTGGAAGTTTGAAGAGAAATTAGAAGAAGGAAAAGGAAGCGAGTTGGCAAGACTATGCCTGGAGGAGACCAAAAAGAGAGAAGCAAAAGACGAAGAGGTATCGGAATGGGAGAAGGAGAGGAAGAGGGTAAAACAGCAGGGCAGAAGGGGAGGAGAAGAAAGCAAAGGGGCATACGAGGAAATAGAAAAGAGAGACAAAGAAAGACAAGCGCAGGAGAGAGGAGAAAGAATAACAAACTCCAGATACAACAGATGGTACAGAGAAGTAGTAACAGAAGAGGTACCAAAATACTTTGCAGCAGGATGGCAGGAGGAAAGATACAAGAGGATAGCGAGGTTTAGACTAGGGAATGAAATGAGAGCAGGACATTATTGGGGAACAGAAGAAGAGAAAACGTGCAGGATATGCGGGGAAGAGGAGGAGACGTGGGAGCACATGCTAGACAGATGTGGAAGAGAGGGGGAGGAGGAGAGAGGAATAGGAGAAAGAATAAGGGAAATTCTAGACGAGAAAGGAGGAGGGGAAGGATGGATGAAGGAAGTGGAGGAGAAGAGGAAAAAAGAGAGGTAGAAAGAAGCGAGAGAGGAGTAGGAAGGAATGAAAGAAGGATTGGAATGAATGAAGCGGAAACGGAAGTCGGCGAAAGCGGGAGAAAGGAGTAGGAAAAAAAAAAAAAAAAAAAAAAAACTGTTAAGAGGCGAGTGATAAATGTAAGGCAATGTAAGAGCGACAGAATAAGGATAGAGAGAGGGAAAAGAGAGAAAAGGAGGCTAAGAAGGCACACAGAAAGAACAAAGAAACAAGAATGCGGCAAAGAGATAAACGAACAAAGATGAGAGTAAGAGCAGGCGCGGGAGAAACTAGAAAGAAGGTAGTATTAGATAAAATAAGATAGAATAAGGACAATGTAAAAAGTAGATTAAGGAAAACCTGTAAATACGAAACAAAGGCAGTAAGAAAATGTACAAACGAGAAAGGAAACGAAAGTCACTGTAACCCTAAGGGGAATCAATAAACCATTATACATACTTACAATACATTTTTAATGGCTTTTTCCAGAAATTTTTTGGAACCATCAGACAAGCTGCTGGGTGTAACGATCACCCAAACTCTTCGACATTTCTTCAGCTATACAAACTGCTATCCGTGTATAGCATTATCAAGCCACCGAAATATGGAAACTGCACAGTATCGAAGGAGACATCGCCACGGATTCTTATAACTTTGAGCGAACTGAAAGATTTGTACGGCGACAGCAAGCGAAAGAACGAAAAGTATCGTCGGAAAATTCAAGAAAAGTTACATAACATGTTGAAGCAAGAAGATTGGGAAGAGGATGATGTTATCGAACATCTCGATGGTCACGATTATGCTTTGTCCCCGACGCTCAATTGCATAATTTATTAAGTAACAGGTTTCCTTTCCAACTTCTTTGTCGATCGCTTTGTACCTGACTAACCTTTTGTTTACCTTCAATTTACTAACAACATTCAGTATTCTATTGCAACCAAAAACCGTAGACCACATGGTAGTTGTAGTGTAGTTCGCAAAGTAGATATTATTCGGCTCTTCAGCAATTATTGCAACCTTTGTAAAATCTATTCAAGCTTTGGTATGATTTTATGATTTCAGGTTATCTATGCAAGCAAGTTTTAAAGATTTTCAAATCCTGCATGACTTGTTTACAAGCTGTGAAAGTCGATTTCTCTCCTCAATCTTCATTATCGAAACTGGTCGATATGAAATCCCGAGGCGGGTTAATTCACGCCAATTTACGTTTCGTCAACATTATCCGTTATGTGGAAGGATGATTCGTAAAACATTCTTCTCACGCGGACGTATTTGAATTTACAGTAGATGAAGTTCTTTCCACCTACAACTTCACCTTCCCATGTCAAGAGCATGCTTCTCATATTTTATCATATGCTATCGTATACTACGTTCGATTAAGAATGAGACAACGGGCTCACCAACAAAACTTGACCCTCGCAGCCGATTTTGTTACAAAAAAAAAGTTGTCCAAATTGACAAACAATTAGTTCCATTAAATGGCCAACTCAAGAGCAAATACAGATATTCGAGTACTTTTGTTCCCTATCCCTTTTCTTACAACCGTTAAGGAGAAAACTGACTTATCGTTAGATAAAAAAATTGTGGAGCGATACTTAAGAATAAATTGAGATTCTTTGTAATAATAATTTATAACAAGGTAAGTAAGGTATTACACATTTTTCAATTTCATTATGTTAGGACAAAAACAGCTATTCTCTGCACCTTTTTCATATATATATAACAATAATAATTTGTTATTCTGATCTCGTGTTTCTTTTTTAACTCAAACGTAGCTTCGTTTCTTACGTTTGATCACATATGCAGATTCAACTCTCTTAGTTTCTTTCTTCTTTCGATCTTTTTTTTTCTCGTCCTGGGTTGACGACAAATTAAGCATTTCAATAATTTTAGTAGCATATATTTTCCTATTTTTTCAGTAATACGGCATAGGAAAGATTTAAAAATAGTATATAAATAAACAATAAATAATATAAAAATTAATTTAAAAAAAAGATTATGTCGCAAGTGGGTTTGAACCAAAAATTACTGGGATTCATCCAGAGTTTTTAAACACTTGACTATTTCATACGTTAAAAAATAATGTTAAAAACTCCATCATGCGTTTTAGCCCCGCTTGGGGTTGAACTGGATTTCGGATTATTTGGCTCTGTGCGATTTTTTTCTCCATTTACGTTCAACATTTTCTCGGCTCATATTAATATTATGCGATATTTAATTTAATAATCTTCAAGAGTTACCGACAATAATATTGTTTTTATTTTTTGCTAGTCAAGTTAATAGTGCGCTTGCGCAACCCAATCGACACTCGATTGCAGTGTCGCATGTGGCCAAACCGTGAACTTCCAAAAACTGCTTCAACAAGCGAGTCACCCCCACTCCTGAGAGTTAAAAGACCTGTATGTAAGACAGCTATGTAAAGTTAGCCCCCCCTTTTGACTTTTGCATCTTTTTTTAATTTATAACGATTGTTTGTCGTTTGTTTGTGATTGTTTGATTTATTAAAACGTTTGTTTGATCATACTTTTTATCAAACTATCAAAACAAAAATGAGCGTTAAGTTAGCCGCAAATTTTTGAAATTTTGTCTAATTTGATTGTTTCAAACGCCAATCGATTCGGAATCGTTTGTTGGAAACAAATAATATAATTCGAACGTTTGTTTGATCGTTGTTTTTCCAAAAAATCAATAAATAAAATATTGGTTCGTCGTAGCTCTCACACTAGATTCTCGCTGGACTAGACTTAATATGTGTCGCGTGCATGTAACAATATAACCTACAATTCATGTTGCGACACGGGATTACTTGATCAAGTTTACAAGATTTTCTTAACTTTACAAATCCTGGCCTTCAGTAGTTGAGTGCATCTCATGTTGAGCATCTTCGCAGTTGTATGGTAAGAAAGAAGCCAGAATCTAGTGTGAAAGCTACGACGAACCAATATTTTAGTTGTTGATTTTTTTGGAAAAACAACGATCAAACAAACGTTCGAATTATATTATTTGTTTCCAACATACGATTCCGAATCGATTGGCGTTTGAAAAAATTAAATTAGACAAAATTTCAAAAATTTGCAGCTAACTTAACGCTTATTTTTATTTTATTTGTTTGATAAAAAATATGATCAAACAAACGTTTTAATTAATCAAACAATCACAAACAAACGACAAACAATCGTTATAAATTAAAAAAAGATGGAAAAGTCAAAATCAAGGGGCTAACTTTACATAGCTATGTAAGACCGTGGTCTCGTCTCTTTGAGAATCAGTGAAGGACCTAGATATACAGCGTGAATCGCATAAAGTTACGCATAGCGAAATCTGAGGTAGATGAGGCCATTACGAACAAAAGTTGCAAATAAACATTAGGGATATTGTTAATAATTTAGGAGATATAAATATTTAAAGTTGGTCCAATCAGAGCGTGCCGAGAAGCGTTGAAGCCGCCCACCCCCATCTAGCCGTAGATATAGCATAGATTAGGGCGTTACATTTGGGTTTGCAAAATTCAGAGCAGTCAATTAGATTGCTTGTATTTTTCCGCAGTCATTTTTTTTTCTCGAGCATTGGCTGCTATGAACTTAGGCGGGGGGTGGGTGACTTCAACGGTTGTCGGCACGTTGGGCAAAATTCAGAGCAGCCAATGCCCGAGAAAAAAAAAAATGACTGCGGAAAAATACAAGCAATCTAATTGACTGCTCTGAATTTTGCAAACCCAAATGTAACGCCCTAATCTATGCTATATCTACGGCTAGATGGGGGTAGGCGGCTTCAACGCTTCTCGGCACGCTCTGATTGGACCAACTTTAAATATTTATATCTCCTAAATTATTAACAATATCCCTAATGTTTATTTGCAACTTTTGTTCGTAATGGCCTCATCTACCTCAGATTTCGCTATGCGTAACTTTATGCGATTCACGCTGTATAAAGAATAGGAGAACGCCGAGTCGGTGATACGGCGTGAAGCGAGGAACCTCTCGTTAGCGCTGCGGCGGCAACGTCGCGCACTGTGCGTCTTGAATCGCACCGCCGCGATATTCAAAGTCGATCGCGCTCCAACAGTTTAAATATTCCTTCTATCTCACCATATCTATTCAGCGATATGAAAGAGAAATTGGTCCTGCTAAAGAGGATGTTGCGAAGAAAAGTTGCAGAGAAGCTGCTTTATTAGAACGACAACTAGTGATAGATAATATTCACAAATTATGCAACGAGCTGTGAGAGTGCCTTACAATACTTCATTTATGTTTTGAAATGATTCCCAATTTTTAATTTCTTCAACTATGCAGAATATTTTCTTCTAGTTGTTGGTTTTACAACATGTAGAATTTAAATATTCTAATACACTTGGTAGTGTTGAATAATTAGTGTCGTTACGAAATGCGATCTGGACAGTATTGCTGGATGCTGTTGTGTATATGTCAACGATGAATTTCGGAGTCTTCCTCCTACTCTCAATATGCTCGTATTGTCGATAAATGGATGGAGCGATTTAAGTCGACTTTTGTTGGGAATTGGTTTTCCCTGGCTAAGCTCATGAATTTCTTCCTGAAATTCGATGGGTTGAATGAGTTTGACGATTAGGTCTTCTGTGTTGATTAATTCTTCTGCACTTGGAATTCCGTTGTAAGTGTTCGTTGATTTAAAACGTAAGCAATATGCAATGATTCGCTTCAATTTGCTGAAAGAAGCGATTTTCTTAAAGTCACTACAGTTTGCCGTTATAACGAAACAGTTGATTTTTTTATGTTCTGTCGTGTTGTCTGCTATATTGGTCGTAGTGATTGGCCACGCGGATTCATCGCTTCTCAACCAGGAAGGCCCCATCTTCCGAAGAGAATTTTTTACAAATTCACTTAGAAGCTGGCCCCTGGACAATTGATTTGCGGGATTGTCTTCCGATCGAATATGTCACCAATCGGTCTTCTTTGTCTGTGCCTGAATGCTGGCAACGCGATTGGCTACGAACGTTTTTAGCAGATGTGGTAATGTGTTTATCCAGTGCAGAGTTATCATCGAGTCGGTCCACAAAAAAGTGTTGTCGATATTTGTGTCGATGCTTCTCAAGACCTGATCGTATAATGTTGCCAATAGTTTGGCAGCGCATAATTTGAGACGTGGTATCGTCGTGACCTTTAATGGTGCCACGCGCGATTTTGAGCAAAGTAAGCGACATTGAATGTCGCCAGATTGATTGCTCGAGCGAATGTATATGCAAGCACCGTAGCCCTTTTCGCTCGCGTCACAAAACCCATGGATTTGTATTGTTTTCGTGTCTGGAATTATTATTCGTCTCTTGCATGCCCAATTGGCCAGAAGACTTAAAATTAGTTCATTACAGTATGTGGTCCAGTCCGTGTGGATGCTATGTGTAATGGATTCATCCCAGTCAAGTTTAAGAAGCCAAAGTTTTTGCATTAAGGCATTTGGCGTATAGGATGATTGGACCGAGCAGACCGAGAGGATCGAAGATCTTGGCGATCTCCGATAATATTTTGCGCTTTGTGATGGTTTGCCCAACTGATATGGTATTGACTGTATACTTAATCACATCTTCCTTGGCATTTCAGTAAATTCCAAGAGTTTTAAGCGTTTCTGTTTTGTCTAGTTGAAGAGTGTGATTCAGTTCTGTCTCCCGAACTCCCTTGAGTATCCGTGAGTCGTTGGAAGCCCACTGTCTCAAATGAAGAGCTCCTAATTCGAGGAGCTTGACGATTTCAGTGCGCAATTTGCGACCCTTGTCGATCGTTGGTGCACCTGTTAATAAATCGTCTACGTATAAGTCGCGTTTGAGGCTCTTTGCTGCTGCAGGGTACCTATGTCCTTCGTCATCTGCCAATTGATGCAGACAACAAATGGCCAGAAACGGAGCCGAAGCTAACCCGAATGTGACGGTGTTCAGCTCATATGTTTTACGACCATTTTTGTGTTGCCAAAGGATTCGTTGATATTTTCGATCTTCGCGTCGAACGAGAAATTGTCGATACATTTTTTCGATATCGGCTGTAATCACGTATTGGTGTGATCGAAAGCGCAGTATCAAAGAAAATATGTCATCCTGAATTGTGGGACCGACCATCAAAGTGTCGTTAAGAGAGATTCCTGTACTTGATTTTGCCGATCCATCAAATACAACGCGAACCTTTGCCGTGTTGCTTGATTCTTTAATGACTGCGTGATGTGGCAAGTAGAATCCTGTCTCTTCGTCCTTCAAGGTTTCTGACATATGTCCTAGGTGGTGATACTCATTCATGACTGCTGTATATTGTTTCTGCAATTCTTTGTTGAATTTGAATCGTCGTTCGAGCGAGTTTAATCGTTTGACTGCGGTCGTTCGCGATTCTCCTATTATTGGGTGATCTCTTTTGAAAGGAAGCGCGCCTACGTAACGGCCGTTCATGTCCCGACTGACGTGCCTGCGAAAGTGATCTTCGCATTCTTGTTCCTCTGGCGATAGTTGCTTGTCTCTCCTGGTTTCTTCAAGTTCCCAAAATTTCACCAGGTCCTGTTGTAGATTTATAAGGAACGATGAAGCCGTGGTCGCGCGTTTATTTGAGCCGCTGCCTCCGATGACCCAACCGAGGCGAGTCTTTTGTAGCGTAAGATTTTTCCCCTGATCAGACAGATCGATTTGCCCTATGCACAGCATCGACAACGTTGGGCCGGAGCCTATAAGAAGGTCCACCGATGCTGCCTTGTGGAACTCCGGATCAGCGAGACGTATATTCTTGGGAATAGCTAAAGTTTCCCTTGCGACCGATTCTGCCGGAATAGGGTCCGAGATTCGCGGAATCGTTAAAAATACCAATTCTTTGTTGTATCCATTGTGTATTGATTTGATTGTTGCCTTGACGATGTGCTTAGTTGTCGTTGATAAGGCGTTTAATGCTCCCACAGGAATGGAGAGTTTCTTTTTGGGCAATCGCAGTGCCGTTGCCAAACTTTCTGTGATGAAGTTGGCCGTTGAACACGTGTCGAGTAATGCACGACACCGAATTAATTTGCGTTGACAATCGTAAACATCAACCGCTGCGCTCGTCATTAACTCATGCCTCGTACTGTTTGAAGTTAATGACATTCGTCGTTTCATGTTTATCGATTGTTCATTTTCTGTGTTATTGGCCTTGTCCATTGTCAAGTTGCACTTCGGCGTGTTAGTTGACAATATTTGGGTATATCTCATTCCTGCGGGTGCAACGAGTCAATCTTGCGATTTTGCTGGTGCAACTTCTGGCTCTTGGTGCAGCAAAGAATTGTGATTCTCGTCGCAACGAGGACACTTTCTGAATTTGCATTCTTTCGTGCCATGTGAGCGGAGACAATTGAAACATAATGACGCTTCCTGAACCGTCTTAATTCGCTTCTGTATTGGTAAAGAGCGAAATTTCTCGCATTTATATAATGGATGTACTTCCGTAGAACACACTGGGCATTTATTTAACGTAGTCGTGGCTAGAGCTCTGACCGGTTTATTCGTCTTCCCGGGTGTTTCCTTTGACCATTTGTTCGTAGTCGCATGGTTTGACTCTTCGTGTCCCTTTGAGCCCCACTGAGCGATGCGCGACGCAGTTTCATATAAAAATTCTATCAATTTCTTCAAATCGGGGAAGACGCCTCTGGTGAGTGATTCTTCCCACTTTTGCTATGTTGTTTTGTGAAGTTTATCAGCAATTAACTGAACTATGAACTGTTCACCTGCGTCGACACCGAGGGACTTAAGCGATAAAACGTGTTTCTGAGTTTCGTCTGCCAAGTTAGTCAATCCTGCCGCGTTTTCTCGTTCTTGTATCGGTAATCGGAGAAGTCGAATGTGTTGTTTAATGATAATTCGCTCATCTTGATACGCTTGTTCTAATAGGTTCCATGCCTTTGCGTAATTATCGTTGGTCAACGTGAAGATGTTGAGTTTACGCGCCGCGGGTCCTGTGAGCGATCTCTTTAAATATTGCAATTTCTCGACGTTGTTGACATCCGGTCTGTTTCCGATCATTGTAAGAAACGAGTCTTTGAACCCGAGCCACTGTTCGTATTTACCGTCAAATTTTGGAAGGGCGGCTTCCGGCAGTCGTAATCGCAGACCGCGAATTTGTGTTTCGTTTTCGTCATATGATGAAACGGTTCTTGGTTCGTTTGTGCGTTCAGTGGTGGCGAGTAAAATCTCTGCTTCGCTTATTGCGTCGAGAGCCTGACCCTCGATTGTGATCCTATCCGCCGTGTGGTCATGGTCTTCGTCTAACTGGTCTAATTCGTCACATATACTGTCGAGGCCAGCGAATGTTTCTTTAAATTTCTCTAACCGCGTTTTAATTTTGATGGGGTTTATTGTTTGTGCTGTTTTATGTTCGTTAATGAACGACGTAAATGCTGTCGTTTGTGCCTTTATTGTGACACGCTTCCTGATAAGAAGCTTAATAGCCTGTTCAGTAGCCATTCTAAATTGGAAAGTTGGATATTGGTATTTGGGAAACGATGGACGTAATTGTTAACGAGCTTACCGTTTCGATGAATCTTAGCGTTGTCGAGTAGTCTCCGATTTGCCTCGCTGTCGTCCTTGCCTTGTGCTGGAGAGACGAAATTCCTTGATCCCTTCGTTGCTCGGGAGGGTAACGAGGACCGGTCGGTACGCTGTTGTACAGCAATTTTTCACGCACGTTTACTATCACCCTTGTTTGATTAACTTTGTGTATCGAATGTCACTGGATCCGGCTCGAAGGACCAAAATTTACGTCGCGGTGTTCGTGTGTCTCGTTGTGAAGGCAGTCCATCTCGAAATCGTCAGTGATTTAACAACCGAAGGCTTCCTCGGAGCTCTGAAACGATTCATCTCTCGCCGAGGAAGACCACAGGTCTTAAGTTCCGACAACGGGACGAATTTTGTTGGAGCAAACAACGAATTAAAGGAGCTGTACGCGCTGTTCAATTCCGATATCCACCAGAAGAAAACCGTCACATACTTAGGGGAACGAGGGATAACATGGAAATTTATCCCTTCGCTCTCACCGAACTTCGGAGGTCTGTGGAAAGCCACAGTGAAAGCCTTTAAACATCATTTCAAATGAGTCATAGCCAATGAATTATTAACGTTTGAAGAATTCAATACATGTGCCATTGAAATAGAAGCCATTCTGAACTCACGTCCTCTAACTCCGTTATCAACCGACCCCAATGATCTCCTAGCTCTCGCCCCTGGTCACTTCCTAATTGGTGATTCGTTAACGAGCCTGCCCGCGCCAGACTACAGCGCAACTCCAGTAAATCGTCTGTCACGATGGCAGCATTTACAAAAGATCCGTCAAGATTTTTGGTCGAGATGGAGCAAGGAGTATTTAAACGAACTGAACGTAAGATCAAAATGGACCAAGCAGAATCCTTCTATCAAGGAAGGGGCTATCGTCCTCTTGAAAGACGATCATCTCCCTCCAATGCAGTGGCGACTAGGTCGAGTCAGTAAGGTTCATCCACGTGAGGATGGAGCGGTGCGAGTGGTCACTGTCAAGACAGCCGATACCGGATTCCAGCGCAATGTCAGAAGACTTGCTCCGCTGCCGGTCGACGAATCGGACACAGTTCAATAGACAATCAGTGATATTTGCAAATGTTGATCGGAATCCTCTTAACGGGGGAAGTCTGGAGCGTCGACTAAGACGCTATAAGCAATGTTTTATTATTATTCAGTTTATTTTTCTTGAATGTTTAAGATATCTGTAAACTGTAAACTCAATATTGTTCCGTAGACAATCATGCATTTTCAAGGGAAAGACCTTTTCGCGGTAATCCTTTCAGGTCCATAAAAAAGGGAAAGGGTACGTGACCAAAACGGATGCGCACCAAATGTTTTATTATGAGAAAATCCATGAATTGGTCGCCAGGAGTCACATGTTTTATGACGGGTTGACCCTTTGGTTTTTCCGCGTGATTCATACTGACCAGGTTAAAGACGCTCTCCGCTTTTCGCGACGCTACAACCTCCGCACCAATGAAAATGCATGATTGTCTACGGAACAATATTGAGTTTACAGTTTACAGATATCTTAAACATTCAAGAAAAATAAACTGAATAATAATAAAACATTGCTTATAGCGTCTTAGTCGACGCTCCAACACTTGTACAGTCAACAAAATATTGAAAAATGTTTTACACCTATACCTCGCTATATCGCCACTTTTTATACAGCATTTCGCTATAACGGCCTTCTTTAATTGTGGCATTTTTTCGATTTGCGGCCTACAATATTTCGCTATACGGCCAAAAAATGCTGTACTACTGTTTGCGAACTTCTGTGGGTTTGTATAAAAATAATTGATTCGTTATACGGTTTTCCGCTTTACGGCCATCTTTTCCGGAACATATCTAGGCCGTAAATCGAGGTATTGATGTATTCGCTCTTACTTTCAGAGAAAGAAAATATCTTTACGGCAGACTTGAATTTTTCAGCGATTATTTTTCAAAGTTTATTTGATAGTAACGAAATTCTTGAATAGTGTTACTTGTTAGTCAAAGCGATAAAACGGTTCACGTAGATACGCAGTTTATACATATGAGGTTTCTTGAGAGTCGAATCATAGTATGTAATTTATTATTTTTTAAAAATGTTTTCCGTATTTTCATTTCTATTGAAATGACGTAATTTTGTAATTGTAAAATAAATAATGAATTCAGTAAATATATATTTCAATGAAAATTGTCAATCATCGAACTAAATTTTGTTATTTACTTGTATTGGCTTCCTTTTTTCAGTCTTCCTGAGATCGTTAAAGAAACCTATCCCTCCCTGAATACTATAAATCCAAATTCAAATTCCGATTTTGTCGCATCTTCTTCAAATGTGGATTCAACCGAGAACTTCAATTCAGCGTTGGGAAATATCATAAATATCATAGTTTCCTATGATATGGGTTGGAGTAAGCGCGGCAACGGGAGAAGTTATGACAGCTTAAACGGATATGGCACCATAATCGGATTTTTGAGTGGTAAAGTGCTCAATTATGCTTCGCGAAATCGAAAATGCGCATTTTACGCCATAGGCCGATATTGAAAACACCACGATTGCCGGAGAAACTTCAAGGGCAGGGCAAAAGCAATGGAACCAGATGTCGGAACTTCGTTGATTCACAAAAGTCAAGTTTTGAAAGAAGCTAAAATCAACGTGAGAGTTTTAGTAGGAGATGACGACAGCTCCACTATAGCATCTGTAGGTACGTCGGGACGGCAATCAACACATATTAAGACTGTCGGATACAAATCACGTACGGAAGCACTTTGTCAATGATTTATGCGAGCTGAAATCATTTTTCTAGGAAATGAGAAAAAAAGAGGCGATCCCTCATTTAAAAAAATGCTTTAGTTATGCGATTGCGCAAAATTACGGAAAAACCGAAGATTTGACAGCAACTTTGAAAAATATTCCGGACCACGTATTCGATCATCATGAAAACTGTGGAGACTGGTGTTCCCGGCAGTCTTCTGACCCCTCTCACAGACACAAAATAATACTCAGCGACCCGGGATTACATAGTACATTATTAGAGGTGTTTGAAAAATATCCACATAACGCCGCTAAGTTTTCTATCGCTGCTTCTAGTCAAGCCAATGAAAGCATTAATGGAATAATGGCACGTAAAGCGCCGAAAAATAAATGTTATAGCCAAAGTTAATCCGCTGATTATCGAACGGCGAGTGCAGTATGCTCAAAAAATCAAGGCGAAGCATATTTACTAAATGTTAACTCTAATCTTAATGTATCACCGGGGAAACATACACAGGATTCTGTAATGCAAAGAGGTAAAACAAAATTGTTTAGAGCTCAAAGAGCAAAACTAAAGTTGACGAAATACCTAAAACTAAAGTAGTCGAAATTTGCTAGTTCAAAAACGAGAAAATTTGCGAAAAAAGAACGAAAACAATGAAGGGGTTAAATATAAATCTAACTGTGGATTTGGAATAGAGCTTTTTTTTTAACACGTGTATCGGGTACACGCGTGTAATACACGAATACACGCACTACACGTGTATTTATTTCACGAATACTTAAAAAATTATGAGAAAATTATTGCATGTTTTTTCCTTTTTTTATTCATCAAAAGACTTTTATTGAATAGATATGAAGAATTTATTATGGATTCAGGTTCAGATGGGAAAGAAGAAATGAATTTTTGTTTTCAATAAATATGGAGGCTATGTTCTAAAAATAGTGAAAACATAGAATATCTTTAATATACAATAGTTCAATATAAACAATACGTAACAGGGATAAACACAACACAACAATGCGTAATGTTAATGAATCATGAATAAATATACTATAATCATTATAGTAATAATACTGTGAAAGTGTTACGTCCCAAATGGGTAAGAGAATGGAGCTCCGTCGATAATTCGATGTGCGCGGATGTTTGAATCGGTTAGCGATATTCGGCTGGACGTGAGCTCGCCGCCTGGGATTTACTTGTGCTCAATATACCAGGTCAACGATTTGGTATTAATCGTCGAGGTAGATTCCTCTTCGAAGACGTTCTGTTTAATGGTTATTTCCCAGACTCCTCGTTGTTGATCCGTGAGGACGAATTTGTTGGAAAAAATATTGATAGCAACGCCAACACTTCACGTACACTTAACAAAACAACTGTATTTTATTTAAGTTCGAAATGGTACTTTGGAATTACAACACAAATTGGAGTGATTTTACAAATGTCGAAGATTTTTTCGCCTAAGATGCTTTCGATTTCGAGGTTGATTCGATTCTGATTCTTCTTCTCGAGAAAGGTTGACGTTTCGCTTTGGTTCGGGCGGAGTTACAAATATTCGATGGAATTGATTGGTTAAGCTCGTTAGCGAGACCCTTCGTTTTTCGTGTAGAGGGGTTTATCTCGATCACGTGAAGGTGACTCGAGATTGTTGCCTCGTGGGAAAGGAAGTACAGTTTCAAATTATAATTTCGGAGAACGGTACAGAGTTTGTTTATACCTAGGTTATCGAGCGGCGGTGTCGCACAAGTCGTTCGTCGAAATGAAATATGAATAAATATTGTGGGTCTAGGTATTTATAAATTCGAGTGTGGTCCGCTTTACGCTTAAGAATAAATAGTTTTGCTATTACTAAAGTTTATTATTGGCGGTTGTATATAAGAGGAATGATTATTCGTTGGAAGAGTGTTGGTGAGGATAAGCAATGTTTCTTGTTGCTCCGCGTGGTTGTTTCTGTAAATAGACTGGATTTCGGGATTTTGAATGTTCGAGAAATATTTTATAAGTGTTCTAGGAAATCGTGGTTTCGTATCTGGAGTGGAAATACTGGTTGTTTCCTAGGTATAGTTTTATAAATGCAATGATAAGGGAAAAACTGAAGAGTAAAATGATAAGAGAGAAAAAGATGTACATATTGTTTGAATTTTACGGGCAGGCTGCATTGGTTTAGAGGTAGGTAAGGTAGTATTCTAATTTATTGATTGGATGTGAATGTCGCCCATGTTGGGACGCAACAAAGATCAACAGAATTTCTTTTCTAAGACTCTTCTAACCGTTTATCGCGTTTTTGGCCGACCTGTTGTTTCAAAAGTTTTCGATTTTGGTACAGAAACACTAACAAGTTGACATTCTCAGGAAGTACTGATGCTCTCTTATTAGTGACAATATTTCCAGCTGTAGAAAAGCTGCGTTCTGAGCTAACAGAACTAGCTGGTATGCACAAATATGTCCTGGCTAATACAGCAATAGCTGGATATTTATCTTTTTTAAATTTCCACCACTCATACGGATCTAAATCAAATTTTAACTGAGGTTTGGCAACGTATGCTTCCCATTGATTTTTAACATTAGATGTTGCGTTATTATGTTTTTTGTATAAAAATTCTAAAGCAGTTTCTTTCTTTAAGACGTCTTTTTCTCCAACACGTTCAATTGGAGCATTTTTTTTTTCAATGTCTTTTACCGTGTTCCGTACAACTATTTTAGATTCATAAATCTCGTGATGAAGATTTTTATATCTTGGGTCAAAAAGAGAAGCAATTTGCCTTATTGAATCTAGATTTTCAGAATCATACTCTAAATTGAATCGTTTTCTTATGTTATTTGTAAGATTTGGTTTGAATTCTTCTATCAGCTGAGAATCCTCGTCATCAGGAATCATATGCTCTTCTAGTAACCTATGTAAAATTGGTAGAACCATAGAAATAGAAGCATCTTCACTGCAAAGAAGTAGAGTTGTCATTTGAAGAGACTCAAGGACTTTTCTAAGATTCTCCATATCAATCCACTCACTCGCTGAAATTTCAAGCTTCTTTGCCATAGCACTACGTGTAATGTTCTGATCAATTAAAATGCTTATCACTGCATTTCTATTTTTAACAAATCTATCAAGCATTAAAAAAATTTAGTTCCATCTAGTCCTGCAATATTGTAAAAGCGACGACACCGATAGTCCCAATTCTTCTTGTTTTTTTGTAAAGCATATTTTGCGACATTTGAATGTTTAACATGGCCTACAGTTTTACTTGCTTTGGTAATTAAATTTTGAATATTTTCAGAAGAAAGCGAATCGTTAATAGCCAATTGTAAAGTGTGAGCAACACACGTTGCATCTGATTTTTCCTTAACATTTTTCATACAGTGGGTAAAACAAGTATTCGTACACCTAGTTTATTTGCGATAACTTTATAGACATAAGCGATACGCAAACAAAACTAATTTTATTTAATAATCCATCAGGTACAAAGATAAACTGCAAATGAAGAATTTTTTCCCAGGGATAATAAAAGAACTATGCAAAAAGAACGAAAATTTTCAAGCAAAAAAAGTATTCGTCTTGTAAGCATCCACACAGGATAGGGGTTCGAACAATATTTTATTAAGGATAGAGATGATATAAAGATTCCAGAACTGAACATAAGAACTAATACAAAGAATTCGTCTACAAGAAATCGCAGGCTACAAACATCGACGCTCCTCTCGCTCACGCGGTCGCACACGCACTCCCCGCCCTTTCGGCTCTCTCGTCACTCTCCCTACTCCTCCGCCGACAGCGCGCCTCATGGCCGACTGACCCGCTCTCACGCGCGCGAAACTTTGAACTTACAGTTCGGCCAATCCTGACTATAGGCCGTCCCCGGCCTTGCACTCTCCTTTTTTTTCCTTTTAGTCGGAAATCTACATATCTTCTGAAGGGGAGACACTTGTGTCTCTCGACGACGTCGTATCAGGAGCTTTCCATTTCCGCATATTTGCCGGTTCCCAAACACCCTTATACGGTTTTTGCGTCATTTGAAACTCGTCTATATCGGCGATGACGTACCTATCATTCCTCAATTCTTTAATCACTTGGTACGGCCCTTTGAACTGTGGAATTAGTTTGTGGGAAACTCCCGCGGCACTCTCAAAATTTCTTATCATTACCCAATCACCTACCCCATACTTGCACATCTCTTTGTGCTTTTTATCGTAATACGATTTGGCATATTCTTGAGCCTTGGTCACCTTCTCTTTGGCCTGGTGTCGCGCGTTCTCCAAATCTATTGGTTTCGGAGTTACCTCCTCATTTAGGAATTCCCGAATCTCGTCGACATGTTTACCCCTTTGGTCTATTCCAAAAAACAATCGGCTTGGAGTCTCGCCGGTAGTTTTGCAAGCCGTGTTATTTATGGCAAATTCTAGCTCCCCCAACACCTTGTGCCAAACCCTACCCGCGTCATTATCGGCCAATTTACTTAACATCGCTTTCAACACGCGATTCACGCGCTCCACCTGGCCGTTCGCTTGCGGCGATCCAGTTGCAATTTTAATATGCTTGACACCATATTCACTTACGAAGTCCGAAAATTCTGCCGACGTAAAGGCGCTTCCTCGATCCGTCGTAATGACCCGAGGTTTGCTATAATACGAAAAGTATTGTTTTAGACTTTCTATCGCTTCCTTGCTATTGGTGGTTTTTGTCGCATATAATCTGACGTATTTTGTAAAGTAGTCGACCACCACAAAGAGGTACTTTTTCGCAACAATTTTTAAGTCAATAGGACCAGCGTGATCACAGTGCAGTTTCTCCAGTGGAACCGATGCTCTTCCTTCACAATGTAGTTTCCTTTCAATTTTGCCGCTCGAAGGTGAAAACGCGATACACTTCAAGCAGTTTCGTACATGACAGTGAATCTTCTCTTTGAGTTTCGGAAACCATTAATTCCGCTTAATAATATCATACATTTTCTCTGTACCGATATGACCCAGGTCGTCGTGATATTTAAACAGTACATTCGCCTCCATGTTAATCGGTACGTAAAATAGTAGATTCTCTCCGCTCTTTCTATACACCAAGCCATTCCTTAGCTCGAAGAATTTCTGCTCTTTTTCCTCAAGTTCCTCTCGTAAAGTCTTCACGGCTACATCTTGACTTTGACATAGTGCTAGATTCAATTCGAAGGAATTGTCCTCGACCACGAGAATCCCCCTAGCCCGACTAAGACCGTCCGCATGTAACATTTTTTTACCTTCTCGGTGTTCTAACTCGTAATCGTACTCGAGAAATTCCAGGGCCCATCTCTGAATACGTGGATTGATATCCTTTTTTTTCAAAGCGAGAGTCAACGAGTTACAATCTGTAACGATTTTAAACTTTACCCCATACAGGTAAATTCTAAATCTTCGTAAGGCATACAAGATCGCTAGTGTTTCCAATTCAAAACTATGGTACTTGCTCTCGACCTCGGTGGTTCTCTTCGAAAAGTAGAAGATCGGATGAAATTTTAGGTCCGTTTTACGTTGCATTAGCACTGCGCCATATCCGACGGAACTTGCGTCACAATGCAGTTCGGTCTCATCTCGTGGATTGTAAATAGACAGAATCGGAGCTTCGATCAGCTTCTTTTTTAGGAGATCAAAAGCCTCCAGCTCTTCAGTACCGAATTTGAATTTCGCATCTTTCCGCAACAAATCGTATAATGGTTTGGCTACGATAGAGAATTTATCTATGAATTTCCTAAAGAATGAAGATAGCCCGACAAATCCTCGAACTTCTCTTATGTTCATCGGTACGGGAAAATTCAAAACCGCGGCGATCCCGTTCTCTGTTGGGCGTATCCCTGTCCGTGTTACATGATACCCGAGATAGTCTATTTCGCCGTATACAAATTTACATTTATCAAATTTCAGTTCCAATCTGTTTCGAACGAGCAGGTCTAAAACTTGTTTTATCACTTGCAGGTGATGCTCGAGGGTTACGGTAGCAATTAACAAGTCATCCATATACGTGACAACTTCGCCGCTTGATATCAGATTCTCAAAAATCTTGTTGATATAGCGCGTGAAACGAGCCGGTGCTGGTTTCAGTCCAAACGGAAGTCGGAGGTACTCGAATTGGCCGAAAGGTGTTATAAAAGCCGTATACTTAATCGAGCCTTCTGCGATTCTAATATGATGAAATCCGTCTCGTAGATCTAAGCAACTGAAAAACTTCTTGCCCTCTAGTAAATCTAACTGGTCTTCTATAATCGGCAACGGGTGATTATACCTCGCGATGAACGAATTTAACTTGCCGAAGTCTACGCACATTCGCAACTCTCCATTCTTCTTTCTCACCAGGACAATGGGAGACGCATATTCCGATTCGCTCGGTCGTATTATGTTTTTCGTTAACAACTCGTCGAGTTTTTTCTTCACCTCCTCCTTTTCGCCGTACGATAGCCTCCTTGGCCCGAAATGAAACGGTTGATGCTCTTTCAAAACTAACTCGATTTCCGCATCCGTTTCAGGCTTTTCCGGCCTCTGGGGTAAAATATACTTTTGTTTAATCATTTTCTTTAACTCGTCTCGCTCTTCCCCTCGGATTTCCTCGCTAATGTCAAGTTCGACGCCCCCTTCGTCGTTCGCGTTCTCTACCTCGATATTTAAAATTTCCAATACGTCATCTTGAATATCTTCCGTATCCTGTACTAGTTTAAATCCGAATTGTTTTAAAACATCGCGCCCTAAAACCGCTCCGGTCCTCATCGTATTATTGTCCACTACCAACAATTGCAAATTCTCTTTTGACAATCCGTTCAACCCGATTTTAACATTGACCTTACCCAAAATTTGTAATTTCGAATTATTTATCCCATGAAAACGTGACTCATGGGCCTCGACCTTCCCGATCGCCTCGTCAACAATATATTTTTCTTTGATAAAACTGACGGGGCTCCCCGTGTCAAACAATGAGCCTAACTGCAGACTAAATCGCTCTCCTCCGTACTCGAACTCGTACTCCACTCGCCGTTCGAAGCTGTCTCCCTCGATTTGCTTCTCATCGACGTGACCGACTTCCTTCTCCGATGAATACGTTTTGGCCTTAGCTTTCGGGCAGTCCTTGATGAAGTGCCCTTCCATGTTGCATTTAAAGCACACCTTTCCCTTCTTCATCCTCGTACACTCCTTGGAGACGTGACCGATGCCTTGGCAATTGCAGCAACGCACGACACCCCTGTCTTGCGATACTTTCTCGTAGCCGCACTCCGATCTCGTGCTCTTCGCTTCCGGTGTCGCCTTTGGAAATCTTGACTCGCTCCTGCCGACATTCTTTGTCACCACACTTCGCCCTTTAAGCGAGAACTTCTCGAAAGCCGTGAGTAGCGTGTCCACATTGGCAAAATTTTGTAATTCCGCCTGCCCTCTCACCGATGGGTCGGGAATACCCTCGATCAAATAGTCCACTATTTCGTCATCGTCGATTGGAATTCGACTGCCCATTATAATTTTCTCGTGGGCATACTCGCTAAAAGACTCGTGAACTCTCCATGTCCGCTCTTCAAACTGCCTTCTCAGTGCGCGTTTCCGTGGCCTGTGATCGAACATCGCTTTCATATTTTTTAAGAGTTCCCCCAATGTCGACGTGAGATTTCGGGGATTAGCGTGAAACCATTCTAACGCTTTTCCTTTTAGCCTCGTACTCACCAGGACTTTCGTTCTCTCCTCGGTTAAGTGGTATGTATCTTTCACAAATTTTATCTGCGCTTCCCAATTTTCGTATCCACCGTCGCTTCCATCGTACACCCCCACTAGTTCTTTTATTTCACTCAGATTAACCCTTTCGCGATTTTCTGACATTCTATCGCGAAATGGCATGGTCCGATCTTCGGGTGAAACGTCTCGCGATCTGCGAAGATTCCGTCGCATCATTTCCAGCTCCCTCTCTGCTCGCTCTTGCCCGCGCTTGTACCGCTCTAATTCTTGGCGAAGCAGCGCTGTCACATTTCCGCCCCTGGCGTCGTCGTCTTCGTTTTCCGACGCATTCTCTTCCCCACCACTTGCTCCTACCCACTCTCTACTGGGATCGTCAGCGTCCAATCTACTTATCAACTCGGTTTTTGTACCCGCCGTCGATAAATTCCTCTGTCTGCACAATTCCTTTAATAGCTGCACCTTGAGCGTGGTCGGGTCCGCCATTTTTCTCTCGAGCAATCACAATGGTTCCTCTGGACAGCCCTGGCTTCTCGAACTGCGTAGCACCACTCGAAGCTTCTAGAAGCCTCTCGAAAATTCGTTCGCACACAGCAGATACGAAGTTTCCTTTACCGTCTTCACTCGACTCGGCCCCACACAGCCGTACCGATACTCGCGCCAAATTTTCTCCTCGACTAATTGGCCTTCCGATGCCTTTTTCGGCATCCAGCTAACTCCCTTTGTTCACTCTTCAACCCCTCACAATTCCGACGCTACACGTCGAATTCTTCTTCTGCGTTGGGTTTCCAATCCCACTTCTGATCTTGTAAGCATCCACACAGGATAGGGGTTCGAACAATATTTTATTAAGGATAGAGATAATATAAAGATTCCAGAACTGAAGATAAGAACTAATACAAAGAATTCGTCTACAAGAAATCGCAGGCTACAAACATCGACGCTCCTCTCGCTCACGCGGTCGCACACGCACTCCCCGCCCTTTCGGCTCTCTCGTCACTCTCCCTACTACTCCGCCGACAGCGCGCCTCATGGCCGACTGACCCGCTCTCACGCGCGCGAAACTTTGAACTTACAGTACATTTACAATTGAGCTGCCAAACCTCGATCTTCACTCATGCATGGTCTGAACTCTGCGTAAAATGTAAACATATCTTTGTTTATCCCATGGCTTTGACCTATTCTATGCGGTAGTAGATCTTGAAGCTCTGAACAGACATGACGACAAAGAAAAGCGAAATATCGATATCCATGCGGGATAGAGTAATTTTTCTACGGAAATGCGGTGAAAGTTACCGAAAAATAGGTAAAGAACTAAATCTCAGTTTTACAACAGTGCAATATATCATAAAAAAATACGAAACAACAAATAGCACTGAAAATAAGCCACGAACCGGTCGGCCGAGAATACTAACAGTACGAGAGCGTCGGAATATTGTTAAAGAGGCTACAAAAAAACCATTCACAAGTGCTCGCAGTTTAGCAAATGATCTCGCGTCAACATCAGGGAAGAGCGTGTGTCCACAGACTATTCGAAACGTTTTGCACTCTGCCCAAATATACGGCAGAACTGCCCGGAAAAAACCATTAATTACTAATACAAATCGAGAAAAACGTTTACGTTTCGCAAAAACCTGCATAAATAAGTCTATAAACTTTTGGAAACGGGTCGTATTCTCGGATGAATCGAAATTCAACATCTTCGGGTCCGATGGAAAAAGATTTGTCTGGCGCAAACGAAATGCCGAGCTCCATCATCAAAATATTATACCGACTGTGAAACACGGCGGAGGAAGCGTCATGGTTTGGGGCTGTATGGGCTATCATGGCGTTGGTAATCTGGCTTTCATAGATGGGACAATGAATGCCCTAAAGTATATCAAAGTGTTGCGAATTAATTTGAAAGAAAGTGTTGGTAAAATTAGCTTGGATGAAAATTTCTACTTCCAACAAGATAACGACCCGAAACATACTGCCAAAAAAACGAGGGAATGGTTACTATATAACGTCCCCAAACAATTGATTACACCACCACAATCTCCGGACATCAATCCTATTGAAAATTTATGGCACTTGGTGGATGTAGAAATTAGAAAAAGAAAAATAACAAATAAATCGGATCTCCAAAGGGTGCTTTTAGAAGAATGGACGAAAATAGCAACCGAAACAACGCAAAAGTTAGTAGAATCCATGCCTAATAGACTCGAGGCGATAATTGCAGCAAATGGGATGCATACCAAATATTAGTTATAATTAACAACTATGATTGTTGGGGCCTCGCCGTCAAATATGTACGGCCCTGTGGTCACGCGGTCCTCCAGCGGCCATTAGTGCTAAGCCGGCCGGTGATGCGCCAAAAGTTGTTAGTCTGTAAGCAACCACTGAACCCGTTCTATCGTTTGTGTCATAATTCATCAATAAAGTTTTAGTTTTGTGTTTTTCTGTAGCTCAATGACTAGTTAGTTACCTAACCAACTACCTCAAAAGGAAACAAGCAGTCCAAGGCGTAAAACCCTTGCCGTTATTACAAGTGTGTGTTGAGAGCGGTGTGCAAACGCATTCAGAAACAGTTCTAGGGCCCATCGCGTCTCAACAATGATGATGTGGATTTTCACTATAATCGTAAGTGTACGAATACTTTTTTTGCCCTCGAATTCTCGTATTCTTACATGTAACTTTTCTGTAACGCCTGATAAAAAATTCCGAATTTTCAGATTATCTCTATACCTGATGGTGTATTAAAAGGTATAGGTTTGAATTTGATACCATGTATACCTATGAAGTTATTGCCAAAGAACGCGGTGTACGAATACTCTTTTGACCCACTGTAGATTTAACTCCTTTAACTACATTAGCAGCATTGTCAGTTACGATACTCATTATTTTTACATTCAGATTCCATTTCCTAAGTATATCAGACATTTTATCAGCGAGATTTTCGGACGTGTGCCGTTCATCTATTTCAATCGTTTCTCAGGTAAATGTTTTGCGAGTCCATGCATCATCAATGAAGCGTGCTATCATGGTTATGTAAGACTGTTGAATAACTGGTGACCAACAATCTGATGTACAAGGTATTATTTCAGTTTTATCGAATTCTGCTTTCATAGAATCTTTAATATTGTCTCTAAGAACTTTCAGTCTATTTTTTAGAGCTTCTTCCTTCAATAGCTTGTAATTTGGTTGTACGACTGACATGAATTGACAGAAATCCTCGCTTGCACAAAAAGAAATAGGCATCTGATTAATTCCAATCATTTTTGCTAAAGCTTGAGGAATTTTCTCAGTTTTAACAGGTGAACAGTCATTTATATTAGAAATTGGTTTTCTTTTTTGAATTCTTCGACGCTTAAGAGATGAAGATCCTCCAGTTGATGCAAATGAATTTTGAGTTTCATCAGTTAATTCCTGATTGGATTCTTGACTGGATTCTTCATTTTCTATATCATCTTCTGATCTATAAATAGTAAAAAGTCTTACATTTAGACTTGGAATTCCATAAATTATGATTAATCGGATTAACGTTCTAAGATTATGGTCGCTAGACTGATAATATGAGATAAACTTATTATTATATGACAAAATCCGAAAGAAAATTCAGAAATAAGAAAAATTAATAACTTAAACTTATCATTGAAGAATTGAGAACATAAGAAATAGAAAAAAATTGCTTGACTTCAATGTTTCCATTTGTTGGAATTATCTTCAAAATTCGCGCCACGATTATTGGACACCCATTGATTGGTCGGATTGCACGCTCGCGTCCCAGGTTCCGCTTGCACATCGCACCGACGCATACTACTATTTCCGTTTTACGACGATGTTAATACGCCACGACGATATTAAAACAAGTGTACCTTTCGATAATACAATAAATATTCAGTGCTTCAATTATTACGTCGTCATCAAATTGTTGCTTTACTTCCACCATACTCACCTTAACAGGTTTTGGGCCCATAAGAGTAAACATTGGCCGACTAATGCGAAGTGCGTTTTGAGGTTAGGAAAACACGTGGTTGAAAATTCCCTCGTTCCTCTTACACGCGAAATAAAAGAAGGCTTCATCGAACACAGTGCGTATCGAACTGTTACATAAAGAAAATTACGATACGTGGAAGACACAGATGCAAGCACTATTAATAAAAAATTAAGCATGGGCGTACGTGAACGGAAGGATAGTGAAACCTGAAGCCACTGGGGAAAATCAGGCGGAGATAACGCGGTGGATCGCGAACAATGAAAAAGCGAAGGCAGATATCATTCTCTCGATCAAACCATCGCAACTCAAGCAAATCAAAGAGTGCAACACGTCACGAGATCTTTGGCTAAAACTGCTGGATATATATCAGTCATCGGGACTAGCTAGCACAGTGCGTATCGAACTGTTACATAAAGAAAATTACGATACGTGGAAGACACAGATGCAAGCACTATTAATAAAAAATTAAGCATGGGCGTACGTGAACGGAAGGATAGTGAAACCTGAAGCCACTGGGGAAAATCAGGCGGAGATAACGCGGTGGATCGCGAACAATGAAAAAGCGAAGGCAGATATCATTCTCTCGATCAAACCATCGCAACTCAAGCAAATCAAAGAGTGCAACACGTCACGAGATCTTTGGCTAAAACTGCTGGATATATATCAGTCATCGGGACTAGCTAGGAAGGCCACGTTAATACAACGACTGACATACCATCACATGGAGGAAAATGATGATGTGCACGAGCACATTGCAAAGTTTTTTGACACAGTCGATAGACTGAACGAAATGGACGTTGAGATAAATAATGATTTGCTCTCGGTGATGCTACTGGATCGTCGGCGACGACGATATATACTTACAAATAAAAATAAAGAATTATTTTAGAATAAGCATGCACTCATAGACACACACACACATACTCACTCATTCAATATACACAATTCGATCTGTCATAAAATACCAACGATTGCGTATTTTCAAAGGGGTC
Organism: Netelia melanura; assembly: GCA_964007305.1. NCBI lineage: Eukaryota > Metazoa > Arthropoda > Insecta > Hymenoptera > Ichneumonidae > Netelia > Netelia melanura. The sequence goes on along the minus strand of OZ023255.1, from coordinate 14,867,365 downwards.
TCCAAAGGATCGATCTTCTATTTATGTAAAAAGGTCTTAACGTTTGGCACGCAGATGTTTTATTACGGGAAAAGCCAATGAGTCAGTCTCTGGTGGCCAAATGTTTTATTACTAGTGGACCGCTAGGGTTTTTCCACGATTATCCGCGTCGCGACACTCTACATCTGGGGGGGGGGGGGGGGGGTTAACTCTTGAACCAATCAGCAAATAATTATGCTCGGCAAAAAAAGGGTAGCTGTTAGATTCTCTTCTCTTTGATAAGAGATCCTACGAGATTCCAGTAAGTTGTTCTGGTTTACGAGAGATGTGAGGTATTGGTTGAGGAGGAGAAAAATAGCAATTATTTTATTATAACTGAGTTTATTGTGTTTATTAATAAGTAAGAAAAAATGCTTAATAACTAGCCAACGTGAAATTTAGGATTTATGTTATCGGTGCTCCGTCGTAGGGCGTTGAAGACGAACTGAAAGAAAAGTGAGATCGCGTGTTCCCTCTGCCTTTCTTCTTTTTTTTTTTGTTTGTTTGCTGTTCCGTCGCGGAAGGAATATTCCTACAAATAGATATCATAAACCGGGGTTTTCTTAGCTCAGTCAAAAATGTAAAATAACCTCGTAAAATCACTCGTTCAAAAACTGAAACATTTGCAAAACAGATGAGAATCGAAAATAATTTTTTTTAATCCGGCAATCATTCAAACTAGCACGTTAAGCATTATTTCAGAAAAAATAAAAGTTTCTTTAATTGCTTTACGACGGTCGCCCTCGGCGAACAAAAGGGGTAGCGAGCCGCGCCAAGGGCCTCATACGACACGGGGAAACCCGCAGTCGATCATTCATATTTTTACCAACGCACCAATCAGAATAAAGAATTTTTCCATAAGCAACCCTACACCCCACTCCAAAATCAATCTTGTCAGTTGTTAAGACTTTTCGAGAAGTCAGTCGGCTTAGCTTTTCCAACGAGAACAGACACTCCGAGAATCTGCTCGTCAGAATCAGCTACACAGAGTCTCGTATCGTGAAACCCATATCTTTCTTTCTCAATTAACTGTCTTATCCGTACAATTCCATATCATTTTAAGTGTAATCACATGTCTACAGTTATTTCTTGTATTAAATAAATTTTGTCGTTATCTTATATATAAAAATGGAAGAATGTTTGTTTGTTTGTTTGTCTGTCTGTCACGAGTAAGCTCCTATACCATTCATCCGATTGCGACCAAAATTTGGTGAATTGTAGTCCGCACTCCCGAGAAGATTTCTGCGTTAGTAGAATAATTTTAATTGCCAAAATAAACGCGTACGGGGCAAAACAAAATAAACATTTATGTATATCTATATATAGAGACAATCCGAAAGATCCGAAAGAAATTCAAAGATTCTCGAAATTATACACACGGATGTCTGCGGATCCATGCGCACCGAATCCATCGGAAAATCTAAATATTTTGTCACCTTTATAGACGACGCGTCTCGGTGGTGCGAAATTCGTTTTCTCAAGCGAAAGGACGAAGTCTTTCAAGCATTTAAGCATTATGAGGCGTTCGTAGAAAATCATACCCCAAAAAGAATAAAATTCTTACAATCTGACAACGGAAAGGAATACGTAAATAATGATTTTAACAATTTTCTAAGAGAGCACGGAATTGAGAAAAGGCTGACAATCACCCATACGCCGGAACAAAACGGCGTAGCAGAGCGTAAGAATCGAACCATCCTGAACGCAGCGAGATGTCTCCTCGTGCAATCCACGTTACCGAATTTCTTATGGGCTGAAGTAGAGAGCCTCGTAGGGAGAGAGTGGCCAACTGGGTCACGTGACCGCGTCTCTTCTGATTCGTTCGGGTAATGAAATGTCTTGACCAATCAGAATCTCGGTTTAACCGATTATTTCCAGAAGATCGTACAGTAAATTATTCTTGTTCTGTGAGAGCGACATAACCCCTAATTCAGCTGATGGCACGTTAACTACAAAGGGTTATAACAGTTGAATATGTCTGTAAGTCTCTTTAAGGAATATTAGGTGGTAAAATATCTCTATAAGGAAAACTATTCCTTATAGAGATATTCGACTGTTATAACTTTGTAGTTAAAGTGCCGTCAGCTGAATTAGAGGTTATGTGGCTCTCAGATAACAGGAATTTACTGTACGATCTTCTGGAAATAATCGTTTAAACCGAGATTCTGATTGGTCAAGACACATCATTACCCGAACGAATCAGAAGCGACGCGGTCACGTGACCCAGTTGGCCACTCTCTCCCTACGAGGCTCTCTAGGCTGAAGCTGTCAATAGATTGATCGCGTCGCAGGATCCGCTTGCGCACCGCACCGACGCATATTACTACTTCCATTTTACGACGATGTTAATACACCACGACGATATTAAAACAAGTGTACCTTTTGATAATACAATAAATATTCAGTGCTAGCTTCAATTATTACGTCGTCACCAAATTATTGCTTTACGTCCACCATACTCACCTTAACACCATTGTAATCGATGGTCGACTTAAAATTGACGAAACCCAAAAAGTTATAAATATAAAATAAAATTACATTCGGTTTTAAGGTGATTGTGTTTGATTTCTCGAAACTCCATGAACACCTAATAAATGCCTCATCAAAGAACCAGTCGAAACATCGCGGCAAGAGAATTCGTTATTTACTTCTTCGCTGCATAAGTTGCAGTAAGCTTTATCACCTTCCCGTTGTGCATATTTCCAAACCCAACTCTTCATTTTCTCAATAATTTAGAACAATTCTAATTGAACAATAATTTAGTGCACATTTATAAACGACACACATGATATAGAAACGTCACGCCTGAACTGAAGAATATTTATAACTAAAGCAGCAACTTGCCCTACACCCTTATATACAAGCGAGAATCGAGTATAGTTACTATTTGTTACAATATATGACGCTTTCGCAATTTCGTGGAAAACACAACAAATCTGAAGAACATTTAATAAGTACCAATCGCAAAGAAAGGTAAAATTTATGAAATTGAAAAACATGTACAAAATACAAAAGCAGAAACGCAGAAAAAAAATCACAATTCTAATATTTGGTTGGAATCCCCTTTTATTAAGAAAAACGTTTCATATTATATACTGTGACGTGATTTTCTGAGTCCTGGTAAATCACGGTCACAAGGTATCGCTCTCGTTATAGTTAGCCTCTCTCTCGATCGAAGGGAGAGGGCAGTAGTAACCGGCAATGAAAATTTGGCCTCATATTGATGGGTGTTTGCGATTTCGAAGATTGGGAATCAATCAGTCTACCGCGAGTCGTCGAAGCGTCGCGATCGAGACAATAATAAATCCTCGCGTACGCTCGGTGTCGGACACTCGGTATCTCACTCGCTCTCGTGTTACGCGTCGGAGTTGAGTCGTTCTCTCTCTCCGTACGCAAGTTCTAGTGTTGTCTCTCGGTCGTGTTTCTCTAGAGTGAGAGGTCCGATCTCGTCTCGTACTGTGTATCGGTCGCGTGAGTGTTTTCTCCCGTTCGAATTACGCGTAGTGCAGGTTTCCGAGGGAGTATCGCTGTTTTTCGGTACGGCCTGCAGTATTCTCGCGATCTGTAAAGATCTTCAGTGGCTTCGGTGTCTTGTGGAGTTGGTACGCCGCCGATCCCATTTCGGTCGCGCGTTACCGAGCTCATAGTTCTCGCCGACGAATATTCGCGAGTGTCTTGTAGTCGAGGCCGAGCCTCGCGTAGTTCGCGCTCTCTCGGTACTGTGCGAATAGCTCGTTCTCCCTCGCACTCGCTGAGGGTACGACGCGTCCTCGCGTCGAGTACTCGCACGTAGTGTTTACGTTCGCGTTCGTCTCCCAAGACGATACCTGGGTTCTCGCACTATACGAAGGAAATAAATTAATTCCCGTACAGTGGATTCTCGAGTGTCGTGCCAGCGATCGCGCTGCCTTTGTGTTTTCGTGTCTCGGTCTGATCGGATACCCCCGGCAACGCTCTGCCCGAGCAAGGTAAGCTACGTCGGAGGGATTTGCGATGAAGGTGAGCCAAGGTCTTCGGCAGCTCGGTAAGTCGTTCGACGTTTACTTGTCCGACGCCTAGCTGCGTTCACGTGATGTTCCCGGAGAATAATACTGCTCAAATTCAGAGTGCTTTCGATCTCATGTCGTTCTCGCATAACAATAAAATCAAGATTTAGTTGTGGTTCCGATTCTCGTGTTCTGTGACGCGTTTCAGCCGAGGGCTCGCGCGAGTTGAAGTTTTCGCATCCATTGTCCGCCGACCCCGACCCTCTCTGCCAAACCTTGCAGACTGAGCGGCCAAGCAATCCCGTCACCGCCGTGTGCCCGCCCACGCGTCCAGGTCAGCCCGGTTTCGTTGCTTCCGGCGAAACAAAAAGCAGCCCCTTCGGTCATCGGCCTGTTTGTCGTGTCCTCGTCTTCGGGAGATTGGTCCCATCTCCCGTCGCCGTCATTATTGTCGTTGTCGTTATTGTTGTTGCGTGTTGGCCTATGACCAGTTGGTACGATCGCGACGAGTTCCCCCCGCGATCGTCGGTTCTGCGCCGGTTGTCGAGACCGGCGAAACAAAACTCGACTGGCGCCCAAGTCGGCACTTGCGGACGCGCGAGCGCGGCACCAACGGACGAAGGTGACGATTATGAAAGGTGTTTCCCCAGGTTGTCGGAAAAATAATTCGTCACAATACATAATGTATATAAACATTTTTTTTTCTAAGGAATATAAAAAGAACAACAAATATCTATATATACAAATACTTATAATTTGGCACAAGATGTAAGATGTTGTGAATAAAAATTTCTTATAATTACCCGTGTACACGTGTATACATCAATTATACGCGTATCCGCGGATATTCGTTGTTCGGTAACGCGAATGGCTTCGTTGAGCTTGAGCCGACGCGGATTGTGAATCCGCGTCTCAATTATATTGAACCGCGAACGCCGAACTCCCTCGCGATCAACTAAGATGACGAGAGTATTTATTTTAAATAACGACAAAATTTATTCAACACAAAAATAACTGTAGTCATGAGATTACACTTAAAAGGAGATGGATTTTTACCGATAAGACAGTTAATCGAGAAAGAAAGATATGGGTTTCGCAACACGAGACTCTGTGCAGCTGATTCTGACGAGCAGTTTCTCGGAGTGTCTGTTCTCGTTGGAAAAGCGAAGACGACGGCCTTCTCGAAAAGACTTAAAAATTGACATGATTGGTTTGGAGTGGGTGTAGGGTTGCTTATGGAAAAATTCTTTATTCTGATTGGTTATAATTGTACGGTGACGTGGATTGGTGTTTCGGTAAAAATATAAATGATCGACTGCGGGTTTCCCCGTCACGTATGAGGCCCTTGGAGCGGCTGGGTACCCCTTTTGTTCGCCCAGGGCGACCGTCGTAAAGCAATTAAAGAAAATTTTATTTTTTCTGAAATAATACTAGTTTCAATGATTGCCGGATTAAAAAGGGTTTTTTGATTCTCGTCTGTTTTGCAAATGTTTCAGTTTTTGAACGAATGATTTTACGAGGTAATTTTATATTTTTGACTGAGCTAGGAAAACCCCGGTTTATGATACCTATGTGTAGGAATATTCCTTCCGCGACGAACATACTCCCCCCGTTGAGAGGTCAACCGATCAACTATTATAGTGTTTTCGTTGTTAATGAACGTGTTGATGTGAGAGTACGGACCGTTCTAGTCTCACGGTGTAACGACAAATTACTATGGATGTGTTTCTGCATCGCTAGTGAGGTCGAGTTGTTCTTTTTGCTGAATTGGTAGTGCAGCAAGCTTCTTGACATTCCTGTCGAATGTTCCCTTGGCCGTTTTCACTGTCACAGCACGAACAATCCCATCGGCTCCCGGGTGGACCTTTGTCACTCTGCCCATGGCCCATTGAAGTGCTGGGAGATGATCTTCCTTTAGGAGCACGACCATTCCCTCCTTAATATCGTGCGCTCCCTTGGTCCATTTTGTCCGTTGATTGAGCTCGCTTACATATTCGCGATGCCATCGAGTCTAAAAACGTTGTTTCAGTCCTTGAATATGTTGCCACATTGATAACCTGTTGGTGGGTGTATCTCTGAAATGAAGCTCAGGTCTGCATGTACAGTGAGTAACAAAAATATTCGGACACCACCGTACATCGGTATAAATCATTATGTACCGTAGTTATTTCTGAAAGAAAAAAATTCCTTTTTTTAGTGAATACATTATTGATATTTGTTAACAATAATATGTCATAAAATAATTTTTATCTATAATCTGTAGATATTTTTTTGAACATTGTATAGAATAATGTACGATTTTCGCGCAACAAAAATATTCGGACACTTATAAGAAATGGGTGGTTTTTTAATTATTAATAACCTTTAATACTTAGTGGCATATCCTGTTTGATCTTCCACGTTTTCCAGACGTTCTGGCATATTTGAAATAATTTTGTTCAAATAGTCTGAACTAATTTGTAGCCATTCTTCTTGCAATCTCGTCTTTAGTTCATCTTTCGTACGTGGGGGTGACGAACGAACTCCCTGGTCCAATTTTTCCCATAGATTTTCTATGGGATTTAAGTCCGAAGATTGAGGTGGAGGATGCAAAATTTTTGGACAATTATATAACAGATATTCCTGTTCAATGCGTGATTTACGCTTTGGATCACTGTCTTGATAAAACTTGAATGTTCTTTCAATCCCCATTTGTGCAGCACTTTGTATCAAATTGTCTTTCAATAATTAAAGGTATTTATTTGTATCCATAATACCGTCAATAAACACTAATTTTCCTAGGAAAAAACCCTTTATAAACGAAATCAATAGACGTAAACGTGTGCAATTCGCAAAAGAATTCGGCAGCAAAGATAAATCATGGTGGAATGACGTGATCTTTCACGTCATTCCACCATGATTTTCATCACAAAAGTTTGTGATGAAAGTAAATTTAACGTTTCCGGGTCCGATGGACGAACTATGGTGTGACTTAAACCCAATACAGAGTTAAAACCAAAAAATGTACGCGCTACGTTCGAGCACGGAAACGGGAGTGTACTCGTCTGGGGGTGTTTTCGACTGCTGGTGTTGGACAATTAGTTTTTATTAACGGTATTATGGATAAAAATAAATACCTTCAATTATTGAAAGACAATTTGATACAAAGTGCTGCACAAATGGGGATTGAAAGAACATTCAAGTTTTATCAAGACAGTGATCCAAAGCACAAATCACGCATTGTACAGGAATATTTGTTATATAATTGTCCAAAAATTTTGCATCCTCCACCTCAATCTTCGGACTTAAATCCCATAGAAAATCTATGGGAAAAATTGGACCAGGGAGTTCGTTCGTCTCCCCCACGTACGAAAGATGAACTAAAGACGAGATTGCAGGAAGAATGGCTACAAAATAGTTCAGACTATTTGAAAAAAATGATTTCAAATATGCCAGAACGTCTGGAAAACGTGGAAGATCAAACAGGATATGCCACTAAGTATTAAAGGTTATTAATAATTAAAAAACCACCCATTTCTTATAAGTGTCCGAATATTTTTGTTGCGCGAAAATCGTACATTATTCTATACAATGTTCAAAAAAATATCTACAGATTATAGATAAAAATAATTTTATGAAATATTATTGCCAACAAATATCAATAATGTATTCACTATAAAAAGGAATTTTTTTCTTTCAGAAATAACTACGGTACATAATCATTTATACCGATATACCGTGGTGTCCGAATATTTTTGTTACTCACTGTAAGTGGTTGGCCGATTAAAAAATGTCCAGGTGTGAGGACGAGCAAATCGTTGGAATCTGAGGAAAGCGAGGTTAGAGGACGTGAATTCAAGACCGCCTCGATTTGAATGACGAGTGTCTTGAAGGCCTCATATGTAAGCAATTCCTCCCCTACGATTCTGCGTAAGTGGTGCTTAAAGGACTTCACCGCTGCTTCCCACAAGCCGCCGAAGTGTGGCGATTGGGGCGGAATGAAATGCCAGCGGATGGCGTGGTTTATTGAGAACTGCTGAATTTGGTCTCGATGTTTCTCTGATCCCAGGAGCTGGTATAGTTCTTGTAGCTCATTGTTGGCCCCGACGAAGTTTGTGCCGTTGTCCGAGTAGATATCACTGCAGATCCCCCGACGTGTGATGAATCGATCGAGAGCGGCCATAAAGGCTTCGGTGGTGAGATCGCCAACGACTTCAAGATGTACGGCCTTGACTGCGAGGCAGACGAATACGACGACGTATATCTTGATTCGAGCTTTGTTATGATACCTTTTTTTTTCCTTTACATAAAATGGGCCGCAATAATCGATTCCAACGTTGGTAAAAGGTCGCGATTCCATGACGCGTACTTCCGGTACATTACTCATGGCATATTCGACCGATGGCGGCTTCTGCTCGAAGCATTTGACGCAGGAACTTGTGATTTTGTGTACAGCGTTGCGTCCGTCCAGAGGCCAATACCGTTGGCGTAATGCGTATAGCGTGGCTTGTGCACCCGTGTGCAGCTGTTGTAGATGCTCGCGCTCGATAATAAGTGTGGTGATATGGTGACTCTTCGGCAGGATGATAGGGTGACGTTGGGCGTACGGAATCTTGGCCCTTTGTAGTCGTCCTCCGACTCGCAGCATCCCTGATTTGTCGATGAACGGGCTCAATTTAGCCAAGCTAGGAAGTCGAATGCCTTGCTTGTGAAGGTCGTCTCCATTCTTCAAGGTGGTGATCACATCTTTCAATGTGGCTTCTTGTGTCAGGCAGATGATTTTATCATGCGCTGCCGTGAGTTCGGCCAGCTTAAGCCTGCCGCAATTTCTGTTGTCGCGTTTGAAGCGAAGGGAGTAGGCAACGACTCGCTGTAGTTTACCGATGGACGAATATCGTGTCACGAGATCGGTGTTGACGTTCACCGTTGTTGCGAGGCAGATATCCTTCTTCTGCTCGAGAGGAGTTTCCGGAAATGTGAGATTTAAAGCTGGCCATGCAACTTCTTCCTGAAGCCACGATGGTCCGCATTGCCAGATCGATGGTTTCATGAATTCTTCTGGTTATTGTCTTCGCGATATGAGTTCAGCGGGGTTCTCGTGTATTCGAACGTGTCTCCAGTTCTCCGGTCGTGTTTTGGACGGGATATCTGCGACCCGATTTGGCACGAACGTTTGCAAGCGTTGAGGAGATGTGTTCAGCCAGTGTAACACAATCGTTGAATCGGTCCAATAAGCGATGTTGCGTACCTTTGTTGGTATAGCTGTTTTTACTGTCTCCTTCAAGATTGCCAACAGTTGTGCGCCGCAGAGTTCTAAACGAAGTATCGTCACGAGCTTCAATGGTGCGACGCGCGACTTAGCACAAAGCAGATTTATGCTTATTTGCCCGACTCTGTCGATGGATCGCAGGTAGATACAGGCGCCGTAAGCCGGTTGACTGGCATCACAAAATCCGTGAAGCTCGGTTTCGCGTGCGTTGTCTGAAGTCACCCCTCGTCCGGTGCTGAAATTATTTAGCACTGGCAATTGTTTGTAAAAGTTCGTCCATTCAGTATGGATCTCCTGTGGCAATGCTTCGTCCCAGTGCAGTTTCAGTGTCCACAATCGTTGCATCATTGTTTTCGCGCGTATAATGGCAGGCCCGAGAAGGCCCAATGGGTTGAATATTTTCGCGGTTTCCGATAAAATTATGCGGTTGGTAACTCTTGCGGGGTCGTTCGTTGGCTTCACAGTATAGACGATGTCGTCGGTGGTTGAATTCCAGAAGACCCCTAAGGTTTTGAACGTTGACGAGTCCCCCAACCGTAGATGCAGATTTACGTTTTCAGCTGGGAGCCCCGTTAACAATTATAATTTGTTGGACGCCCACTGCCGTAAATTAAATCCTCCAAGTTTCAGCAAATTATTGATTTGGTCTCGCAGTGCGATCGCTTCCTCTTTAGTATGTGTTCCGGTGAGCAGATCATCCAAGCACGGATCCCGCCTCAATATCTCGGCAGCCTTGGGGTAGCGGTGACCTTCGTCATCGGCCAATTGATGGACGCATGTTATGGCGAGATACGGAGCGGCGGACAATCCGAAAGTAACCGTGTTAAGTTGATAGATTCTTTGATAGCGTCGATCTTCTGAACGAACGAAGACTTGTCGATACATTTACTCTATGTCGCCGGTGAGCACCCATCGGCGTATCCTAAAGCGCAGTAACAGAGAGAATATATCGTCTTGTATCGTGGGTCCGACGCGGAGAGTTTCGTTGAGAGAGATCCCTGTGCTCGTCCTCATGGACTCGTCGAACACGACACGTACCCTTGTGGTAAGGCTGCCTTCTTTAATGAGTGAATGATGCGGTGGATCTGTGGGCGTTATCTGTGGGCCTTGATCTGTGGGCGTTATCTCAGTCATGTGTCCGAGATCAAGATATTCTTGGAGCACAGCGTTGTATTGACGACCCAGTTCCGGATCTTCACGCAACCTTCGTTCGGTTGACGACAATCGGTGGATTGCTCTGCATCGTGACTCGCCGAGTTGCGTCTGTTTGCCGTTGAACGGCAGCGCCACAATGTATATTCCGTCGTCGTTGCGAGTGACTGTTTCGCGGAAGTGATTCTCACATGCGGCTTCATCGGCGTTTCGGTGGTACGCGTGTGTAGTGACTTCCTCGAGACTCCAAAATTTCTCCGGGTCGAATTCCGTGTTCGATGTGATGTGGCAGACACGGTGTCGCGGGAGGTAGGTGGATGGTGCGCTCCCCCGATGACCCACCCGAACAAAGTTTTTTGCAGAAATAAGTCTGAATCACGCTTTGTTGACAGGTCGATCTTTCCCACGCATAGTGATGAAAGTGCAATGCCGGAGCTCAGGAGCATATCGACTGGTCCAGGTCGATGGAAGCTGGGATCCGCCAGGTTCATGTTACGCGGAATCTTCATTGCGTTTCGGTTTATCGGTTGATCTGGTACCGAGTGCAAAATGTATGGTACTATCAGGAACTCCAATGTTTTCTTGTAGTTGTTGTGCCTTGAGCGTATAGTAACGGTGACTAAATGCCTTGCAATTGTGGTCATTGTATTTAGGCCTCCCACCGGAATTATGCATTTTCGTCGGTAGAGTCCCAAGAGCGAAGCTGCGGTTTCAGTAATGAAATTCGTCATCGAGCCGGTGTCTAGTAGTGCTCGGCAGGTGATGAACTGCGATTTACGGTTTAAGGCGTTTAACAATGCTGTCACTAGTAACTCGCTCGTTGCCGAATTCACGATAAGGCTCATAGGCGCAAGCTTTTTGCTCGAGGACTCGGACTGTGGTAGTCAGGCTTGACTATTCGACGGTGTCGGCTTAGCAATTTGCTCCTGGATCTCTGCTTTATGCAACAGAGTGTTGTGTCTCCTTTTACACATAGAGCAATTGCGCGACGTACACTGTGCAACTTGGTGATTCGGCTTCAAACAATTGTAGCATAATGTGGCTGCACGTACCGCGTTTTGTCGTTCCGTTAGAATTCGTTCCAATTCTCGATGGAGCCGTCGAATTTTGGTATTTCTAATTGAGGCAACCTCACTGCTGCTGCTGCAGAGGGCGACGGAGATCCTGAGTGTGTGGACGGTATGTTGCTTGGAGCAACGTTGATGGTGAGGCATCTCATCGCTCTTCCGATGAGCTGATCGAAGTATTGTTCGAAGGTAGATCGTCTTTCCGTTTCGGTTTCGTCGAGACATTCTATCACATCCTGTATGTCCGAAAACTTCACGTACCGAGAGCGCAGTCCGTCGAGGGCTGCTTGGAGATCGAACGGATCTCGCGCTGCATAGTCGGAGGCTTCGTACGCGTCGAACTTCTTGGAGAAGATTGTCATAGCTCCTTGTACATGCCCCCGTCTGCGAATGAGCGTCTGCAATTCTTCAGTAGACATTGCAATCGTGAATCGTCGGCGTGGCCTTTTTTGGAGATATATCGGTAATAACTCTCCGGCGGCCCTATCCTCGAAGATGCTTGAATGGTTTCGAAACGTGCAGCTACGTATGTAGCAGTTCACGTTGAAACCGACGCCTGGCGTCGAGAGCGGAGCGTCTAGGAGCGATTTTCTTCGTTTCACAATTCATGAACTGTAATGACCACTGACAAAATTTCTCACTATTTTTACCACTGGCTTATCCGGCTCGAAAGACCAAAATATGTTCGGTAACACGATCACGTTATGCTTGAAATGGAAAACAGTGTACCGTTGAAAAGACGTGAGTAATAATATTGTTTACCTGGTAAACATTTAGTATAAGCATTATATCTTACGTGTAATTTTTGGTTTGGGAAAATTAATTTTTATTTAAGTGCAAAAGCCATAATTTTGTTTAAAATTGAATCGGGTAGCCTCGGCCACCACTTTGGCGGGTAGCTCCGGCCATTCATTCGAATACCTATTTCTTATCAAAAATTCATAAAAAAAAAGGTTTGCTTCAATTACTTGTCCTTTGTTTTAGTAAGCGCATGTCAAAATGCCAAAGTTCAAAGGGAGAACAACAAATCGAGGAAATTGCAGTGGCGAAAATATGAGAAGAGCGACAGAAGTAAGATTTTAACATCATCTCCTTACCAAAATGAACAAATTGAGAAATCAATAGTTCCAAAGAAGAAACGGAAGATCGCGGTGAAGAAAAGGAACGTCACAAAAGAAAAAGCAGTAGGGAAATCGCGTGCCAAAAATGAAGACACCGAATGTATTATTTGTGACGAAATATTCGACGAAGATTGGATTCAATGCCAAAAATGTCAAAACTGGGCTCATGAGGCGTATGTAAATATAAATCCAGGCGATTTTTACTACACATGCAACGTTTGTCTAGCCAAAAAACGATTTAAATGTGAAATTTCGCAGCGGCCGGAGCTACCTGCCATGATTCTTGAGAGGCAAAATTCTGACCAAAGATTGACATTTTTTTTCAAGTTTTTGATAATTAAAATTTTTTTCTGTACGATATTCTGTTAAAATATATATGATTATCATATTCGCGCATTTTCGATTAATTATCCACACTTAATTTGCAGCGTACTTATAAAAATAGAAAACTGGCCGGGGCTACCTTACTTTCCCCTATTATTTTTTTTTATCAACATCTGACTTCTAGTTTGAATACAAAAAAATAAAACGTACGACTAAGGTAGGCTTGGCCGTATAAGTCCCTTGGTTAACCTATAACAAATATTTAATTTCAACATCATTTTTCTCAGTTTCTGTACGGTGAAACTAATTTAATTTTGGTTCGGTTATAGATAACTATTTAAAAAAGATTCTCCCGAAGTTTCAAAAAATTCTGACGTTTTTCATGTCACGACACAACCATCTTAATCCCTCGGGGTCAGACATTCTCCTCGTCCGCGTAGAAAAAGTCCACGAACTTCTTTTGATTTTCAATGTCAAACTTGCTCGCCCAGTATGTCCAAGTACTATTGTGACAATATGGACGAGGTCGCGCGACATACTGCCTCTCTAATACCAGTGATGTTTCAAAGAGTGTGGGCGAAAACTGGCTGCCAGTACTGTCAGTACTGACGCTGGTTTGACTGGAAAATGCGCGGTCGGTTTTACTGATAATGCTGGCATGACTAACAAAACCGACCGCGTTTTACTGTACTTTCAGCACGGTAGTGGCGGCCATATTTGTGCGACATAACCTGATTTGTTTGCAACAAGTAAAAAGTGGAGCAACCAAATGAACCCGATTCGTCGAGCGCTCATTAATGTGATTATAGATGAAATTGTGCACGAACTAATTGGAATAGCGTTGCAAAGACGAGCAAAAAGACCTTGCATCCAGGATTATAGCGAAGTTTTAATCCCGTCGCTGTCCGATGCAGACTTCAAATCTCATTTTCGGTAAGAACAAGATACGATTTTATTAAATTTAATTACATTACATCCTGATCCAACTGTATTCTACCGTATTTATTGGTTTATAGAATGACGAGAATTACATTTGAGCCACTATTAAATATCTTGGGGCCCAAACTGACTCGAGCAAGAGTTGAAGAAATAGTTTAACAGTTGGTCGTCGTCTCATTGAACCGAAAAAGCAATTAATGATTGCAATTTGGACACCCGCAACTCCTGATTCGTACAGGTAAGATTTTATATCATGCATGTATGTATATTTTATGTTTCTATATTTGTTCTGCGCATCATGACACTCTTATCAAACTCAGAATGTATAAGTCGTGTGTATATGCATACTTGCTAGTTGTATTTATACATACTACAGTCTCGAACAAACTTGTTGTAAATGGAAAATGTATGTTTGCACGAATCGAATACTATTATAATTTCTTCTTTGTGAGATTTTGTGATTCTTTTTATGATAATACATGAAACTGCACCTTATATGTATATATAAAAACATGTTTGCATATTCATAGATCCATATGTGAGCGCTTTGGCGTTGGAAAAGCCACCGCAATAACCATTGTTCGAAGAGTGGTTAGGGCGTTGATCAGTATCCGGGCAAGCATTATAAAGTGGCCAAGTGAAGAAGAAGCTATGGAAACGGCACAACAGTTTAAGCGAAAATATGCTTTTCCTGGGGTGATTGGACTTATCGATAGTACGCATATAAAAATCGATGCACCACATAACGACCCTGAATCATACATACATCGAAAGGGTTATCACTCGATTCATTTACAGGTATGTTCTCATCATTGTTGAATTATACATTAAGTTGTACATTCATTGTTGTGTATACATTTTTTATTTCTATTGCACAGATTATATGCCAGGAAAATTTTAAATTTATTGATTGCTTCGCGGGATATCCAGTTTCAGTGCACAACAACAGAGTTTTTCAACTTTCAGGCATGCAAACGCTTTGCAACACAGAAAGATATTTTCCTGGCAACACCCATCCTCTCGGCGATACAGCTTACACCAATCAAAAATATTTACTCGTACCATACAAGAATAATGGCCGTTTGACCGAAAGACAGGAGAATTATAACACCCGATCTTCGACACGAATGTCTGTGGAACGAAGTATTGGGTTACTGAAAGGCAGATTTCGGATTTTACTTGATAGGCTTCCCATTAAACGAATGGATCTCCTACCAAGTTACATAATGGCATGGTTGTGTTTTACACAATTTCTGTTTGTTGAACGAGGATTATATCGAAATACCCCTACTCGCACGGAATGATATCGTTAATATCAATGAAAATATTCATATCGATGGCAATGTACGCAACGAAGGAATAATCAAGCGCAACACAATTAAAGGTCATTTGCCATAATTTATCACTGTATTATTTATTTATTATAATCCATATATTATAATTGTCTCAATGGCAAATACTTTTTGTCGATAATAAAATATAAAATATTTTAAAGCTATCCTTATTTCTAATCCTTTGGTTCCTTATTTTCACTCCCGATAGAGATTTATTTAACTTAAAATTAGAATACGAAACTTCAAACAAAACATAATAAAAACATAATAAATGAACTTAAAACTGGCAGTGGAAAGTATATCATAATGTTTGAAGAATCTCTAGTAACTTATTGAGCCGCTGCATCTTTTCTGTATGCTGACGGGCACGATCCTCTCGACGTCATTTTGATTCCTCCAACATTTCATTGATTAAATCGTTGGTTGTCGAGATTCGACGTTTTCGTTTTGATTCTGAAACACAAAAATATAAAAAAATGAAAGAGCTCTTGTATACATTCTATTAGATTAGCTAATGGTCTGTTAACCTCAAAGATTTACAAGTGAATTGGAGATATTTTCGAGATGGTAGGAAGTTGCTACACCTTGCATATGTTGTCTCGCAATGTATGAAAAATTATGCCAATTTGAAAATCATTGGAAAAACTAAACGGTTTCAGTCATCAGACTTTGAATACACAGAATCTTAACATTGTTCGTTATGGAATATTTATATATTTACCCTAAATATAAAAAAGTAGTAAGGTTACTCTCAAATTTGTTTTCTTATATTCAACATACAGTTTTCATTATAAGTTACAAATTTTAAGACGTTCCATTTCATATTCAATCTTTAATTGTTTAAATCCTGCTAATTGTGGAAATGGTTTAAAAAGTGGGTTTAAACTGTCAATTAATGTTAGAACTGTTGAGAAATAAGTAAATTTAACCCGTAATTATATCGAGGGGCGTAGCTAATAGAGGGACAAAGACAGAAAGAAAAGCTACCGAATCGCTAAAACGACCGACGGCTAGGAGTCAAGAACGAGAGATAAGAGCCGACACGCGTCACGAGTCGGCAAAACCTCTCGGACCAGTGAACAGTCTAAACCAAAACGTATACAGTACAATATATATAATAAAGTTTAAACCACGAAACATGGAAAGTGAGTCTAAATTCTTAACAAGAACTAATTGGAACAAAATTTACAAATTCACGGTAAAGATATAAAGACTAAATTTCACTAAATTCATCATAAAAAATGACTTTTATTGGGGACTGTTTCGTCAATTTTTCTTTAAAAAGTTTCATAACATTCAGTATCAACCAAATTAACGAAATTGACAATTTTAGTTCCTTCTCAGATATATAAATCATACTTACAAGATGGACGTACTTCTTCGCGTAGTTCTTCATCAAGCTCGTTTGTTTCTATCCTTGAACTACATAACGCCACAGGATTGATCCATGGCTTCTTTAAAAAAATCGCTTCTATCCTCTGTAAATAAAGCAAAAGTACTTGAAAATAAATGTTCTTATTTATTTGTGTAAAAATAAATTATAATCATACCTCGAAATACCCGTGCAGAAATTTTGGCATAGATACAGCTGGATTCTGAGTTAGATCCCTGGCTCCTAATCGGGATCTAGTCCGATATCGGATCAGGTTCGAGGACTAAATGTAAGATCCGTCGAGATTCCATTAGGAATCCCGAACCGAATCCCTTAATGACTCTAACTGGATTCGAGCAGGAATCCCGATCAAATTACGTAAGAATAATGAATTGCTGAAAGAATTATATTAAATACCTAGCTTCTACCCCCGACTTCAAGGAAACAAATTAAAAGCAGCAGGATAGGCTGAAAAAATAATAAGTATGTAAATGAAAAAAGTGTACGTAATTGTACGAGAATTGTATAGCACACTTATTGAAGTGTGAGCTAATTCTTTGCAGCACGTTCCAGAGGAAACTTAATACTTTTCATTTTCTTTTTTCATTTGAAAGTTACCTTTATTTGTGATCTTTTGTACTTTACAGTATTGGTTTTTGACCTGGATTTTTACATAAAGTATCATAGGTCTTAAGGATATACCTATGTGTATATTTACATTTACTAGCCTGTTTATGTTTGATCATTTCATGAGGATTTAGGTATTCATTTGTGCGTTTATTTCAAGGGAAAAATATTGCAGAAAACGGTAGTCCACACGCAAAGTAAGAAAACTTTATTAAAAGAGAATATAGAACTAATACAAGAGTAGTGTGTTATGTCGCTCGTACATGGTGCGAGGACGAATTTCGGTCGACGACTGTCCGTGAGTCGTACAAAGGTTCAACTGCTTACAATCCAGCTGTACACAGTTTCAACGGGCATCATACACACACACATCAGTTTAATCAGTATAAGAATATCCGCGCCTAATCAACAGCGAATTTGACTATACCTAACACGCCTTCTTCAAATTCGACGTTTTTGCGCTTTCAACAAACACTCATTCCAATGTTCAACATGTGTCTGAAATGCGCTGGTCCCGGTAATGATTTAGTTAGCATGTCCGCAGGCATTTCCTCTGTAGGTGTGTGTACCAATTCCAGTTTCTTTTCTTGAAGCGCTTGACGAACAAAATGATATCTCTTTGCTATGTGTTTCGTCCTCGAATGGTACACCGCATTTTCAGCTATTGCTTTAGCTCCACGATTATCAGTACCAATCGTTACACACGACAACTCTGGCATTTTCCTATCAATCATTAAATTCCTTAAATATATCGCTTCTCGCGCCGCCTCTGACAGCGCTACGTATTCGGCTTCCGTTGTTGAAATCGCGACAGTCTTCTGTTTACAAGACCTCCAGGTGATCGCGGCACCGCTCAATACAAACAAATATCCCGTATACGATATTCTATCTCGTACATCTCCTACATGATCCGCATCTGAGAAACCAATTATCTTGAACTTATTTTTCTTGTATACAAGCCCTTGCTTGTATGTACTTCTAAGGTATCGCAGCACACGCTTCGCTGCTACCCAATGTTCTTCGCCGTACTTTACATTCAATTGCGCTAATCTATTTACAGTGAATGCAATGCCTGGCCTCGTAGCAACGGCTTTTTGCGGCACTCCGATCGGCAGATTTGCTCGCGGTTCACTCGGTGTATTTACGGGTTTCGACTCATCCATACCAAATTTTTTCAATAAGTCTCTCACATACCCCGTTTCACTTAATTTAATTTCACCATTCTTTTGTTCGATTTCAATACCGAGACAACAACTTGCAAGACCCAAATCTTTGATGTCGAACGCTTTATTCAGCCCCGTTCGAATCTCTCGCAATCTTTTCTCGCTATTTGACCCATACAAAATATCGTCAACATAAACGACAAGAAATGTTCGCTCGCTCCCATTCGTGTTATAATACAGGCAAGTGTCATTCGTTGCGGGTTTTAAATACAAACTTTCAAGTACTTTGTTCAATTTCTTGTTCCACTGACGACCGGCTTGGCGTAAGCCATATAGTGCTTTATTTAACCTACATACTTTTTCGCCCTCTTGTAATTTGCGAATCATTTTACGAGCTTTGTTGCCTACTTCACTATTTTTGTCTTTTCGCGCTATTTCATTTAACGCTTCTTCCACGTATTCCGGTGTCTCCATGAAGATCTCCTCGTCCAGCTCCCCGTTCAGGTACGCAGCAACCACGTCCAGTTGAAAAACTTGGAGGTTCTCCCTTGCTGCCAAAGCCATTAGTAATCTTACAGAATCTAAGCGGGCCACAGGCGCAAACGTTTCAGCGAAGTCGATTCCTTCGAGTAAATCCACGCGCGACAACTCTCGCTTTCTTGCGTTCTGAGCTCCCATCCGGCTTTGTTTTATTCCGCAACACAATTCTGCACGTGATGACCTTTTTGTCTTTGGGTCGCTTCACCAGTGTCCATGTATCGTGCCTGACTAGCGCTTTTATTTTTTCGGCAATTGCCTGTAACCACTCTTGAGATTCACGGCCGCTCATGGCGCTTTTTACCGACATATCAACTAGATTCGCCATTTCGAGCGCTTGAATGTCGTTATCTGCAGTGTCCACGAACACTTCATTTTCGGACTCATCTTCATTCTCTTTATCATCGGACTCTCCGTCGCGCGCTCTTGATTCTGTCGAAGCCGATCTCGTGTGATACATTTTTCTCGGTCTTCCTCTACTGCCCAAGCGCACTAGCCTTGGTCTACCTGCTCCTCGTTTGGCAGTTAGCGTCGCTGACGAACCCATCGGTGAGTTTACGATAATCTGCGGTACCGACGAAACTTCTCTTCTTGGCGGTTGCTCATTATCTTCATTGGATTTTATTTCAAATTCCACTCTGTTATTGTCGGTGTCCTCGTCCAATCGTTCGGTCGACTTGTTGACCCCTTTTTTCGTGAATTGTTCCATTGTTATGTGCCGCTTCTCGGCACACCCTTTTTCGTCGAATATTTTACCTAAACATATAACATAGTATTAGTATTTTTACAAACAACCGCCGCGCCAATCAGCGCTCGCGCTCGGTCAGACACACGCGGTATAGCTATATCACGTCTGACGCACGAGCGCACAACCGCTGCGCCAATCAGCGTTCGCGCTCGGTCAGACACACGCGGTATAGCTATATCGCGTCTGACGCACGAGCCAGCGAGCAACCGCCGCACCAATCAGCGCTCGCGCTCGGTCTAGCCCCCACGCGGTATATCTATACCGCGCTAGACGCACGAGCCGCGCGCTGATTGGTGCGCCGGTGGGCTGCCAACTAGTATATAAGTAGCGGGCCCGAGGGCCCAGGACGGCAGTCGACTCGGCGAGAGCACCGAACTAGGTGCCCCGACAAGAACCCCAGATATTACTGGTACTCACTGTAGCGACGTTCATATAAAATAAACATCGTAAATTCCACGAACCACTCTCCGTCTCGACCCAGTCTTCTTATCTCGACTCACCTCCTCGCCATCGATGACACGGAAGCGACATCGGACCTCATCCTATTACCGCCGCCTGGACCGTCGCGCCGAAACTCGACTCTCAACCCAGACCAATTCCGCAATAAGCCGGACCCCCGGACCTTCTCAGGTTCTCCGTAACGTACAGAACCACGCTCCTCAACCTCCCGCCCGGGCCACCATCGGGGCAACTCGGACGACGCCTCACCGGACTAACCCTCCCTCGGCCCACCGTCCACGTGCCACCGCCTCCACTCACGAGGTTGTGGCTAAGGCCTTGGAGCGGCAGGCAACCCGGCCCACCAAGCCGGCCACCGTCGCTTTGGGGGTTGCGGCAAAGGAGTCGTACAGGCTCTCCCCAAAGAAACCGCTCCGACCCACCCAGCAGGCCGACCCTCAGGCGCTGGAGGAACTGGTACACCGGATTGGGAGACCGGCGGAAACTCGACCACGGATCTGCCTCCTCGAGGGGCCACCTCCTCCGAGGCCACCCGCTCTTGTCAGGGCGACCCGGGATCCCCTAAACCCGCTCGTACCTACCCCGATGACTCCAAAACAGGGGCTGATAGGGCGTTGGTAGTCGGAACCTGAGAAGGCCACCCAACTCCCACCCCTCGGACCGAGCTCCCCCTCTCCCCCTCTTCCTGCCTCTCTCCGCATCCTTCGCCTCCGACCTCGGGGTTACCAGGCCACCAGCAGTCGGAACCTGAAAAGGCCACCTGGTCGCCCCCCCGACGGCCGCGGGCCGCCCACAAACGTATTCCCCGCTGGAAATGTTTTGACGGGACCAGATTCTACCTTCTCTCCCGTGGAATAACACCATCACTCCGTCCTCGACGAATCTCACGTCCCTGGTTATCACAACTTTGTTGTCTTCAGGAACGTACACTCGATACCCTTTCGACTCCTCGGAGTATCCCACTAGGACGCCTTCTTTACCCTTGGGTTCAAATTTACCCCTACCAGGTTCCTTCTGTAGCACGTACGCCTTCGCTCCGTACGCTCTGAGATTGCTCAGGTCCGGTACAATTTTATACCAGTACTCATACGGAGTATGACCTCCCAAACTTATAATGATTTTTTTTTCTTTCTTTCGTTAACTATGTTGTTTATTTTATATTTAATTATTTTATCCTGCTCTTATTCTCCTTTTCTTTCTATAATTAGTATGAAGGCTCAACTTGCATATTGAGGTTGATATACACAGAAAAGGGTTGGCGTAAATATAAGTACAACACTAAATAAAAGAATAATACGATGAATGCATAAAATCTTGGATGCATTTTGAATTATGCGAATAATAATTAAGACGATTTATTTGTTCTGGTTCGAATACATACGCGACCAACGGAGTCTGCCGCTTTGTTTCTATGTCCTCTCGTTCCGACTGTTTTCCGCGAGCTGACATGTATTTCATCATTAGAGGGATGGACGATCTGTTTCCCCCTCCATCACTCTAATTAAGACGGCAGGTACTACATTCATATACAGTCATATATATACATATATATATATATATATATATATATATATATATATATATATATATATCACTACAAACTCACTGTAGGACACCTGTTTCGTAAATAATTCGACGCGGCAAGCACTTCAGCCCAAAAGACGTTACTAAGTCCTGTTTGCACTAATAAACATCGCGTCATTTCTTCCTCCGCCTCGGCCATTTTGCCATTTGCCTCTGCCTCTTTATACCCACATAGCTTCTGCCGCTTCGTCGCTTTGCTGTTGCTTTCTCGAGTCGTATTCTTCTAGAACTTTCGTTCGAATAATTTCTGGACTCGGCACAGAATCGCGCGACTCTATCGAGCATTTCAATACACCGAAGCTATTTAACAACATGTATGACAACAACTCAGGATTTATAGGAATTTCCATCGATTCCAACTGCGCTGTAACGTCGAAGAACTCCATTAACTGCGTCCGAAGGTCGTCAGATTCGGACATCTTGAACGATGATATGCGCTTCAGCAGACTTGCCTTCTTGACTGGTCCTGTCGATGCAAATTCGGATTTTAATCGGTGCCACACTTCGCTTGCCGTAGTCAACCCTCTCACTAATCGCAGCAGACTAGGATCCATTGCAATTATTAAGTCCGCTTTTGCTCTGGCGTCTTCATCGTGCCATTTTTCTTGCGTTTTCTAGACTGTTCTTCATCCGCTCCCGCTCTCAGCTTTGGTCTCGGTATCTTGCCGCACACATGCTTCCAAGTACCATTTTTCACAGCCACAGCTTCCATTTGCACAGACCAACTGTCGTAGTTGTCCTTGTTAAGTGGTTTTATATTGAACGTTGACGACGTCATTTTGGAATCACCTGAGCCTTTTCACTTCTTACTCTCCCGCGCCTTTTTGCACTCGACTCTTCGAGACTCTTCCGCGCGTTTTTATTTTCTTAGCGCTATTGAATTGACACGTATCTGGGCCCATAACCTGATAAGAGGTCTCAAACAGAAAACGGTAGTCCACACGCAAAGTAAGAAAACTTTATTAAGAGAGAATATAGAACTAATACAAGAGTAGTGTGTTATGTCGCTCGTACATGGTGCGAGGACGAATTTCGGTCGACGACTGTCCGTGAGTCGTACAAAGGTTCAACTGCTTACAATCCAGCTGTACACAGTTTCAAGGGGCATCATACACACACACATCAGTTTAATCAGTATAAGAATATCCGCGCCTAATCAACAGCGAATTTGACTATACCTAACAAATTTTTATGCGCTAATAAATATGTATACATAATATATAAATTTTATTTGTATATATTTACATAGTTGTTATATTTTAAGATTATTGTCTTATGTCATAACTATATGCTGCGGCAATTTGTATCTTATTTTGTACGGCAGTTCGTTTTTACTTCTTATTGTGAGATTCTTCAGTAGTGGATTATTATTTACTTGTGTAGTATAAAACTTGTCTGTGATGTGCATTATAATAGAGGTGAATTTTTCCATGTTAGACATTTGTCGGATTTGTATATTAGTTAATCTAAAGTTGTATTTTGCTACTATTTGCCTTAATATTTTGTTAAAAACTCCTTCAAGTTTTCCAATATTTCGTTTGGAAGTCGAGCTCCATATTGGTGTAGCATATAACAATGTAGGCATAATAATCATTTTGAATATTGTCATTTTGTTTTTCAATGTCATTATATTGTTTCTATTTATCAATGGATTTAATGCTGCCTTGATTGCAATGGTTTTTGCTTTTAGGTACTTTATGTTTGCGTTAAAGTTGAGATTCTGGTCAAGTATTACCCCTAAGTATTTTACTTTGTTTTTTGGTATAATTATATTTCCATCTATGTGGCATTCTGGAGTTTTGATCTTGCATTTTTTCTTTTTTCTTGAAAAGTGTATTATTTCTGTTTTTAGCTTATTTGTCCTTATTTTCCATTTGTAGAAGAATCTCATTATATCTTTGGCGTGTTCCACGATGTATTTTTGTGCGAACTTCGTTTGCCAGGAGCTAGCATATATTGCCGCGTCATCTGCATAAATTGCTAGATTTGTCATTTTGTTTGTCGGGATGTCATTTATGTAATATAGGAATAGAACCGGTCCTAGTAGGGACCCTTGGGGTACCCCTGCTGGTATTTTTCTTATCCTCGAGTGCGCATTTTGGATTTTAACTCCAAAGGTTCTGCCAATTTTGTATGAGTTTTATTAAGTAAAGTGGAAAATTTAATTTTTCTAATTTATATATAAGGCCGCTATGCCAGACGGAGTCAAATGCTTTCTCTATATCTAGAAATATAGCAGAGGTCACTTTACTTATATTGAAATTGTGTGAAACATGATTTATTATTCTAGCCAGTTGTTGCGTAGTACTGTGACCTTTTCGGTACCCAAATTGCTCTTTTTTAAGGATATGATGTGTATACTCATGTTGTCAAAGAAGAGACAATTTACAACGCGTGACTGGGACGATTGATAAGGGGAGGGGGGGGGGGGGCTCGGCCGGGGGGGGGGGGGAGTCAGGTGGCCTTCTCAGGTTCCTACTACCGATTTCCTAGCAACCCCTGGGTCGGAGCTACTGGATAGGGAGAGGGGGGGGGGGGCTCGGATCCTAAGGGACGAGAGTCAGGTGGCGTTCTCAGGTTCCTACTACCGACTTCCTAGCAACTCTTGGGTCAGAACAACTGGGGGGGGGGGCTCGCGAACGTTTTTTGGTTGTGCTTTGTCGCTCCGAAAAGAGCGGATTGTTCTCCTAAGCTTCGCAAGGAGCAAGCCGGCGTTTAGGATTGCCCGTTGCGTGGTGGCAGCGGGGCCGCGAGCAAGCAGATCCGGGATCGAGTGTCCGTGGGCGCCCCGATCCGCTTTACCAACTCCCTCAGGGCCGCAGTGTCGACCGCACCTGCTGGGCGTATCGGCTTCTTGGGCGGGAGTCGGTAACCTTGCCTCGTTGTGACCCCGGAGACTACAGCCGCTGGATTTGCGGGCCTCGTGGCTTTCCTTTGCGTCGTTTGTGTCGCAATCGCGTCGGCCCGTACGGTGGCCCGCTGTCGGCCGACCGGTGGGGGAGGAACTCGGGGTTTCGTCGGACGAGAGACTCTGGTCTCCACCTTTGCGTTGTTCGGCGACGAGCGTGTGTCCACGTTAGATGGGACCTGCCAAAGTCCGTTAGGTTTAATCGCCACCGAGTTCTCCTGGGACGTCTTTCGGACTTCGGCACGATGGCCAAGGCGGCGGTAGTACGACGCGGTGCGCTTTCGTTTCCTGGGCATCGATGAGGAGTGGACAGGTCTTGGAGAAATAATCAGCCACCCGGAGACGACGTGAATTTTCACGAGTGAGAATTTATTTTAAATGAAACGGTTTTAGACTGAACAGTGGTGTATTAGGCTTAGGAGAGCGAGGCACCTAGTTCGGCGTTCTCGTTCTGACAAGTGGTGCCGGTGATGCCGGGGCTCGCGGCGGTGCGACTTATATACCCCTCGGAGACCCAGCGGCGCACCAATCAGCGCACGGCTCGTTCCTCGGTCGTGCGTCGGGCACGATATAGGTATAGTCGGTGTACTGGGACCGAGGGCGAGCGCTGATTGGTACCTCGGCCATGCGTCGGGCATGATATAGGTATACTGGCGTACTGGGACCGAGGGCGAGCGCTGATTGGTGCGCTGGTTGGTACAGTGGTTAAACTCTCCGGTACGTAATCCTTAGATGAAGAAAGTTATGTATTGCCGATAAAATACTCGACGGAAAAACGAGTGTGCCGAGTAGCGGCGTACGACAATGTTTCAGAATTCTGTTTAAGATTACTTTTCCAACACTTTACTAGTTGTGTTGAGAAGGCTAATAGGCCTGTAGTTTTGTGGTATGCTTGTGTCTTTTTGTGGCTTAGGAATAGGTAGTATTACTGAATGTTTCCATCTTAGGGGGAAATATGAGTATTTGAGACATGAGTTTATGATATCCGTTAATCTTTCGATAGCTTGTGTTGGTAAATTTTTTAATATGATGTTTTGTATTGCATCCTCCCCTGGTGCCTTTTTGGGTTTGGTGTTTTTAATAATGTTATGCACCTCTTTTTTATTTGTGTATTTAATTTCCTTATTTGAGATATTCTGTGCCGTGATGCGAAGCATGACTTGCTTTACTTTCTTAACTGTGGTGGAGTCGCTCATGTCTCCTGTGTTACAATGTGCTTTTTCAAATTGGTCGGCGATAAGATTGGCATTTAGTATCGGGTCGGTTATTAGCTGTGAATTGTTATTTTTAAGGGGGAGGAATAGTGTGGGTTGATTTTTTAGTTAGCTTTTTGGTCATGGACCAAAGTGTATTATCTCTGGTTTTTTAACTCTTGAGCTTATTGTCCCATTCTTTATTTTTATGTATTCTAATTTCTTTTTTAATACTTGTGTTTATTCTATTTTGTATATGCTTTAATCCTAGATTAAGCGTTTTAGGTAAAGTCTTCTAATCTTATTTCTTTGTTTAATTAAATATAGTATATGCTTAGGCAATGCAGGACTTTGAGTCAGCATTTTTCTACCAAGAATATTTTTCTTGATAGCTCTCTGTATTATTTCGGTGAATTGGATCACATTATTGTTCAATTCTTCCTTTGTTAGAGGTATATTTCTGGTTAATGTTTCTTGGGTAATGTTTTCCCTAAACGCCTTCCAGTCGGCTTTTTGATAGTCTTTGATAATAGTTTTGGGTTCATTTTCCCATTGATCAAATAAAATTGCCTTTACAGGCCAATGATCCGAGTTTAACTCGTGAATAGTTTGTACGTTTATTGTATCTTTAAAATTCTTAGCTAATAAAATGTCGATTGTGCTAGGGTTATGTTTATTTGTGGGGTAGTGTGTGGGGTTATCTGGAGCACTTATTTGTATGTGCTTGTCGTAGATATATTGTTGTAATTTTATACCCTTTTGATTTGCCCTTAGGCAATTCCAATTGGGATGCTTGGCGTTTAAGTCGCCGACCATTATGACAGTTTTAGATGATTTAAAAATTACGTCTAGGTCCTCATCCGGCAGTTTGACATTTGGGGGAGAGTATGCACTTATAATACTTAGGTTATTGCTGAGTTTAATTCCAGCTGCTTCTAATTGATTTAAATTGTATTGCATTTCCTGGCATTTTATGGTCTTTTTTGTAATAAATAGCTACGCCTCCGGCCGCGGTTCAGGGGTTTGTTGTGACTCTATCCTTTCTGACGCATATATAATTTGGGATTTTACATTGATTATTGCTTTTCAGTCTAGTTTCACATATAAATATAATATCAAGATCATATTTCTTTATAAACATGTTTAGCTCGTCTGCTTTGGAGGCTATTCCATTGGCTTTCCAGTATGCTATTTTTAGTTTCATTCTGATATTGTTATTATAAAAATTAGTATGCATTTCTGAGGATTACATTGTAAAATGCTTCAAAATGGGTTATGAGGTCCGTACTCTTATCAAGTCGCTTGTTTAATTCTTTGAGCATTAACAGCATTTTATTTAAATGGCATTTTTTATTTAGTTTTTGTAATTCATTTGCTATTTCCATGAATACTGTAAAGTGTGTACTCTTACTTTCTATGTTGTTTACTGGAGTTTCTTGGTCATCTGTCTCCATGTCTGATGTGTCTGGGGTCACCGTTGTTTTCCGTCTATGCTCCTTGGTCCTTGTTGAGTATAGGTCCGTTCTGGAGGTTGCAGCAGTCCCTGATGGTGCGGTCCTCGGTGTGGTATCCTCGTCCGGTGAAATTTCCAGCGGTTGCCTTCGTCTTTTTGGTTGGTGTTGGTTCCGTGTTGTCAGAGCCGGCAATTCCGTTTGATTGAATATAGGATTATTTTGGCTTTTCCCGTTGTCAGTTATTAGTCTAGTAATATTTATTGTTTTATTGTCTTTATTCTTGTCAATCATTTTTTCGTAATTTATATAATATGGGCAAGTAATCGAGTTTGCTGTGTGATTGCCTTTGCAATTCGCACATTTTGGTTGTTCGTCAATTGTCTTTACGCATTTCTCAGTTAGATGATCACCCGCACATTTGACACATTTGGGTTTGTTATAACAATTAGCAGTTCCGTGAACGAAATTTTGACACTTGTAACACTGGGTGATTCCCTTTTTATTTTTGTAAGGTTCCCATTTTATTCTAACTGCACAGACGACTTTTATTAATTTGATTTCTGGTCTTTTGTGTTCCGGATCTAAGGCCACAAAGTAAAAAGGATTTTGATTTGTTTGTTGATTTTTAGATTTCATTTCTGCCACTTTAATTACTTTCAATCCTTGATTAGTTAGGTGATTTATAATTTCGTTTATCTCGAGTTTTGGTAAACCCTTTATGACGAACTTTTTTGGTTTTTCCGATTGTATGGTATACGTGTGGAAATTAAAGTTACTTTCAACTAGAAGATTGTTGATTTCTAGGTGTTGTTTTATATTGGCTGGATTTATTGAAATGTTAAGGCGTCTTCTCACTTTGGAAATTTAAAAAAATCGATTTTTTTTTTTTTTTTAATTTTGAAAGTACATATCTTCAAAAATGTCATCTCGAAATTTCATAAAGATCGGACGAGTCTAACTACATTTTTTGGCGATCGGTAGGTGACTACCTGAGAGTACCCGGCGATCCCTTTCACGCCGCTCGGAAGGTCCCTGTATATCTGACTCTATACAATTGAATAGCCGTGTTCTTTTGTTAATGTAGTACCCCTTGCTTAGGTATATTCTGTTTTCGGGTCTATACTCATGTAATAAGACCTTAACACGTGCATTTTTCAAAAGAAAATCACTCGGCAACGATGCTAAACTGTTATTTCATCAGTCTAATTTGAAACTTCGTAACGGCAACATCTCTGCGCTCAGGATTGTTATAATGGATAAAAAGACTTCGCAACAAAGTGCCACGTGGCGACGTCCAAGTTCGAAATCTAAAAAAAGAAAATTTCGTGGAGTGCTTCCACACCAGTCTGAAGCAGATACGAGTCATGCTAGTGCGAGTGCAGCAAAATTAAAAAAATCGGACGATACAAGTTTCGATGTACACATCGATCCAACGGCTGGATATAGTATTATTCAGTTTTTTCTTGTTTTTTCTACATTACAACAATATGTGAAGTGTAAAGTTTGTAACAAAGATGTTTCTTTTACAAAGTACGGTCAGCGAGGACTCGGTTTCAAAATTTGTGTGACTTGTGATTGCGGAGAAAAATATATTAACTCATGCCCATTAATCTCAACTGGGTACGAAATCAATCGTCGTTTAGTGTACGTTATGCGTTTGATTGGTGTTGGATTGAGTGGTATCAATACGTTTTGTGGGCTCATGGAACTGGGACATGGAATCAATTCCACCGTTTATTATCAAATACTCAATTCGATCGCCATCGCAGTGCAAAGTGTGTTCGATATAGTGACGAGCAAGTCTGTCAAAGAAGAAAAACTGTTGAACGCTCAACACGGAGAACCCGAAGACGTTTTAACCGTTTCAGGTGACGGTTCCTGGCAGAAAAGAGGATTTTCTTCTCTTATTGGAATCGTGTCATTAATATATAAACACAGTAAAAAAATTGCAGACGTCGTTGTGAAGTCGAGTCACTGCAAAAGCTGTGAATCGAAAAAAGGTATGAAAGACACGATCGAATATGCACAGTGGTATGAAAAGCACAAACTAGTTTGTAGTGCTAATCATTCAGGTAGTTCTGGAAAAATGGAGGTTGACGGTATATGTGAGATGTTTTTGCGATCACTCGAAAAATTTGCTGTGCGCTACGGTTTTTACATCGGTGATGGCGACACTAAAACTTTTAAAATATTGTTCGATACAGCACCGTATGGTGAAGACTTTGTGGTTAAGAAGTTGGAGTGCGTATTACACGTTGCGAAAAGAATTTTCAAGCGTGCTAAGGACGCTAAGAAAATTCTTACACAAAAGAGAAAAGCTGCAAAGAAAGACGCTGGAAAACCTTCACCAAAGAAAAAAGCAGCCAAGAAAGTTGTAGTAAAAAAAAAAAAAGTTGTTATAAAAAAAGTTCCTGTCGTAAAAACCCAAGATTTAACAATAAAATTGATGACAGAATTATCAACAAATTACTCATTGGCAATTCGAAGAAACCTGAATTCTGTCGAAGATATGCGCAGGGAGATCTGGGCAGGATACTATCATAAAATTTCAACCGACAGCAACCCACAGCATACGTATTGTTCAGACTCATGGTGCAAGTACAAGAAAGCAGTGAAAAACAATCAGATAGAAACTTTTAAACATCCTCCTGCTCTAGCTGATGATGTTCAAGAGGTTTTGAAACCGATCTATGAAGAACTGACGAAGGACGAGTTACTGGAACGATTCCTCGGAGGAAATACCCAAAATAACAACGAGTGTTTCAACAGCTGTGTCTGGGCAATGGCGCCGAAACACGTTTTTACGGGAAGAAAAACCGTGGAAATTGCTTGCCAAACGGCATGCGGCATGCATTTATAACGAAGGGCTACAACCTGTTTTAAAAATTTTGGAGGTGATGGGTGTCAAACTAGGCCCTATCGCCGTTCAATACGCCGAGAAACGCGACAGTGATCGCGTACGCGTAGGGAACCGCCGCAGCTCTAACGCTTCAAAAGAGACTAGGTCGAGACGAAGGGAAGCTATTTTGGACGAACACACCTTCTACGAAGAATCGGAAGGTCCATTGTATGGAGCAGGCATCGCTGATTAACCCGAGGTAAGGTTTTTTCATGATTTTTCTGCAACCAAAACTTTAAACGCAGTTATCTCAAAACAAGGTTTTTCGGTGCTTTGTTGATGAAATTTCGGAAACTATCCGGCCGATTGTCATGAAATTTGAATGACATATGCTTCATAGTTATGGCTATAGCGCATATCATCAGATTTTTGAAATTTTGATTTTAAGAATTTTTTTTTACAAAAAACTGCAAAAAAATCGTGGTTTTTTTTTACTTTTTCGAAAAACGTGCGCCATTTTGTTATTTTCGCGAATATCAAAAATCTGATGATATGCGCTATAGC
This sequence comes from Netelia melanura, assembly GCA_964007305.1. Classification (NCBI taxonomy): domain Eukaryota; kingdom Metazoa; phylum Arthropoda; class Insecta; order Hymenoptera; family Ichneumonidae; genus Netelia; species Netelia melanura. The sequence continues at coordinate 14,836,728 of OZ023255.1, read as the reverse complement.
CACTGACATACTGAATCTAAAACAGTTTTATTTTTTTGTTTCAGACGACCCGTCTCGGAGATACCATCAACAAGCCACGACCATAACATTTTTACACGGGTTTTTCGATGCTACTGATGTATTATAATAATTGTTTAAAAAAATTAAAAAAAAATTTTTTCATGTACTTGAAAGATGTGTTTATTACATAGGATCCGTTTTATCCCATAATTTTAAGCAAAAATCCTCGAAAAAAAATCGCAAAAACAGCCTATTTTTGAGGCGCTTAAAGTGAGAAGATGCCTTAATAGTAGTGTAGTTTAGCGTGGTTCCCGGGTATTTGACCCTGACTTCCTTTAATATACTGTCTTTTTGCTGAGTGTTTAATTCATTTGCATTTAACACTAGTCTTGGCACTTTTTGACTTGCTTCAGCGTTATCATTGTTATTTGTATTTTTTATTGGGTTATCCACACACATGTTATCCTCGTCGTCTGATGTTAGCACTTCATATCTGTTTTTAGTCTGTATGTCACTTGAAACTGAAATTTTAGATGGGTTTTTGTTTATACTGATATTACTAGGGCCAGGTTTACTAGCGCTCCTAGGCTTTTTCCCCATCTTGTATGTGGAGAGTCTTTTTATTTTTAATTGTTTTTGTTCATTTTTGTTTAGCTCCTTTTCGCTCTCTATTTTTATTTTTTTGTTTTATTATTATGTCACTTTTAGTGACACTATTATTACTTTATACTTGATGCTCGGTCACTTTGGTGGTGGCGCGAGTAGTATAGAGCTGTGCAGCCAGATCGCGCAGCAAAGTTACCCTCTCTCTAGTCCCTCGTGCTCCCATCACAATCATAGGAGCGCGTATCCGTGAGCGAGCGACGCTCGGCCGCGCTCGGCTCTTTCCGGCAGCGTCCATGATTGGTTAGCTGCTGCTACACCAATACATGGACGCTGAGCGCGTCCATGTGCGGCCAACTCGAAACGAAGGCTTCGAGGGAAAAAACAATCTGACATGAGCGCGACTAGCGCGTGACGTCACACGGCGCGCGACGGCACGCACAAGTAGCAGAAAGTGCATACATTTTACAAGCGATAAGGTGGCCCTGTAGGTAGCATTCCTGACTCCGGTCCGCAGGGGCGAGAGATACCGCGCTTTCAGTACTTTTATTTATTTTTTTTTATTAATTTCTTTTTGTATGGGGTGAATTGTTTATTCGTGAAACACGCTCATTGAAAGAACATTATTCGAACAATATGAAAACTGCTCATGATGTTTTACGATTAAAAGATTTTTGTTCTGTCAATGGCGTGTTCACAAATAAACAATTCACCCCATTACAATGAAAATTACCTGTAAATGTAAAAACATGCAAAAATTACACGTTTTGTACTTCTTTCCATGTCACCCATGAGGTAAAGTACAGTGGTACACATTTTTTTTAACGTGGTGTCCCCAGGAGGTATAATCCACGACGAAAAAAGAATCTTAACCCTTTGAAGCATACCTTTTTTGTTCGATATTTTAAGCTGAAAATTGTATATAAATATTATATACAATTATATACACCTATAAATAAAATTTTTATAAATAAAAAACTTCGACGAAACAGGTGACTATTATAATAACCACTATGCCGCAAAGGGTTAAAGAAACCTCAAAGTTCAAGTTTTCATCGATTGCACAACAATTATTGACACAAACACTTTGCCACATGCCCTATACCTCTATAAGCGAGAATCGAGCATATTTACTATCTGTTGCAATGATACAATGTATGACTCTTTCGTCATTTCTTGGAAAACAAACCAGATCGATATTCTCGATTTTCGCTTATAGAGGTATAAGACAAGTGGCAGTCTCAGTTAGATAGATCGCGTTAAACCGGTAGCGTTTTTATTCTGTGCCTCGTAACATTCGTGTTTTAACTTTTTTTTCCTTATTTATTCAATATTTTGGTTGTATTTTTACAACACTTAATCTTTTTTGCTCATGGATGAGCCCGCGATAAAAAAGCCGAAACCGGCTAAAAAGAAACAGTTTCAGCATGAATGGTACGACCAGCATCCAGAGTGGAAAAAGTGGGTGCAAGCTATTCCATCGCAACCGGATAAATTTTATTGCATCGCGTGCGGAATAACGTTATCATGTGGCCACTGGACAATAGACAGGCATTCGCACTCACAAGGAAACGTTGTCAGGTGTATCTCGCCGATTTTGATGAAATTTGGCATGGTCATAGAACGGACAAAAATAGGCGACACGTATTTTTTTATACGTGCCAAGATTGATTTTGAAGGGGTGAAACACACCCTCGAAAATAGGCGTATTTTTCGTTTTTCGTCGGTAACTTTTGAACAATAGGAGATATGAAAAAATTTCAAATTGCAACAATATTTATTTTTTCGCGTACTATACACTGGATATAAGAATGGTGCAGATAACAACAAATTTCATATTGTTTATTGCAAATATGCAATTTTTTCATACGTATCTCAGAGAGTTCTTAACCGATTGGGATGCAAATTTGCATACGGGTAGAGGGCAACAAAATAAAGTTGGGGTGTTTTTTTGTTTTTCCGATATCTCATAATTAAGGGGTTAAAACTACCCTTCGATTTTTTACTCAACTTCATCGTATAATCAGCTGGCCTTTTGCCATTCCGGGTTAAATTCACGTTAATATAAATTCGTATGAATACCCGAGTACATATTTGTAAATGCCACTCACCCCCCACCCTCAATCATCCCCCTCCCGAGCGTTCAACGTTCTTACCGCGCGGCATGGATGAAAATTTGTAGAAATAAAATGGGTTACACTCGAAGTTCAATCAGTCCAAATAATCGATACAAATTTCACTGTTCTGGCTTAACATTACCCTTAAGGGGGCAAGTCAAAAACTTTTTTCATTCGTGAACGGGCGGAGATAAAAAAAAAGTTTATAGGGACAAAACGTGCGGCTCTTCGACTACTAGACGTTCGTGATAATAATGATGAATATAACAACAAATGGCGTATTATTTATTACAATAATTAATGCATAATTGGATGAAAATCACTCTTTAATTGTTCGTTCATATCGGTACAGAAATAGGTAAGTCTTTCGCTCTTACGGAATAATGTCTTACTTCGGAAAGGAACTGGATTACTATGGTATTTTTACGAATAAAGTCTGTTCGGCACATACTGCCTTTGAAGATTAAAATATAATCGCAACGCTTTAATAACCATTTTAACAGTACATTTGTTATGGATTATATGTATTACAATAATGATAGTCGTGATAAAAGTGTTTGAAACACAGAGATTTTTTACACCACGCATAAGTGTGTGCGTATTTAAAAAGGTTTATAAATCTTGGAGAAGAAAATTGGTTGTGTGTTTTCGACGTATCGAAAAGCCTATCTGCAGAGATTAAAAGTTTAAAGATTAAAGATTCATTGGATTTCTGATGTAACTCGTCAACGGAGTGACGCAAATATTGTTTGTGAACGAGCGATAATATTGGGGTCACTTTATCAGTTATTTATCGCAGGTCTAATGACAGCGTGTGTCGGTGTGTCTTGTTTGTGTGCTGATATATTGGGTATCAAGTCATATAAATTCTGCAGCGATCGTTATTGCTTCAGTTTTCGACGGAGAAGCCAGCCATAAACTTTCAGTTGCAAATACGTATAAAAATGTACATTAATCCGTTGAATATTATTCAACTGCTATCCATAGCGATAAGTGCTATGAATTTGCGTGAAACTCCAATCACCGAACAGGAGAAACAGTTCAGTAAGAATTTAGAAAACATTATAATAGAAGCGATGGATCAACGAGTGGTAATAGAGTCCGAAATTGGTTTGGATTTTTTGGCACCAAATGAAGTTCATGAAGCAGCCGTAGTAGAAGACAACAGTGGAGAAGAATGGTACTTACAGCGATACCTAGATCCCGAAGATAAAGAAAATGTGTGTACCCAAGATGTAGAGGAATTAAGTTACGAATACAAAAGAAGAGCTGTAGATTACTGGAGATCCGGGATACATGGGAATAGAAAAATATCATCTGTTCAAAAGAACTTTAGAAAGGTGAAATCAGTAACGCAGTTACGCCGCTGGGCCCATAATTTAAATAAGGGTGGCACGTACAAAGAAAAGTTAACAAAAATAGCTCACTATACGTTGAACAACTTTAAAGATGCTTTAAACAAAAAGCTGCCTGTCCATGATATCGACCTTCGACGATGGGCATTACGTGCGCGAGATCTTGTACAAATGCCAGATCCAGATTTTAAAGCATCCGATTCTTGGGTAACAAAATTCAAAACCGAAAATAAAATTGTGTCACGGAAAATTACTAAATATGTAACGAAACAACAATTATTAAATGCTGATACACTTGAAAATAAAGCCAAAGAATTTATAGAAACAGTGAAAATCAACATAGCCAACGTTGGGGCTGAGAACACATTTAATTCTGATCAAAGTGGCTTCAATTTAGAGCTACATGCAGGTCGCACATTGGCGGAAGTAGGACAGAAAGCCGTTGAGACAATAGTACAATCGAAAACATCAACAACACACAGTTATACTATACAGCCTTTGATTTCTGCGAGTGGCAAGCTCTTGACACCTATGTTGATCGTTTTAAACGAACCTACTGGCAAATTTGGACCTCGAGTGGAACAAACTATGTTCAGAGCCGAAAATATATTTCTATTGGCTTCAAAATCTGGAAAATTGACGACTGATCATTTCAAGCGTTGGTTCCAGGAAGTATATATTCCTAATACTGGTCCAAAATCCGTAATACTACTGGATTCTTGGAGCGGTCAATGTCCAACTGCGTTGAAAGATATGGATATGCAAGGGAAAGATATTCAAGTTTTAACTATTCCAGCAGGTAAATGTATTGCACTAGTTTCATTAGTTTTATAGACAATTAATTAAAATTGCAATTCGTAATTCTTGCAGGCGCAACAGGAATGATACAGCCCCTTGATGTTTATGGTTTCCGTGTATGGAAAAACTTCGTTAAACACTTCTCTGACATAGTAATATTATACAACTACGACGTTAATCTGCACTTGAGAGATAATATTGTTAAATTACAATCTCTTACACATAACCAGTTTTCTTCTCCACGATTTATAAACCTTTTTAAATATGCGTGGCACAAAAGCGGTTACGTAGAAGAAAGACCACCAAAGTTCGAAAATCCGGTACAATTCTGCTTTTCACAAAATGCACCGATATGCGACATATGCGGCGAAGCAGCTGTTGTCACTTGTGCGTGGTGTAAAAAATCTCTGTGTTTCAAACACTTTTATCACGACT